>OY821519.1:69906024-70433524 GCA_963682025.1 Cordilura impudica | reverse complement strand
TTTTTAATTTTTAATTTTTAATTTTTAATTTTTAATTTTTAATTTTTAATTTTTAATTTTTAATTTTTAATTTTTAATTTTTAATTTTTAATTTTTAATTTTTAATTTTTAATTTTTAATTTTTAATTTTTAATTTTTAATTTTTAATTTTTAATTTTTAATTTTTAATTTTTAATTTTTAATTTTTAATTTTTAATTTTTAATTTTTAATTTTTAATTTTTAATTTTTAATTTTTAATTTTTAATTTTTAATTTTTAATTTTTAATTTTTAATTTTTAATTTTTAATTTTTAATTTTTAATTTTTAATTTTTAATTTTTAATTTTTAATTTTTAATTTTTAATTTTTAATTTTTAATTTTTAATTTTTAATTTTTAATTTTTAATTTTTAATTTTTAATTTTTAATTTTTAATTTTTAATTTTTAATTTTTAATTTTTAATTTTTAATTTTTAATTTTTAATTTTAATTTTTAATTTTTAATTTTTAATTTTTAATTTTTAATTTTTAATTTTTAATTTTTAATTTTTAATTTTTAATTTTTAATTTTTAATTTTTAATTTTTAATTTTTAATTTTTAATTTTTAATTTTTAATTTTTATTTTTAATTTTTAATTTTTAATTTTTAATTTTTAATTTTTAATTTTTAATTTTTAATTTTTAATTTTTAATTTTTAATTTTTAATTTTTAATTTTTAATTTTTAATTTTTAATTTTTAATTTTTAATTTTTAATTTTTAATTTTTATTTTTAATTTTTAATTTTTAATTTTTAATTTTTAATTTTTAATTTTTAATTTTTAATTTTTAATTTTTAATTTTTAATTTTTAATTTTTAATTTTTAATTTTTAATTTTTAATTTTTAATTTTTAATTTTTAATTTTTAATTTTTAATTTTTAATTTTTAATTTTTAATTTTTAATTTTTAATTTTTAATTTTTAATTTTTAATTTTTAATTTTTAATTTTTAATTTTTAATTTTTAATTTTTAATTTTTAATTTTTAATTTTTAATTTTTAATTTTTAATTTTTAATTTTTAATTTTTAATTTTTAATTTTTAATTTTTAATTTTTAATTTTTAATTTTTAATTTTTAATTTTTAATTTTTAATTTTTAATTTTTAATTTTTAATTTTTAATTTTTAATTTTTAATTTTTAATTTTTAATTTTTAATTTTTAATTTTTAATTTTTAATTTTTAATTTTTAATTTTTAATTTTTAATTTTTAATTTTTAATTTTTAATTTTTAATTTTAATTTTTAATTTTTAATTTTTAATTTTTAATTTTTAATTTTTAATTTTTAATTTTTAATTTTTAATTTTTAATTTTTAATTTTTAATTTTTAATTTTTAATTTTTAATTTTTAATTTTTAATTTTTAATTTTTAATTTTTAATTTTTAATTTTTAATTTTTAATTTTTAATTTTTAATTTTTAATTTTTAATTTTTAATTTTTAATTTTTAATTTTTAATTTTTAATTTTTAATTTTTAATTTTTAATTTTTATTTTTAATTTTTAATTTTTAATTTTTAATTTTTAATTTTTAATTTTTAATTTTTAATTTTTAATTTTTAATTTTTAATTTTTAATTTTTAATATTTAATATTTAATTTTTAATTTTTAATTTTTAATTTTTAATTTTTAATTTTTAATTTTTAATTTTTAAGTTTTAATTTTTAATTTTTAATTTTTAATTTTTTATTTTTAATTTTTAATTTTTAATTTTAAATTTTTAATTTTTAATTTTTAATTTTTTATTTTTAATTTTTAATTTTTAATTTTTAATTTTTAATTTTTAATTTTTAATTTTTAATTTTTAATTTTTAATTTTTAATTTTTAATTTTTAATTTTTAATTTTTAAATTTTTAATTATTAATTTTTAATTTTTAATTTTTAATTTTTAATTTTTAATTTTTAATTTTTAATTTTTAATTTTTAATTTTTAATTTTTAATTTTTAATTTTTGATTTCTAATTTTTAATTTTTAATTTTTAATTTTTAATTTTTAATTTCTAATTTTTAATTTTGAATTTTTAATTTTTAATTTTTAAATTTCAATTTTTAATTTTCAATTTTTCATTTTTAATTTTAATTTTAATTTTAATTTTAATTTTAATTTTAATTTTAATTTTAATTTTAATTTTAATTTTAATTTTAATTTTAATTTTAATTTTAATTTTAATTTTAATTTTAATTTTAATTTTAATTTTAATTTTAATTTTAATTTTAATTTTAATTTTAATTTTAATTTTAATTTTAATTTTAATTTTAATTTTAATTTTAATTTTAATTTTAATTTTAATTTTAATTTTAATTTTAATTTTAATTTTAATTTTAATTTTAATTTTAATTTTAATTTTAATTTTAATTTTAATTTTAATTTTAATTTTAATTTTAATTTTAATTTTAATTTTAATTTTAATTTTAATTTTAATTTTAATTTTAATTTTAATTTTAATTTTAATTTTAATTTTAATTTTAATTTTAATTTTAATTTTAATTTTAATTTTAATTTTAATTTTAATTTTAATTTTAATTTTAATTTTAATTTTAATTTTAATTTTAATTTTAATTTTAATTTTAATTTTAATTTTAATTTTAATTTTAATTTTAATTTTAATTTTAATTTTAATTTTAATTTTAATTTTAATTTTAATTTTAATTTTAATTTTAATTTTAATTTTAATTTTAATTTTAATTTTAATTTTAATTTTAATTTTAATTTTAATTTTAATTTTAATTTTAATTTTAATTTTAATTTTAATTTTAATTTTAATTTTAATTTTAATTTTAATTTTAATTTTAATTTTAATTTTAATTTTAATTTTAATTTTAATTTTAATTTTAATTTTAATTTTAATTTTAATTTTAATTTTAATTTTAATTTTAATTTTTAATTTTTAATTTTTAAATTTTTCATTTTTAATTTGTAATTTTTAATTTTTTATTTTTCAATTTTTAATTTTTAATTTTTAATTTTTCATTTTCAAAAAGGTTTTTTATTACATATCATAAAATTTTCACCAATACAATCATAAGTCTCACCGATATTGTCATATGCTTACGCTTACGCTGTTTTTGTCATTGTATTGTGTAATAGATTTTTACCCAAAAGTTGGCATCGATGCTTATAGTTGCCATATTTCGTTTTTTGCGTTGTAACCAAAAAAGTTAAGTTGAAACGTTCCGAAAGTTTTTTGACAAACATATAGAATTCCCAATGTGTCAATGGTAAAAAAATTGGTAATTCAAAACGTTATATTGAAATTTTTTATTAATATTTAAAATGTTCATCTTTACGTGACAGATACCTTCTATTTCCCATTTTATTCTTTTGCGTTTTGTGTCCCAATAAATTCTTTTGTTTTCATTTAAATGTCTTACTGTAGATAAATACGCGTAATAGACGTAACATTTAATCCGCCTGCGATAATTTAAGGCCTTTAATGCTTATCTGCACTGGTTAGCTACATTTAAACAACAGAAATCTCAAAAAGGCGATGGAAATTTATTGACATATTTTCATTCCATCCTCTATTGTACTTGCGGCATGCATCGTATTGCTTCAAAATAACAATGTATGTCGTGCCAATACTTTCCTTAATAGGAGAGGAGTAGTAATTTGACCAAAGTGGCATCAGCTATATTAATTCTAAGTCACTGAATATATGTTAATATGTGCACAAAACATGAGCCTTCATAGAAAATTTAGTTTTTTTGGAACCTCTCAAATCAAAAAAAGCTCTTATATACAGTGAAAAATAAAAAAACACTTAAATTTAATATACAGTATTATTTCTTACAAAATTATTTCCTTAAATATTTCTTGTTGCGAATTGGAAGTACATTTTCAGTATTTCGATTTGGTAACTCTTAAAATAATTAGAATACAATTTGGATGGTGTTTTTCAAAGAGTTTAACGAATATGCATCGCAAAATGATTAGTTTTCGATTTTATCTTTCCAGTCAAAATTAATGGGTAAGACGTATGAGTGACAATTAGTCATATGAATACATTTGAATAAACATTAACCATACATCATTACAGTATCAGGAGATCAGTATATTACTGAGTCAGCGCTGAGCGTAACTATTATAATGATGAGTATCTGGGTTCGAGAGTAATTAAAGTCCAATTCAGAAGGGACCTTTGCACTTTATGGCATAGTTAAAATAACATAAAATAATAGTAATAGAATTCTATGCCAAAAAATTTTTTTTAACTTTATTGGAGTTTAGTTCAAGTGAAGTGAAAATTAATTTAAACAACGCTACAACATATATGAGTCAAATTTTAGAAGTCTCTTCACATATTCAATCATACTATTCGTTTGCTAACTCTACATACATATGTACCAAATTGTTAAAGAACATTTTATGGTCTCTGATATTTGATTCGATGAATCAATTTCTAGATGTCATGATTTTGTTCTTACATTTTATAAATTAAAATTAATATGAACTTAATATTCATTTTATTTATAAACAGAAATTTTTATGAGTGTGTCTTATATGTTTGTCTATATTGTGTCAGCCTAAAGGTATGCATAAAAATTACATAGCTAAGCAATAACCTAACACACAAAAATTTCAACGTTGAATAGAAAACAATTTTGAATATACGAACGAGTAGTCAACAAACTCATCCTCACTCGTATAATGAAGTGTGTCATAATATTTTTTAATACTAAATTGTTCGGTTATTTAAAAATCGTTTTGAAATATAAATTCTTTAACTTTAACAAATCGAAAAATAATAATTTTCTGGTATATGTATTAATTGTTTTTTATATCTATACCATACTCTGTGAATTTCTCCCAATTTTTACTGTTACAATCAATATCCGATATGCACACACAGAAGAAAAAAATGTGCCAAGTGAATTGTTATAAATTGTTCAAGAACTAAATTTTCGATTGCATCAACAGAAATTTCATAGCAGTTAACCATTTTCTATTGTGATAAAATATTTACTGTTAAGACATTAGACTTGTAATTGCAATGAACTGAAAATTCTACTAACTTCATCGCAATTCGGTTGGCGATGACCGTCCGTCCGTCTTTGTGTCTATTATGACGTCTCACCAAAAACGTAACAAGAAGTCCTATTTAACGGATTTAATTTTAAGTATAAATATTGTATATATAGTTGGAATTTGGGAAATACTGAATTTTTAAGTTAAAGGCCACCAAACTAATAATTTTGACGGCGCACAGTGGACCATTTGACGAGAAGGCGGTCAAAAATCTATAACTTTTGATTGGATTGGAATTTTGATATGCGGTTTTTTTTTGTTTGGTAGGTGAGACTTTAGCCTTTAAGCTATAAAACGTAATTCTCGACCGAGAATAAAAAAAGTTACGGAGGGTTTAAAATACATTTTCATTTGTAGTTGAATTTTAGTACAAAAGTGAAGTGTTAAAAGGTGAAAAAAGGTTTTTTTTTAATATAATGTCTTATTTTTTCAGTTAATTTTACAACTAATACTTTTTAAAAATTTTTTAAGTTAATTTTTTCGGAAAATGCCAAACTTTGGCCCCCGCAAACTTTTTTTTGAAAGATCCCGAGTTAAAATATAATTTATTAAGCAACGAACGTAAAAGTTACCTTATATTGGTTGTTAGATAGAGAAGTTTCAATGAAAAAACTCGTATGTTTTTGCTTTAGTTAAATTTTTTTTTTTATTGTCTTTTTAAATATTTCTATATCAATTTTTATGGTAAATTTATGAAATATAACAATTTTTATTGTAAATTTACAAAATATATAAATCAAGAAATTTTTTTTAACTATATAAAAAAAAGTGTAACTTATTGTTAGTGTAATGAAAAATTACTTTAAATCAACCAATTTTAGTAAAAATTTCTTCTAAACAGACTTGATTTTCATCTTCTAGAAGTTGTTTAGCTTCTTCGTCTAATTCAATAGAGGTAGTTTTCCATTTTTGACGAATGTTGGACATATATGGATCTGAAGTGCACAACAAAATAGTGTTAAGGTCTTCATTAGTACAACATCTGGACATTTTCCTTGTGTTGTGCTCGCGAAAGAATCTGTAGTCTTTGTTCCTTTTTTCTTGCGCTTCTTCAGATAGATCTCCTATTGGTAGCATATTGTTTTGAATTATTTGTTCCCCATGGTACAAAATTTTATGAACTGTGGATGGCATATATCTCCAAGAATATTTTTCATTATAAAGTATAGATGTTTTATTGGCGTACTCTCCAAATTTTTTTGCATTTAACTTTCTGCTGCATATTAGAACTTGTAATATGATTTTGAATCGTCTTATTAATTCATGATCTACACCTGTGATAGATGCTGCAGTTTCCGAATCGGAAAAAAATCTCCTTGCAGTATTTCCATCATTTGTGTTTCCTTCCCCTTGTTTTGGTTGGTCGATTACGAGGCCTAGCTGTAGATATTTTTGTTGAATTTGTTTTTTTTTTGCTTTCTTTTTTCCTCATTTTCTTTGTCTTTTCTCACTGTTTCGCCTAACGGACCAAATTCCAAATCATAACCCAATTTAAGAATATGCTCCATGAAACGTATTCTAGCATGAAGAGGGGACATTTCAAATTCATAGGCTTCCTTACAACTATCGTCTTCTGGTCGGGGTTGGCTTAATTGACTTGATGTCTTTTGGCATATAATGCAGCTTGACGTTAACTTTGTTCCAGTTAAAGCTTGTGCAACTTTTCCATCAATCATTGTGAGACACATTTTAAAATGTACTTCAATGTCTTGGACATCAAATTTAAATATTACTGGTTGAAGTTCCTTAATTCGATCTTTTATTTTTTGAACTTCTTCAGTTATGACATCTTTGGTTTCGTTTTTGAATATTACTGGTTGAAGTTCCTTAATTCGATCTTTTATTTATTTTTATTTATTTTTTGAACTTCTTCAGTTATGACATCTTTGGTTTCCTTTTTGAATGCTTTGTTGAAGAAGGAATTTAATTTTTCCATATATCAATTTCTGTTGCTCTACTAGTTGACGGCTCTAAGACGCTATACCTTTTTGTTAAGCGCAATGGAACGAAAGATACCATAAATAAATTAGCATCTAATGAATTTTCGGCATTAAATTGCTTGTATTGTTTCTGACCAGAGGATCCATCACATCCCCATTTAGAAATTAATGTAATGCTGCCATTACCAATTTTTTTTTATTGATCAAGCGTATTTAGCAATCGTTCTGCAGTATGTTCAAGGAGATCTTGCAATTTTATTTCTGCTGATGTTGAAGTGACACTAATAGCAGATTGTGAAGGTAAGCATTCTTTTTTGGCAGAAACTAAATCTCGATACTCTGGAAAAATCCCACAATTCTTTTCATTGATTCGCTTCCGCAATTCCTTATATTGATTTTTGGGCAATTTCAAATCCAAAAATAGGGCGAACGCTTCTTCCGGCGTAAATTTTTTATCTTCAATTGGCGTACGAATGTTTTTCAAAATCCTCTTTGTGAGCCTTGGGCTCGCTTCTACTATTTTTTCAATTATTTCAATTTCATTTATTTTTATTTTGGGTTGGTTGAATTTGGTGCAAACATGAATCCTTAATAATTCTTTGAGAAATTTCTTCATTGATATTCTCCAGCTTGCGCCTTCGAGATCTTTCACTACATCCGTCAATTGGTTTTGCTGGTCGACCCTTTTTTCCACTTTCGTTGGCAGTTGTAGATGCACTCTCAAAAATAAGTTCCTTTATTAACCAGTCTTGTTAACGTTTGTACTTCTTTGCCTTGCTATGAGAGCATTCAATGTACCGTCTTTTCAAATTCGATGCAAAATTAGCAATTTTTCTTTGTGCATTTCAATGTCTTCTAGGTTACAATTCTTAAAGAAGTCGTTGCTCACTATGTGCAAAATTACATCGGCTACATCATTTCGTTGAAAATAAATATCTGCCAGATCTCTGTAACAGTACTTAGGCATTGTACAAATTGTAATGAATAATAATTGTGGAAACATTATAAATACTCTTTCTTGCAATTATGTAAAATAAAATTTTTTATCTTTTATTACCACTTTTAGAAGCATAAAAAACCCACACCCTAACCCCTTTTAAAAGGTGAAGCATACCTGCTCATATCTTAAAGGGCTATGTCGCAATAGTTTTTTTTTACCATTTACCTGTTTAAATTGTTGCCCATTTTGTCAGGTATTTAAACTATATAACTCTAATTCAGACTACTAATGTTTTTGAAAGATACCTATGTAAATGTACCTGTAACAATTAAGCGCATTATATCTCAACCCTTTTTTATAAGTATATAACAACTCCTGACAACTCTACCGACACGCAAAAAAATACACCGCGGTGCACCGGCACGACCAACTTTTGTTTTCATAACACTCAGACGGACGGACGGACATCGTTTAATCAACTCAGAAAGTGTTTTTGAGTCGATCCGTATAATAAAAGATGGATAAAGGTCCAATATTTTTGGCAGTTACAAACATCACCTCAATCTTAATATATCCTAACCACATAGTGGACAACTTTTGTATTCATAAATTTTGCAGAAAATATCTAACCTTGGGTCAGGAAAATTGTTCTGGTGCACACGGGCAGAAACTGGCGGGTGTATAATGGGGTATAGGAGTATAGGGGAGGGTTCGGACTATAGAAGAGTGCAAGATTTTTTCTGACTGCTTTTGACTGGCAGGAGTTATGCTCTATTAAGTAGGAGATTTTCAGAAAATTTTGACCTTTTTTAAAAATTTTTTTTTTTTTAATTTCGACATGACTCAGTGATTTTGCATTTTTAACATTAATATTATGGAAGCCACAAAATTATACAAAATTTATTTCACTTCAAAATCTTTTAAATCAAAAAAGTTACAGTCATTCAAAAATAAAAATTTACAAAGAAATTTTTAATTTTAGCAAAATACTGAGAAAGCCCATTTTCGAAGACCCTGTTCGCTGCGATATAGTTGAGATAGAGTCGCAATTTTTTGGCTCCCGAGGTTTACTAGTATTTAATTTCAAATAAATAACATAACTTTAAAATCGGTAACAAAAAAAAAAAATGATTTTTGGCCGCCTTCTCAAAATATGGTCCACCGTGCGGCGGATAGCTTTTATTAGATGTGATTTATATGGTCTTGTGAAAACAAAGAAAGAGAGAAAGTATGTATGTTTCATAACCCCAGTTTTTGGAAAAAATCGATTTCAAAAATCATTTAGACTATATGAATTCACATTCCGCTTTAAGATTTGCAAAAGTCCATAAAAACACTTTTGATGAAACGCTCCAGTGGACACAAGAAGGACGGACGGTCACCGCTTATTTAATAAAAATAATTTATGTTTCAGCTTATTTTTTTGGATAAAATCGATATCAACGATCCCGTACTGGCCTTTAAAAATACTGAAAAATTCTCAAAAATCTTTTGAGCCATAAGAATTCCTGTAAAAAAAAATGTTTTGATAAAATGCCCTAGTGTTCATTAGGGTGACAGCAGTTTGTATGAAATAAAATTTTTGGTCGAATTTTGAGGTGTGCGATATCTTTATATGAATATAATAATTCTGAGAAAAAATTAAAACGGGTTAATTTCAGAAAATAAGTCCAGAATATTATTTCTTGAAATTATTAAAATATTATCAACAAGTTTTATCTAAATTCTTCCACAAATATGTATTATTTCGATATTTTGTTTTCAAAAAATGTAAATATCCCTAAATATGACCTTTGACCTTAAAGGGGGATAATTTATAGTGTTTCAATTTAACCTTTATTTCCAGGATTGAGAACTTATATCAAGTGGTATAATATTTGGATAAAAGAAATTTGAAATTGAAAACACGAAAAAGATGTAGCCTAACAGTTGAAAAATGTATGAGAAATCACATTTTTCTTCAAATCCGCTGAAATAAAAACGCTGCCCTCGCCAAATTAAGAACAGGATACCTACAATATTTGGCATTTTTAATCAGATATATTTTGATAATAAGACCTTAAAATCCAATTGTTGATTTCTGAAAATTTCTTGAACAAAATTTTTGAAAAAGTAAAATTTGAGATTTTGAAATAGTGTTAAAAAATACGTACCCTTTTGGCATTAATATAGAACGGCATAACAATGGGCCAGATGCAAAACACTTTACATAAGATCATTTTGGGATCAGGAGAATGCAAAAATATTGTTGTTGGAAATTATTTCAATGTCTTTAAAAATGTGAGCTCGATTTTCTTAATCAAGTGGTCTGCGGCGCATTTATTGCCTGGGGAACTTGATATAATTTGGCTGTTTTTCAACGGATAATAGATTTTGTTGTTTTATTAGAAAGATAATTTACTCTATATTATGGTTTATTAATTAATTTAATTGAAACGCAATTATAAATGTCAAAATTTTTGTGAAAAATGATTTTTTTTGATAATTTTTACAAATGAATTCATATTTGAACTTTGAACTCAATGCGCGTTCAGAAAGCATTGTCCGATTTGGCTCACATTTTGATCCAGTGTCACAATAATCCGACCCGCACGTCTTACAATTCCAAAAAAAAGGCTGTCACCCTAGTGTCCATGTTAACCTGTATTATATATTTATTTGGATGAAATTTGGCATGTAAGCTTTAATTTGCCATAGGACGATTGCTATTGCAATGGAAGAAACTCGGTGTATAATCGGACTTAGTCCCCACACAAATGTCTACTGTGTCCAATTGTTAGAAAATGAAAACTCTTTATTCATTCTTTCAAATCGACTTTTATATCCTCAATTAATTGAAAACGGTATACCCGGAGGGGTCATTTGTATTATTGAATAGTCAGAAGTCACATGGTGGTAAATGAGGCGAATACGGTGATTGTAGAGCGCTATGAATATATTTTTGTGCGAAATGCTCCTGAAGAACCAATGCAGTGTGAGACGGTGCGTTATTGTGGTGCAAAAACCAAGAGTTTTCTGCCCATAATTCTGTCCTATTTTTACAAATAGTTTCACGTAGTGGCATTTCGGCGGAAAAAATAGGATTTTTCAACTTTCCAATTTCAAAATTTTAATGATTTGGTTTTTTAAAGAAATATTTGGATAAGAAAAATTCAACAAGGTTTTTTATGAATAGTGAAATTTTGTAGTTAAAAAAACTAACAGAAGTCAACGGAAATTTATTCAATGAAATTAGATTAAAATTATTGTCCAAATAAAGAACTTTATTTGTGTGTAAGTTTATAGCTATGGCTTTTGTTTTATTTTTTAGTGAAAATATAGCACTTACTTTTTTATAAAAAAAAATTATTGACATTGGAAAAGTAAACTAATTATTATAATTTATCAAAAATTATTCTAAAAAATATCAACTTTTCACTTTTTGATGGAAAAAAACTTTATGTGCTTTGCCTTGCTTAGCCTTCTTACTATAAAAAATGAAAGGTCCGAGTCTGTACTTTCAATTAAGAAAAAAAAAGAAACCGCCAAATACCGTCCCTTTTAGTAACATCGATTTTAATTACAAAAGTCACTTCCAATATTTCATACAAATGGTCGATAAGACAAAAAATTGGGTATACTTTCAGGCTTTCGGGAATTAAAGATTGAAACGATTTATAAGTGAAACATTATTTTTGTTTACGAATATGTAGGCGTAACGAAATTGAATGACATTTCAATCGAAATAAAAACATATAGTTTTCACGGCTTAAAATATATTAAATTTCATTCATATACTTATATAGTTCATATTAATATGAGTACTTTTTCGTTTTTATACAAAGAATTAAGCGAGGAGCTTATTAACAGTGCTCGCAATGTTGATTCATTGACTGAATATATAAAATCGAGAAATTCAGGTGTTACTGATGAAGATGTTGCATATGTGAAAAGAAATATATCGCAGCGGTTTTTACCTTTTTATTTAATAAAAGGTGGTTTGCCGCAACTTAAAACATTACTCGTTTTTTGCAAGCAATTCAGTTTGGCTTACAAGTGAGTTTTCGGGTAACAAGTGTAATAAACTATCTCATTATGTTTTTGTTATTTGTAAGATGCATTTGAAGTAACATTGCCATGCACCTCCTCATGTGAAAGTAGAGCGAAGGGGAGAAAAACAAAAGCTTTTGAGAAATGTAGTGATCGCGCGAAACGGTATAAAGCTGCAGCCTTGGTGTCACAGTTCCCACAACAACAACTTTCACTGGCAAGTGAAATGATTGAAAAAGAAAAAAACCCGCAGCCCTATACTGATTCTTCAATTGTATTAGCATTAATAATGGATGCTGATTTAACAAAGATGCAATACAATACCATAAGAAACGTTTTGCAATCTGAAGGGTATAATATTCTTCCACCTTATAAGAAGCTAACAACTGAAAAAGAAAAATGTTATCCAGAAAACATTAATGTAATGGAAACAAGCGCTTCAGTCAATCTTCAAAGTTTGCTGGACCACACAATAAACCGAATTTTTGGAACTTTTTCAACAGAAACATTGGAGTCGCTGTCGCCGTGCAACTACACTCTTACAAGTAAGAGGGGCTGCGATGGGTCATCTGGGCATGCAGAATACAAACAAAATTTACCCAAAGATGTGAATAATGGCAGTATGTATTTACTCTCTATGGTCCCATTAATGCTGCAATCAGATAACAATATTGAGTATTGTCGTAATTCCAGACCTTCTTCAACTAGATATTATCGACCAATTTTATTTGAATTTGCAAGGGAAACAAAAGAGAAAGTAATGGAAGTTGACGAAAATATGAAGTCAGATATTGCTGCATTGAATAGTACAAAAGTTTTTGTAACGGGCAAGAAAATTAATGTATTACACAAGCTCCTTTTTACAATGCTGGATGGTAAAACCGCTCAGATTGTGACACATACTACTGCAGCAGCAGTATGTTACATTTGTGGAGCGAAACCTACTGAAATGAACAACTTCGAGTTAGTTTCAATGAAAACAATTAAACATGAGGCATGTGAATTGGGAATTTCATCCTTACATGCTAGAATTAAATTTATGGAATGCATTCTCCATATAGCATATAATTTACCATTTCAGAAATGGGCTGCAACCTTCCAAAACAAAGAAATTAAAAGACAAAATAAATTAAAATACAGCCTTTAAAGATAAAATGCGGTTGCGAGTTGATTTTGTTCAACAAGGTTCAGGAACTTCTAACGACTGGAACACGTCAAGGCTTTTTTTTTCAAACCCACAAATTGTTGCGGATATTACTGGCGTCAATGAAGAACTTATCGATCGATTCAGGATAATTCTGCAAATAATTACATGTGGCGAAAAAATTGATAGTGACAAATTTAAATTATATGCGTCGGACACTGCGAAACTGTTCGTACAAAAATATAGTTGGTTTTATATGTCTGTTACTGTGCACAAAGTACTATTGCATGGTAAGGATATAATGGATTCTGCCGTATTACCAATAGGAATGCTTTCAGAGGAAGCCGAGGAAGTCAGAAACAAAGATTACAGGAAGTATCGATTGATGTTTTCGAGAAAGTGTGATCGAATTTCCACAAATACTGATGTATTCAACAGACTTCATATAACTTCGGATCCTTACATAAGTAGCATAAGGCGTCATTCGAACAAAATTTCCTTAGAACTAGATCCCATTGTTAAAGATATGGTGCTTGAATAATATTACAAATAAAAACTAACACAATTTTTCGCCTGTTACATATTCAATTAAAACATTGTATTTTATATTGGATTTTTATAAAGCTGAAAGGTATAAATAACCTCATTTGGCGTCTCAATATTGGCAACACCATTTTTTTTTTTTCATTAAAAAACATTAAAATGGGTTCGTAACTGTATTTTATATCAATTTGTTTCAATGACTAAGGTATTACACACTTTAACTTGGCATACTTGACTAGAAAAGCGGCATGCATTTGTGCGATATTTTCGGTGTATTTGAAGGCTAATATCTTTCTCTTCTTTTGAATGGAGACAACACATGTTTAACTTTTGAATAAAAATTAAAATTTTTTAACTTATATGAAATTTTCATATGATTCTAGACAGAGAAGAAAAACACTTAAAATCTACAACTTTCAATGGGCGTAAATTCTAAAGTAGGCGTGGCATCCCCAATATGTTTAATTTTTTTTCATAAGGAGAACTCAAATAGGAAGTGTCCCGAAATTCAAGTCCTTAGGTCCAAAAATAAAAATAAAAATAAAATAAAATAAAAATTTTGGCAAGTGCAGTTATGGGCGGTTTTTCAAGATTTTTTCAAAATTTCTTAATTTAGCCCAGAGAAGTGTTTCTGCAAAATTTCATTGCTGTACGATCACTCCTTCTATTTTTTTTTCCAATAAATGGCCCCATACACCGTGCGACGCATAACACAGAAATTATATTCTTTGTAAAGAGTTTGGCCCAGCGTAAGGAATCCATAATGCATCACACTGCGTTGATCGAAGATAACTGTTAACATGACTTTAATTTTTGCAGGAATTTGACGTGATATTTTAGGCCTTGCTTCACTTTTTGCGCGATATTCGCTTAATTGGTCGGTTGTTTCGGGGTCGTATGATGCATTCCATTTCATTGTGGTAGTCAGAGAGTATTGTTTCAGAGATATTAAAAAAAATTTTGTTAGCGCTTTGGAACCAGTTAAGATTTGGCGAGTTTGAGACCCAGATTATGTTTAAAAATGGTGTTAGCTAATCTATTTAAAAAAAAAAAAACGACCGCATCAGTGAATTCTCCAATTATCAATCGATGATTTTTCAGCACCAAATCTTAACTTTCCTTGACGTGTTCTTCATCACTTGATGCTTTCTCTCATCCCGGACGCTCACGGTCTTGGAACTATTTGTGCCACTAGCAAAGAGCTCCTTTTGATACAGCCCGGTCACCGAGGGCCTTCTGTATTATCCTTAACATTTGTGCTGCAGAAATTTAATGGAACTTCTTTGTTCCACAAAAGAAGACATTGTTAAAATCATTATGAAATTTGTCACAGATGTCAAAAGCAGGACCTTATTTTCCCAAATCGATAAAAACCACAATCGGCAAAAGTTGTTGAGTATAAAAATAGGCATAGGCTTTCTTAAATCTTTCAAAATGCAAAAAAATATAGAATCATAGATTTTACTCAAATTTGGTTGGTGTATTTTTGAATATAATTGACTTTACCAGGTGTATGCAAAAGTTATTTCTGGTTTAGGTGGCACCAGAGCAAAGTACCTAAAGCTGTTAACTATAGCAGAAATATTACATGTGTCACAAGAAACAATCAACAGACGTTTATGAGCAATGGGGAAGATCAATATACTCGATAAATGGGTCCCAAACATTTTTAATGAACGTCAAACAAAAAAAACCTTAAAGTCACTTGTGAAATGCTGCTTGTTGAAACGCCACAAAAGGAAATCATTTTTGTATCGTATTGTGACAAGCCCAAAATTGCTTCGGCAAGAAGCACCAAAGCGGTGTTGTGTATCATGAACTCTTGAAGCGAACAAACGATTTATTTAAACCACCACCCATTCCGATCGTCATTAATCGAATGACGGACGGACAATGCACCGTCTTACACAGCAAAACCAGTGAAAGACCACTTGAATCGCATCCGCCGAACTCCCCACACCTGTCGCCATCTGACTATCACCTCTTCCTATCAATGGGACGACTGGCCAATATTTTGAAAATTACGTCTGTCTTTTTACCAAAAACTTATGCATACACCCAGTTCTAAATGTGGTAGTGACTTTACTAAATATGGTCGGTCTTCTAATTTTAGTTCATCAAGGGAATTTCAAAAATATAAATTTAACCGTTTGAAGTGACAAAGTGACAGTCATTCAACTAATTAATTAATTCAGTTAATTTCTTAAAGAATTCATTCAAATTATAATTCCCTTACAGTACTAACGCTTTGATTACAGGCAAACATATGAATAGAAATGTTGAAGGTCTTGCGATTATATGAATATTTTGCTTTCCTAAACATCTGTATTAAACTAAATAATTTTCAATGTGAAAATAATTCTACGACTAGCAGCCAGTGTCATATATTTTGCAGAGTTCCATTGGACAGCATTGACAAATTAAATGATATTAAGTGTGTATAGATGTTTAAAAATCTATATATTTAAAATATTTATGTTAAGAAATGTTTGAGATTGTGTCCGGATGTAGCTAAATTGTAGAATGCCAACATAGAACTAAAATGCATTAGGGTGACAGCTTTATGTATGGGGCAATGTTTTTATAGTAAAACTTTAAAACATAAAAATGAAGCTTCTACAAGTTTTTCACTATAAATTCTGTTTCATTTCGGAAAATTTATTTTTATAAAAAAAGACATTTTTAAAACACTACAACATTAATTTTCAATCTGGTTTTCGCTGAAATTTATGATTGAGCTTTTTTAAAACTTTCGATTTCAAGGTGTTAAGGGTTTTTTTTCGATATAAAATTGTCATTTTCTATTGAGCCTGATCAATGTTTAACTCAATAAAGAAAGAGTTTTTGTCATGCCAGTTGAACTTAGTTTGATTAAACTCGCGTTTTGTAACTCTTTATTAAAATAGTTTAAAACAACTTTTTTGAAGCTCTTCTTCTCTAAAACCAATTACTGGGCTCTCATAAAATTTTCGATGTCAGTGTTTTAAGGGGGTTTTCCGTTATAAATTTGAGAGTTTTTGGTTTTAGTTTCATTAAACTCACGATTAAAATAGTTTAAATTATAAATCTGATGTCAATTAAGAGATATCAATTAAATTAAGTTGAGCTAAACTTATGATTTTTAATATACTTTAGTCGAGAAATCAGGTTTTAACTCAGTCATAGAAATAATTTCTGTTTTTTAAAACAAAAAAAAATCATTAATAAATTTGTAAAATTTTAAAACATATAAATAAATGCTGCATTAATTTTTATTTATATAGTATATATTAATGCTGTATGTTGACATGGATCCATCAAGGTGGCGCTGAGTTGTATTCATATTTATTTATATTTCTCTTAGAGTCGCTAAGGGCCTTAAAAGAGGCATGATGTATAATAATGTGTGGGCATTTAAATATTGATCGCATTAAAAATAGAATTCTACGTAATTTATCATAAGTTTAAAGAGATTAAGATAAACTCTGATAGATCGTTAGGATACCAACAGAAAATGTTTGCTACTAGAAAATATTTTTAGTTTATTACGCACACAATCAATTTTAAACAAATAAAATAATTTTTTTTTTCAAATAATAAAAGAAGAGAAAATAATTATAAAATTTCCGTATATCATGCATACCATTCATAAGTCCATAGATTGTCATGTATCCGTTGTCTTATGAAATGTTGAAGTTCATAGCGGATATGATTTTTATATGGTAGAAGGGTGGAGGGGTGGGGGGGGGGGAGTGGTCCAGAAATGTTCCGATCAGAACCAAATTTTATGAGGTCACGTATTTGTTAAAGAAACATGAACGACAACCAAATTATTTTTAAATTCCTTAAAATGGATTTTAGTTGCTATTTTTTTTTTTTTGGAATTACTAGTACCTTGTGTTATATGGGAAATGCCTGGAGGATTTAGATTGACATCACAAAAACAAGTAAGGAAATTATAGTCGGTCTAGACCGAGTGTAGAGAAAGGGATGTAGGTCCTACAAGTTGGATATAGAAAATAAGCATAAACCAAATTTGAATGGCACTGTTATTAATTTTTGCCTGCATATATAAAAAAGTTCATATCGGATGCTATATTCATATGGCGACTACGTCGAGAAATGGACCGATCCCGACCATAATTTGTAAAGTCACTTATTTTCTTAAAAAATATATACAAACCAAATTTGAAAAAATATTTATATGTTTATATTATATTATGTTATTATGAAAATTGTATGTGCCATTATAAGTTTTTCCAGTGCTAAATCTAAAAGATATTATATCTAAATGCACTGGTTACAATTTCAATAAATACAAATACAAATACAAAATTTGTGTAATATTATTGCTTCTTAATAGTTTTAAGTGAAGATCGGGAAGTAGCTATGGGGCTATGATAAAAAATTGTCCTAAAGAGTTTTTTTAGATTACAATTTAAGTCGAACTAGGTCTTCTAATTCCCATTATATATATACGGTTGTTCCGCCCACCCCAAATAAGGAAATGTTTTGATAAATGAATTCTGATCAACCAATTTGACAATGATTAACTATACGATATCCTGTGTTTAGCGAGAGGGGTCTCATTAAGTGGCATTGTTACAATTATTTTTTTGCCTGCAGATATGAAAAAGTTCATATCGGATGCTTTATTAACATTTGGACTAGGTCAAAAAATGGACTCATCCTGACTCTAATTTTTTGCAAAAACATATACAAACCATATATGAGAAAAATTTGTGCAATAATTTTGTTTTTTGATAGATTTAAGTTAAGATCGGGAAGCAGCTTTATGCAGCTAATTTGGGTCTTATGGCGACTTAAGTCGATCTCATAGGAGACATTTGTATGGGAACTAGGTATGAACATGCACCGATTTTCACCAATTTCAATAACATTCGTTCTATGGCCATATTTCATCAAAATATATTCATATTAATGACCTATAGTTTGATTGCAATGTTGTTTACATGGACATAGAGACGGACAGACAGACAGACAGTCAGAAGGACGGACATCGCTAAATCGAACACAATTGATGGTGGTTGGTCAGTAATTGAAAGGAAAGTTCCCAGGAGGCGTAGAACCATGAAGGAATATTGTCAGTTCTTTTCCTGTGGGATGATTTTTTGGAAACTTTTTCTTAAATTATTTAGTTCGTGTGTTGGTTAATTTATAATTGTTTAAGTTTTTGTAATTTTTTTTTTATCAGATATTAGATTTATTGATTTCCGTATCTAGATAGTTTGATTATAAAAGTCATATTTAATGATCAGAACATTTCCTAATTTGGGGTGGGGGGAACAACCGAAAAAGCTCAATTAAAGTTTTATATATTAAAATAAAAATACAATCGGGAGTTTAATATAAAAATAAAAATCTATAATGTTAATAGGCTAGGCGATTTCTTGTGACCGATGTTTTGTTTCACCATTTTATCCCGATTTTGACCAAATGTTTATAATTTGAAAGGTATTTCTTTTTAGCTGTTCATCAGATTTACAGATTTTTTAATTTTTTCCTTTATTTTGAGTAAATTGCATTTAAAGTTGCTACTAATACATACATAAAATTATACATGTGCTATGTGTGTTTTATTAAATTTGTTAATGTGTTTGTTAATGAGTTTGTTATCGTCACTCACAGTAATAATAAACCATAAAAGTGTTGGTTTGTGAATTGGCTAAATCGAACAAGTTGAAAAATAAAGCTGCCTAGAAATTGCACTAGAATTTCGAAGGCTGGAATCTGCTGGTATTTAATTAATAATTCATAATTTAGGTTAAACAAAATAAAGTTTTTAGCTTTTCGTGCTGGTTAAACAATATGGAGAGCGATTTAGATCCTTGGCCTAGTGCGCCAAAAAGACTCGCTGCTGCACTGGTCATCAAATTAATGACTGACCACAGATTTTAAAATATGTAAATAGAATTTCTTTATTTAAATCTATAATATTAATAGGTAAGGCGATTTATTGTGACCGCTGATTTGTTAAACAGTTTTCTCCCGATTTTAGTTAAACGTATCTCATTTGAAAGGTATTTCTTTTCAGTTGTTCATCAGATTTACGGATTTTTATACCCTATACCACTATGTGGTTTGGGTATAATGACTTTGTGCTGCTGTTTGTAACAACCAAAAATATTTGACCTAGACCCATCTTTAATTATACCGATCGAATCAGAATCACTTTCTGAGTTGATTTAACAATGTCCGTCCGTCCGTCCGTCCGTCTGTGTGTCCATGTAAACTTTGTAATCAAACTGCAGGTCGCAAATATGAATATATTTCGATGAAATTTGGTATATAAGCTTTTATCGACCATGGGATGAACGCTATTGAAATTGGTGAGAATCGGGCCATGTTCAGACCTAGCCCCCATACAAATTACCCCTATGAAATCGACATAAATTGTCATAAGATCCAAATTGTCATATAGATCTTACTCAAATTGGGTTTATATGCGTTCATTACATCCATTAATGAGTAGTCCAAAAATTATACCTGTGGCCCCATATAGAGCTGCTTCCCGATTTTCACTTAAATCTATCAAAAACAAAAATATTGCACTGATTCTTCTCAAATTTTGTTTATATATATTTTTGCAAAATACAAGAGACTTTACCAAACATGATCAGGATCGGTCCATTTTTGGACCTAGTCCCCATATAGATATAGCATCCGATATGAACTTTTTCATATCTGCAGCCAAAAAAATTAATAAAAATCCCACTCAAATTTGGTTTTTGCTTATTTTCTATGTCCAGTTAGTTGGGCCTAAGAGATAGGGTTTCTAAACGCATGGTATAGGGTATCGTATAGCCGGTCTAGACCGACTATAATTTTCTTACTTGTTAAATTTTAAAATTTTTTTGAATAAAATGCATTTAAAGTTGCTACTAACACATACATAAAATTATACAATGCTATGTGCGTGTTTATTTAATTTGTTAATGTGTTTGCAAAAAAGTTTGTTTTCTTCATTCACAATAATAATTGTTTTGAATTGAAAAATAATTTTGGACATAAACCATTCACAATAATAATTGCGTTGAATTGAAAAATAACTTTGGACATAACCCAATAACGCAATCGATATTTAAAAAGTGTGGAATTGTGAATTGTCTTATAAAATAATTTATTAAATGAAAAAAATAAAATTTCCTAGAATTTGCATTCGAATTTTAAGAACTGAAATCTGCCAGTATTCTTTAAAATATTATTTATGAGGTAATGTAGAAGAGTTTCTGCTTTGATTAAATTTGATAACTTTTTGATTTATTATAAACAAACATTTTTATTATGTAATTATATAAAATTATGTGTAATATTTTACCAACTCGCCTCAATAATGAATGTAAGGCGCTGAGTCAACTTAATTGTACTGAGTTATTTGGAAAAAAATAAAATAACTAAACAAAAAAAAAAAAATGAACTTTGTAACTAACTTAGTAATTTAGTATTACATTTCCATTCTTTTAATGACCTGTCACATTCTTATGCATTACCAATATGTAGTAGTGATAAGAAAAGTTGAAAGTTTATGTATGTTTATATGTCTTCTCTCGTATTATATTTCGGCAACTCGTTTTACTAAAAGTCAAACCACATATGTGTACGTGTCAGTTTTATTAATGATCGTGGGAAGGGAATGCGACTTGCGACTAAACGCACGCACAAAGCACGTTCCTTTTAATCGAGTGAATATCTTTGAAAAAAAAAAAAAATTCAAAATAAAAAAAAAATCAAACTTAACCCTATCCTTTCCCATTAAGCACTAACTAGCGAAAAATGCGGCAGCAGCAACAATAATTTTACCAAGAAATTTAATAGGGTAACCAGATTTGAGTTTTTATCATACGCATTTGGAAATCATTGAATGAAATGAATGTGGCAATTAACTAAAATAAAATGTACGGTATTAATGTTTAAAGTAACGGACTCAATATCGTCAGTCAAAATTGAGAAAAAATTTAAAGCTGTTATTTCTCTTAATATGATAACACAAGGGAACAAGGTTTCTGTTGACTAAGAAGTGAATGCTGTTTTTAAAGTTACTTGGGACGCTGAATCCAAATCTTGGTTTTTTCTATAAGCTCGACTTTTCGCAATATACGGTTATGTCCAAAATTAAGACACTTCCACATCATATATTGGAATAACTTGAAAACGGTTCACCATATTCAGTTTAAAAAAAATCCAAAACTCGTCAACAATATTATCTTTAAGCCGTGCGTATATTGGTTTTAAATTTGCCCAGTAGTTTCAGAGATATCGTTCAAGTTTTGAAAAAAAGAACAATTTAAAAATAAGTCAAAAATACGATTAATACCTGTAACTTAAAAATGCGAGCTGAAGCAGAAAAATGGAGATTAGAATTTAAATCAGCGACGTAAAATTAGTAAAAAAAAAATGCAATATAGTTCCAGTCAAAGCCAAAAAAGTTCAATTTTGTTCATATGTATGTGTAATTTTTAGATTGTTCATACATGCTTTCTCTATAAAAACACCTTATTCTATTGTACTAAGAGGACTGATTAAGAAAAAACTGTAACTTTTATTGCAATCAGAGAAAATAAGCATAACTTCAGAAAACTTCAATCGAAATTCAGAACTCACTCAATAACTGGAATAAAGAGAACATTAATTGAAGATAAAAATAAAATGACATTTAAAAAATGCATTATTACAATAATTTTGGTTCCGACAACAACTCAAAATTTTCATTTTTCGGAAATTGACAAAAACTTTATACCAATTGAAACATAAAGAAAGACATAACTGTTTTTTAGCAACAGTTAACAACAACAAAACACATTGATATTTTTTTTATAGATAAACAAGTGTGTTGTTCATAGTTTAAGCATATAAACCCGAAAATGAAAATTTTGAGTTTAGTCACTTTTGAGCTAGTTGTGCGATATGTTAATTAAAATTTGTAAAACATATATTGGCATCAGAACTTTAAAAGGATTAATTCAACTCACAGTTATCTTATTGAAAACTGAGTTCAGCTAAACAATTTTGATCTTATCATTTCTTAATGAAATCAATTCTCTTAACCCATTTAAAACCAAACCAAAAGGACAAAGAAAATTTTGAAAAATTCTATATTTATATAAAATTAGGAGTACAAAAAAACTGGAAAACAAAAAAAAAAAAATTAAAAAATTAAAAAATTTTTTTTTTCAGGATATAAAAGGGGTGTACCCAAATTGAAATTTTGAAAAGCACCCTTTGTCAATGCAAAGTGTTTTCTTGCATTTTTTGCAACTCCAACGGGTTCTGTTGTGGCAGATGACACAACGTACACGATTTGGAAGCTTTTCGGGAACGTGATCGGCGCCGTCTAGCTGTAAGCCTTCAATATTTGATGACGAATGACGAGCAGTAGCTCGTTTTTTTGGTGATTGCTTTAGGTAAAATCTAGCTATAGTTCGTCGAAATAGTAACTGGTCCATGCTGTTTTCTTTACTACATACATGCAAGCGCCATGCATTTGACATAGCCATATCTATCATGTAGCCCAACCACCATTTTTTGCCATGAATGCCGATTCTGTATAATGATATGGATTGATCCATTTCACCAACTCCGCCCATGCCCATGTTGTAATTTTGAAACATGTATGGGATCCGCATATCAGTTTTTTGTTTTTTTTGGGAACACCATCTTTTAACAAATCCTGGTGGTTCATAAGAATCATGATTGGTAGCCATTGTGCAAATCCTTCCAGCGGACCAATAATATCTCGTTATTTTTATCAAACCTATAATCAAACTCTGCTCTTTGTTTTTCATCATCTCCTTTACATTTGTCAGAGGACATTTCTTAGTGCGATTATCTCTTATTGTTCCTGTAGCACGATAACCTACATTACGTAAATCATTTAGCAACTCACAACTTGTAAAAAAGTTATCAAAATAGATTTTGTGATTGGCGGGGTTCGTCGATAATTTTTCAAGCAGCATTTTGACAACTCTAGTACCCAATGGCTCAGAAACAGAGTTATTTGATCTGCCACAGTAAATATCAAAAGAGTAGCAGTATCGAGAGGAACTTGCTGCGACCCAATTTTTATAGCCAAACCGAACGGGTTTGCCTCTAATAAATTGTTTTGAATGACGACCATAATATTTAACCATAGACTCATCGATAGAAATATTTTCATGGACAATGCCAAATTGGTTGAACTTTTTGATAAGAACATCTGAAAGTTTGCGTAACTTTAACATTTTGTCAGTGGTATTTGAAGCTTCATTATTATCGATAAGGTGCAAATTTCTCTTTATTTCTTTAAACCTATTCCTGGACATAGAACTTGACACAACTTCTATTCCTATATCTTCATCTAAAGACCAATACATGCTTTCCCTTGGAAGTTTGTGGTATCCAGATAGAATAAGTATTCCAAAGAAAATCTTTAGCTCTGCAGCGGTGACCGTAAAATTGTGTCGATTGTTTTGAGTCGCGTACAACTGACTAAAATTAGCGATCATTTCAAAAACTTCTTCGTCGAAAAACATTTCAAATGTTTGAACTGGTGTCAATACTTTTACTGTGTCTTTCATGCGACTTTCACTTAGCAACCGGTCCTCAGTTTCCCCATAAATCTTCGAATAATTCGGAGCTGATCTTTGCCAAGATGGAAATTTAAATGCTGATGAAATCTCTTGCTCTCCACACCGTGGCGTATTAACAGTTAATGGCTCATCATCACTGGAATATTCGGCATCATCCAAAAAAGTGCCAACATTGCGAACAAAAACCTCGACTTCTCCAGGAACGTCATTTGGCAAAATTGACAAATTTATATTGTCGTCAAACCCTTCTTCTTCATCAGTAACAACACTAGGTTTGGTGGAAGTATGGTCAAATCATGCTCCAATCCATCGGTGATATCCTCTGTAATCGTATTAACAGCTTCTTCTAAGCCGCGAAAGCGATTACTAGAGCTAAAATATCGGTTCATCTTAGTAAAGTTAATACGCGTGCGAAAAGGTCTAATATACTACTTCAACTAATATTTTAACGTTTCAGCAACTAATGAGTGTAATACATACAATAAAATACACTTAGATTTTACTTGGGGATTTCCCTGTTTATGGACATAAATTGACTACATAGTCAGCAAAACAACGCATCTGACGTTTTCCAGCCGTTTACTCATTCGTGCGTTTGCATATATTTGAATATTATACTTGTAGCCATTGTACCCAAATTGGCACAGCATAATTTTATGTGTTTAAAAATCAGATATAAATAAAATATCAAACTAAAAGTCATTTTGTGTGATTCGTTATGTATTGAATTGATCAAATAAAAGAATTTATGACTTTAAACTGTACACAGAAATCTTAATTATTGTTAACCAAAACCTACCTTCAAATCTATATTATTGACCAAATTAGTTAGATTATTATGGCACTAAAAATAAATCAAATTTATTCGTTCTACATTTTTATAACCATAGGTCTTCCTAGTAAATATTAATGCATAAATTTTTTAATAAATATCAATACTTTTTCTACACACCCTCGATAACTAAGTGTTCCCAAATTGGCACGGCGGCCGTAAATGGGTTAAGCTCAATTATCTTCATTAAAACAAAATTTTTTAGTTTATTTCCAATTCTCCAAAAATGGGATCAATGTTGCCAACTTTATTAAAATATAAAATATTAAAGTAAAAATTTTATAGTATATTTCAAGGCTGCGCCGAATCTTTGATCCTCTACTCAATTTATACGTTTCCAATTTTAATACAGTTACTTAATTTTTAAGTTCTTAAACCATTTACATTTATTAATGTTTTTAATTTTCGATCCGTATTTATTACAGGGACTGAAACCCTAGAAAAAATGGGTTCATGTTCGGGATGGGGTTAATCAAAATAAAAAGTTCAGCTTCGGGTTCGGTTCAAGGTTCGGGTTCGGTTTCAATTTTTGAAAAAAGGGTAAAAATTTTTTAAGAAATTTATTTATTTTTCAAAGGTATTTTCGTTTAATTTTATAATTAACTAATATATTTTTCAAGTTTTCTTCTCGAGGCTTACTAGCGAAGCAGGTACTGCGAATATAATCTGAGCCGCTTGATAGAATAATGTAAAATTTTCTTCCCAGTCTTGCATTATTTTCTTACATTTTAATTTAATTTTTAACTAAGTTATTAATCGAAGCGATCACATTTATATTTGAAGAATTTGATTTACAAAATCTTTCTATTTTTTTTAAGACTTGTTCGAGCATATCTTCATCATCTTCTGAAGAAGAAGATATTGATTCTCTCAAAATTCTCTTCTTCTCTATTTTAAAATTTTTGAAAATTTTTATTCTATTTTAGCATTTTTAACATCTTCCGGACTTAGCATTAACTTAAATCTGCTATCTGTGTAGATATACTGCTGCAATCAAAAGTAGATTAGTAATAAAGTGGTTTTCTTTTTTTGAAAATGTTTTTGTTTTGTAATTTTTTTTAGCTCTAATTTAAAACTGAGCCAAATTCTATAAAAATCACCTAAATTTGTTTGTTTCAGCTTAGTAGTTTCATCGTAAATTACACAAGGGAACAATGTGAACTTTTTTGGTGTTGACTGGAACTTTATTGCAATTTTTTACTAATTTGAGGTCGCTGATTTCAAATCTGCACTTGGTTTTTCTCTATCAGCTCGATTTTGCGATATACCGTTATGTCCAAAATTAAGGCACTTCCACTACATATCTTGGAATAACTTGAAAACGGTTCATCATATTCAGTTAAAAAAAATCCAAAACTTGTCAACAATATTATCAGAGATATCGTGGAAGTTTTAAAAAAAGAACAATTTTCAAAAAAAAAAAACAAAAAATTTGATCTTTAAAAATTCATAAAAAATAAAAATGCGATATAGATCACAAATTTGGTCTAAAAGCATTCGAATGAAATGAACTTTATTTCATTGTAATCGGTGCACAACTTTTGATGCTGTTCACAATTTACTGAGAAAATTGAACTGATAAAAATCGCAATTTCCATAAGATTTTATAAGATTTTCTTAAATTATAATTTAAGAGAACAGGGTTTTCGTTGATTAAGAACTGAATGTTGTTTTTAAGGTTTTTTGGGACTCTGAATCTGAATCTTATACCGTTATGTTCAAACTTAAGGCACTACATATATTGGAATAACTTGAAAACGGTTCACCATTTTTTGGTGATTTTCAAAATTGTTTTTTTTTTTGAAGATGTAATTATTACCTTTGAAAACAATAAAATTTTTAAAAAACACCAAAAAAAGGCTGAGTAATGGTTGTTTGAGTAAAAAAAAAAATAAAATTTTGTATATTTAAAAATCATGAAAAATCCAAAACTGGAAAAAATGTAAAGTCTTATTACTTTCACGTAAAGTCACATAACCTATGAACAAAATGAGACATATATCATAAAAATCGATGAACGCATTTTTTAAGAGCTATAGGAAAGTTTTCCAAAAAAAAAAACACATAAAATTCAGAAAAATGCATGAAATCTTTATTAATTTAATGTTTGAAGATTATTTCATGCAAATGTTGACCGTGATTGCGCCTCAAATGGTCCATCCGCTTAGTCCAATTTTGGCATACTCTTTGCCACATTTCGGCCGGTATCTCACGAATAAATGCTTCAATGTTGTCTTCCAATGCGTCAATTGAAGCGGGATTGTCTGTATAGACATGAGCTTTAACATAGCCTCACAAAAAATATTCTAAATGCGTTAAATCGCACGATCTAGGCGGCCAATTGACCGGTCCCGAACGTGAAATAAAATGTTCACCGAACTCGCCTCTCAACAAGTCCATTGTTGCGCGTGCTGTGTGGCAAGTGGCACCGTCTTGTTGAATCCACATGTCATGCAAGTCAAGCTCTTGCATTTTGGGCAAAAAAAAGTTGGATATCATCTCTCGGTAGCGCTCACCATTCACAGTTTCGTTACGATTCGCATCATCTTTGAAGAAGTACGGTCCAATGATGTCACCAGCCCATAAACCGCACCAAACTGTGACTTTTTCTGGATGCATTGGTAGCTCTTCCAATGCTTCTGGCTGATATTCACTCCAAAATCGACAATTCTGCTTATTTACGTACCCATTAAGCCAAAAATGAGCTTTGTCGCTGAACACAATTTTTCGGTAAAAAAGTGGATCTTCGGCCAACTTTCCAAGAGCCCATTCACCAAAAATTCTACGTTGCAGTAGGTCGTTCGGCATCAATTCTTGCACCAGTTGTATTTTGAAAGGCTTCACACCTAAATCCTTCCGCAAAATTTTCCACGTTGTTGAGTAACAGAGGTCCAATTGCTGCGAACGGCGACGAATCGATAATTGATGGTCATCATTAACACTGGCCGATACAGCTGCGATATTTTCTTCAGTTCGCACTCTACGTAAGCGTGTTGGTGGTTTAATGTCCAAACATGTAAATTTGGTGAAATTTAGTCACAATAGCCCGAATAGCCGCTTCAGTGGGTCGATTAAACTGACCATAAAATGGAAGAAGCGCGCGATGAACTTTCTTAACAGAGCACGCATTATGATAATAAAATTCAATAACTTGCAAGCGTTGTTCGTTTGTAAGACGATTCATGGTTAAATTATAGACCAAACTGAAGATGTTTGACAATGAAACAAAACACGAAACGTGCATCAGCTGTTTAAACCAATGTTGCCAAAAAGATAATAGCTAAAAAATCACTCTTTAGAAGAGCAGCAAACACACACATATTAAAAAATGTTAATTTTGTATGGAAATCGTGATTTTTATCAATTGAGTTTTCTCAGTAAATTGTGAACAAAATCAAAAGTTGTGCACCGATTACAATGAAATAAAACTCATTGCATTCGAAATATGTTTAACTAAATGCTTTTAGACCAAACCTGTGATCTATGTCACATTTTTATTTTATATGCATTTTTAAAGGGCAAATTTAAAACTAATATAAGCACGGCTTTTAGATAATATTGTTGACGAGTTTCGGTTTTTATACCCTATACCACTATGGGGTATAATGACTTTGTGCTGCTGTTTGTAACAACCAAAAATATTTGACCTAGACCCATCTTTAATTATACCGATCGAATCAGAATCACTTTCTGAGTTGATTTAACAATGTCCGTCCGTCCGTCCGTCTGTCCGTCCGTCCGTCCGTCCGTCCGTCCGTCCGTCTGTGTGTCCATGTAAAGTTTGTAATCAAACTGCAGGTCGCAAATATGAATATATTTTGATGAAATTTGGTATGTAAGCTTTTATCGGTCATGGGATGAACGCTATTGAAATTGGTGAGAATCGGTCCATGTTCAGACCTAGCCCCCATACAAATTACCCCTATGAAATCGACATAAATTGCCATAAGATCCAAATTGTCATATAGATCTTACTCAAATTGGGTTTATATGCATTCATTACATCCATTAATGAGTAGTCCAAATTTGATCCCTTTGGCCCCATATAGAGCTGCTTCCCGATCTTCACTTAAATCTATTAAAAACAAAAATATTGCACTGATTCTTCTCAAATTTTGTTTGTATATATTTTTGCAAAATAAAAGAGACTTTACCAAACATGATCAGGATCGGTCCATTTTTGGACCTAGTCCCCATATAAATATATCATCCGATATGAACTTTTTCATATCTGCAGCCAAAAAAAAATTAATAAAAATCCCACTCAAATTTGGTTTTTGCTTATTTTCTATGTCCAGTTAGTTGGGCCTAAGAGATAGAGTTTCTAAACGCATGGTATAGGGTATCGTATAGTCGGTCTAGACCGACTATAATTTTCTTACTTGTTTTTAACTGAATATGATGAACCATTTTCAAGTTATTCCAAGATATGTAGTGAAAGTGCCTTAATTTCGGACATAACGGTATATCGCAAAAAATATAGATATAAAGATATATGATAGAAAAAAACCAAGTGCAGATTTGGATTCAGCGTCCCAAATAACTTTAAAAACAATTTTTTTTTTGTTTCCTCCACCTTTTTCATTTTCATTTTTTTTTTTTGTTTTACGCCTAGTTCCGCGAAGCCGAGTGGCTTGTCTGCAGATTCAAATTTTTGGCTAGTTTTTTTTTTTTTTTTTGCAGCGATAGACCAAAGCCTCTGGTGGGAATCGAACCCAAGATCCCCGCATGATAGGCGAGCACGCTACCTACTCACCTACCTTGTTCCCTTTTGTTATCATTCATAGTTAATTCAGCATCCATTAATTTAAAACAAAAACTTCTGTATTCCAATAAGGCCTGAACCATATCATAACTGGAATTCCATCTAGTTTGACAGTCTAGTATGGCTTTTTCCAAGTTTAGCTCCTTAGCTAAAGAAGAGCACTGCTACCCGTAAACTATGAGCGACAGATCTGAAGTGAATAATATTTGGGTGTGAATGTGCTAATGTTACTGCTCCTTCCAGTTCCAGAAAGTGCAGTTGCTTCAGCTGCGTCAAAATCATCATCCATGGAAACGATTTAGAACAACTGAGCTCCATAACACTTTCAAACTTTCTCGAAGAACAGTAAATTCAAAAATTAGAACTGCTAAGTCAAAATTTTATGAGGAAAAATTTAAATCTGCTGTCTGTTCGAAAAAGAAATGGAGGGAAATTCGCAAAATGGGCATTGTTAATGATGACATGAAAGCTGAGAACACAATAGATGTCAATCAGTTAAATCTCGATTTTGCCAATATTTCAATGCCTGCAGCTGATATAAACTTTTACAATAATATTTCCACCAATGATATATCAAACCAACAACATTCGCTTTGCTTTAATTTTATACATTTCACACAGGAAGATGTTTTGGAATCATTTCTCAGCATTAAGTCGGATGCTATAGGACACGATGGGGTTCATCCTAAATTTATAAAACTAATTTTGACTTATATCTTACCGCATATAACACATATGTTTAATACTATAATCACAACATCTACTTATCCATCTATGTGGAAACACGCAAAGGTTATACCCATACCAAAAGCTGATAAGACATACAGACCAATTGCAATATTACCTTATATATCCAAAGTTTTTGAGCGTTTAATTCATACTCAAATGAGTCATTATTTATATACAAATAGTTTGCTTACTGATAGACAATCGGGTTTTAGACTAAAACACAGCTGTATATCTGCTCTAATTGATGTTTCGGAGAAGCTACGGACCCAGATAGATGATAATATGATATCATTTCTAATATTACTCGATCACTCAAAAGCGTTTGACACTGTAGATCATTCTATTCTCTGCCTGAAACTGAGAGGCTTATTTCATTTTTCAACTACAGCTGTAAAGTTAATTTACTCTTATCTTTGCGATAGAAGTCAGTCTGTATATAATGGATCGAATAACTCTAACAGCTGTTTAATGACTAGAGGAGTGCCACAAGGATCGATACTTGGTCCACTATTGTATGCTATATATGCAAATGACCTGCCTTCACAAATTCATTTCTGTGGATTACAAATGTACGCGGACGATGTCCAGCTCTACATTAGCTGTAAACCATCGAGTGTTACAGAATGCATTGGGAAGATAAACGATTATCTCAACTATATTTATGAATGGGCATCAGCAAATGGTCTTTGCTTAAATGCTAAAAAATCTATTGGTATGATCATTGGTAAAGCAGAGACCTTACCGACAAATCTACCACCTATACTGATTAACAACACAAAAATTGATCTAGCTGAAACTTCGAAAAACCTTGGCGTTATATTCAACAAAAAACTTGATTGGTCGGATCACATTAAATTTGTCTGCGGTAAAACTTTTGCTATGCTGAGAAATGTATGGATGTCACAGTATTATACGCCCTTGCATATTCGGATGTTACTTGCCAAGACCTACTTATTACCAACACTAATGTATGGATGTGAGCTTTTTTCCAGTTGCGATTCATTAAGCAAACAAAGGCTTAATGTAACTTATAATAACATTGCCAGATACATATATGGCCGCAAAAGACACAGCAGCATCTCAGAATACTCGCAACAAATCTATAATATATCATTCGAAAACTTACTAAAATGCCGAACATTGTTGTATTTACATAAAATAATTTATACAGGTCAACCTGAATACCTTTACAACAGAATAACTTTTTCGAGGTCAATGCGAGGTAAAAAAATTAACACTGTACGATATAAAAAGCAAATATCTGAACGCCATTTCTTCCTGAATTCTATTCGCCTTTGGAACCAACTACCCCCCAACATTCAAATTATTAGCAATGCAAGGCACTTCAAAGCAGCTATATTTAGCAACTTAGCGTAATTAAAATATTTTATAATAACTATTATACTTGTTTTACTTATAATTAAATAATTGTCAAGTTATTGTTTTAAATATTTAAAATTGTATAGGTATTAATTTTATTTTATTTTGTTTAACAATATTATATGTTTGCCTTAATCTACCCAATACTGTAATATAAGACATGCTCTTGTTGTATTGTATTTATCCTCAACAAATAAATAAATAAATAAATAAATAAATAAATAAATAAATAAATAAATAAATAAATAAATAAATAAATAAATAAATAATGTCAATGTTTTCGTACTCGTCTTTTAGTAATTCAGCAGCTTTGATCATATTTTTTCGTTATCTGATGTAATTGAATAAACTTGCTGTAATTGGATGCCGTAACAGGTCAAGAATGCTGATGATAAAATCTTTTATGTAGGCTCCTGTATGACGATTTTGAGGCTCATGAATGTCCACGGTTCGTAGTTTTAACTTTCCTCAAAAAATATATTGAATATTTATCTCTACAATACACCAACATCAATTTTAATTGAAATATTTTTTATATATCTCAATTAATTTTATTTCTTCTATCCACTTTGTTCTAACAAGATCACTTATATTATGACTATTAACTAAAACTTTTAGTGTGTTCATAATCGGATCGATTATTTCTTTCATGCTAGAATCTTCAAATATTGTGAAAGGACGGCCATTAACGTTTACTAATTTTACCCCTGAACCATGAAACTTTTTTTTACACGTTTTTATCTCGATAACATTTGAATATAGTTCAAGCGAATTTTCCTCCGCTCTTGCTTTTTTATTGGTGGTCTGTCTAAAAAGAACTTTTTCCCGGAACTGTAGGGGCTTGTAAAAAAATTCCCACGTGCAACACGGCTATGGTATTCGGCCTTCTTCACAATTTTCCGAAGTGTATCCTCGCGGATTTCTTTGGAAAATTTTCCTTTAATTATTTCTTTAATTTTGGATGCAGTAATCCTGAGGATTGGGCTTCACCATTTTTAGGATTTCCTTTTTTCGCGATACTTTAATTCGGATGGTTGTCCGGATCGTTGCTTGGAGCCTGCGAAAGTTTTTCACCCTCCTTGCAATTTTAATATGGGGTTTATTTCTTCAGGGTTAATTCCTTTTGTTTTTTTTTTACCCCTTTGAACTTTGAAGTCAAATAACTTTATTAACCCAAAATTTATACAATGGCTTCAACCTAATAGCTTAATTTCTTGCTTGTAAATACCACGTAAATCATGATTTTTTTTAAACTGTGATTCCCCCTTTGTGACATTTGTGGCCATACTTCTTCTGGTCAAATGTTTATACCCTGGTCAAATTTTGGGTATAATGACTTTGTGCTGCTGTTTGTAACTACCAAAAATATTTGACATATACCGATCGAATCAGAATCACTATCTGATTCGATTTAACGATGTCCGTCCGTCCGTCCGTCTGTGTGTTCATGTAAACCTTGTAATCAAACTGCAGGTCGCAAATATGAATATATTTTGATGAAATTTAGTATATAAGCTTCTACCGGCTATAGGATGAACGCTATTGAAATTGGTGAGAACCATGTTCAGACCTAGCCCCCAAACAAATGACCCCTATGAAATCGGCACAAATTGACATAAGATCCAAATTGTCATATAGATCTTAGTCAAATTGGGTTTATATGCATTTATTACATCCATTAATGAGTAGTCCAAAAATGATCACTATGGGACAACTCTTAGTCATAGGCCCCATGTAGAGCTGCTTCCCGATCTTCACTTAAATCTATCAAAAAACAAAAATATTGCACTGATTCTTCTCAAATTTTGTTTGTATATATTTTTGCAAAATACAAGAGACTTTACCAAACATGGCCAGGATCGGTCCATTTTTGGGCCGAGTCCCCATATAGATATAGCATCCGATATGAACTTTTTCTATCTGCAGCCAAAAAAATTATTAAAAATCCCACTGAAATTTGGTTTATGTTTATTTTCTATATCCAGTTAGTTGGGTCTAAGAGATAGGGTCTCTAAACGCATGGTATAGGTTATTGTATAGTCGGGTCTAGACCGAGTATAATTTTCTTACTTGTTCAATACGTAATATTTTTTTCTAACAATTTACAAATGTTACAAGGAAATAGGGCCTTTATATAAACTAAAATATATATTTTTCGTTTTTCGACCTTTAAAATATTTAATTGGACTTGTATGCGGACTAGACTTTTTGTTAATTACACTGGTCTATAAAATTTAAGAAAAAAATTGGCTGCAGAAACGAAGCATGTTTTTTAACTGGGTGCGCCGAATCTGGCATAAAAATTGGGCTATCACGTCTTGTTAATTTTTTATCGCATGCTGGCAATACTGTAAAATAGTCAATATTGGCACTTCAATTTCACAATTATTAATTTGACAGAAGCCCAGATTCATTCCAAATCTTCATAATAGTAGCGTTTAAGCATGTCAGGGAGATCATGTGTAACTATTCGAGCTATTTTTGCTTTGTGTGTGCTGAATATTAGGTTGGAAAAAAGGATATGCAATATCAGAATAATTAAAACTAGCAGAATCCAGCCCTCGAAATTCGAGTGCAAATTCTAGGAAATTTTATTTTTCATTCTCATTTTATTTTTTCATTTAATAAAGATTCACAAATCAACACCAAAAAACAAACTCATTTTTATTACAAACACATTAACAAATCTATTAAACACACACATAGCATTGCATAATTTTATGTTAGTAGCAACTTTAAATGCAATTTACTCAAAATAAAGGAAAAAAATTAAAAATCTGTAAATTGACAAAAAAGCTAAAAAGAAATACCTTTCAATTAATATACGTTTCGTCAAAATCGGGATAAAAAGGTAGAACAAAACATCGGTCACAAGAAATCGCCTAGCCTATTAATATTATAGTTAAAATATGCATATTTACATTATTTTGGTTTTGCTGTCAGAAACTTGGACAAACCGTTGGCACCGGAAATGTTTTGCAATAGCTGCAGAACTGTTTTATACAAGTGGTCAAATGGCAAGAAGATCTATTTCGATTTTTCAATTCCAGTATTTTGGAGAGAGTCAAGTAACCACCAAACTGATTGTTATTTCTGTTTAACAAAAGTTGCTATATTCAATATGACAAATCGAAAAAATATTACTTACGCGAATATCCCATCGGTTTCCAAACCAGTTCAATGTCCACCAAATGATCTATTACCAGTCATTGCCAGTGCTACGAGCAGTGAGTCCGAAACATTTTTCACCAGCAGTGGTAGTTTGTATGAGGCTGATGATGAACGCCATTTAGTGACTCAAGCTGAGCTGAATGATCTAATTCGGGATTTTCATTTAACGAAGCAAGACGCAGAATTTCTAGCTACACGCATGTAGCAGTGGAAACATCTTGCAGGTGGGACAAAAGTAACAATCTATAGAGATAGAAGCTTGGAATTGGCTGCATATTTTGAAAAGAAACAGTCTATTCCATACTGTACTGATGTTGATGGTTTATTTCAAAAAATTAACCAGCCATATGACAAAATGAATGAATGGAGATTATCTATTGGTGGCTCTAAGTACAGTTTAAAGGCTCTTCTTTTGCATAATGGGAATGAAAAACCATCCATACCAATTGCTCATGCCATTAATACAAAGGACAATTACGAATCAATGACTGAAATTTTGACATTACTCAAAATACAACCATCATAAATGGAAGATCTGTGGTTTGTGATTTAAATTTCTTTGTATATATATTATAGACCATCGTAAATAACTGTAAATTAATCTGTCTCAGGTCATTGGTTTGTTGACTGGTGTGCAAGGAGGTTTCACAAAATATTGTTGTTTCCTTTGTCTATAGGATAGTCGCGCAGAGTGGCCAAAAAGAACTGAGTATTCACCAGGAAAAGAAAACATTTTAAATAAACCAGTAATTGATCCAAATGACGTTCTTCTTCCGCCGCTGCACATAATATTGGGCCTTTCTAAGAACTTTGCCAAGGCTCTGGACAAAGATGGTGCAGCATTTAAATATTTGTTAGCGGTTTTTCCTAAAATTTCATATGGTAAAATCAAGGAAGACAAATTTGTTGGCCGTCAGATCAGGAAGCTATTGAATGATGACAATTTTTCATAATGTTTATTGGAGAAAGAATATGAAGCCTGGAAATCTTTCAAGAGCATTGTGGACAGTTTTCTTTGAAACAATAAGAGTGAAAACTCCAGACAACTTGTTGCTGAATTATTGAAAAATTATCACGAATTAGGTGCACGAATGTCACTCAAAATGCATTTTCTGCATTCGCATTTAGATTGTTTTCCACAAAACCTAGGTGCGGTGAGCGACGAATAAGGGGAGCGTGCTCACCAAGATTTAATGAAAATTTAAAGATATTATCAAGGATTTTGGGACAAAAGCATGCTGGGAGACTATTGCTGGACTCTAATACGTGAATGCGAACCAACAAAATACAAACACCGTTCAAATAACGCCATTCACTTTTGAAAATTCATTGATTATACCCTATACCACTATGTGGTATGGGTATAATGACTTTGTGCTGCTGTTTGTAACAACCAAAAATATTTGACCTGGACCCATCTTTAACTATACCGATCGAATCAGAATCACTTTTTGAGTTGATTTAACAATGTCCGTCCGTCCATCCGTCTGTGTGTCCATGTAAACCTTGTAATCAAACTGCAGGTCGCAAATATGAATATATTTTGATGAAATTCGGTATATGAGCTTTTATCAACCATGGGATGAATGCTATTGAAATTGGTGAGAATCGGTCCATGTTAAGACCTAGCCCCCATACAAATTACCCCTATGAAATCGACATAAATTGCCATAAGATCCAAATTGTCATATAGATCTTACACAAATTGGGTTTGTATGCGTTCATTACATCCATTAATGAGTTGTCCAAAAATGATCCCTTTGGCCCCATATAGACTGCTTCCCGATCTTCACTTAAATCTATTAAAAACAAAAATATTGCACTTCTCAATTTTTGTTTGTATATATTTTTGCGAAATACAAGAGACTTTACCAAACATGATCAGGATTGGTCCATTTTTGGACCTAGTCCTCATATAGATATAGCATCCGATATGAACTTTTTCATATCTGCAGCCAAAAAAATTAATAAAAATCCCACTCAAATTTGGTTTTTGCTTATTTTCTATGTCCAGTTAGTTGGGCCTAAGAGATAGGGTGTCTAAACGCATGGTATAGGGTATCGTATAGTCGGTCTAGACCGACTATAATTTTCTTACTTGTTTTTAAATAAACTAATGATTTTTTATATAAAAAAGGATAAAAACATTTTTTTGTATCTCAAAAACCTGATGGGATAGAGAAAAACCAATTACAGATTCGAATTCAGCCCACCAAATTACCCAAGGATAGATATTTGGTTGCTCCAGTCCAAAACCTTGTTGGTTAGTGTTATTACAAACGGAATGCCAAACTTATGTTCTAAACTCTGCACACTGGTGTGGAGGGTATAAAAATCGGAACTTATGATGAAAACACTCTGGAATAGAATAATTTAATTGCCTAGATGAAAAAGCTTACAAAATTTGTCTTCGCTTCAAATTTTAAACCAATAAATATGAATTCCGAAATACCTCGCTATTATTTGGAAAATTTTATTAACAAGTCAAAGCAAATACAAGTACTATTCATGCCTACCAACAGACACAAGAATGTTTGATCAAACAAACAACTCGTTATTTGTACTTTTACTTGTGTTATTTCCAAATTCTAGGAATTCATGGCTTACACACACATACTCGTACTCGTTTGTACTCGTACTAACTGCACATACGTAAATACTCGATCAAGTGAATGTTTTGTGACTAAAGAAAGAAGCATGTGATTTTGGTTCAAAATCAATACTCGTGTATGTGTGCTGTTTGGAATGCAATAATAGCCAGAGGAAGTGCAAAATTCCCCAAACATTCGAAAGTAGGTAACGCCAGCACACAACATGTTCACATTAAAACGAAAACTCGTATTTGTGTTCAATACATAGTTTGCATTGATTATTTTGTTTGAATTCTTCGCTAAACACACCAACCACTCACTTACTATTCGTCATTAAAGATTTTATGACTTTTTATGATATTTGGATAATGTTGTGTTGTTGTTAATGTTGTTGATTATATTCAATGTTTTTTCTTCGGGATTTCACAGTAGGCCATAGGATATTTATCTCATTTTATACCAGAAACTGTGTGCGGGAGTGTCGGCATCCATAATCATCAATTAAATTTCCTAGAAAATACATTTGAAAAGATTTCTGTATATTCAAGTGTGTGTCCGTTCTCAGGTTTACTGAGAATCCTTTTGTTTTTTATTTTTTATTTTTTTTTGGTTCAAGTGGTGCAACACGATAATAAATGTGATGACATTGGTATGAGAGTAGCATTTTTTAGGTACTCCACTGGCTGTGTGGTTCTTCTATTTCAATTGTCCTAACTAATTTTCTGTTAAGTGTCTTATCTATTTTCGTTTCATTGTGGGATTTTTCCCATAAAAAAAAAATCTCGTGAAATCCAGTTATTTATTGCTTGAGACTGGTGTTATATATTTGTAAAAGGAAAGATGAAAGAACCGGAAATAGAATTAATAAAAATAATTATTTGTTAAAGTCGTATGTTGTTGACAAGAATATAGCAATGTTTTTTCAAGTGATGACCGTTCCAAGAAAATGGTTCAACATATTGTTATTTTTCGTTATTTTTCGTATTTGTGAAATGAAATATTATAACTGGCGCAACGGTTAATTTGCAGTTTTCTAGCTCTACTTAATATTCAATTGCAAAGTATGATTTTATTAGAACAGTTCTTCGTTGATGGCCCCGATTAAGAACCTTATAAATGTATGAGATGTCGTATAAAATTTACGAAGCGTATAATTTCGAATGGCAGAACCCATCCCAAACAACAACATCAACAACGAAGCAAATATACTGTACAGAGTTCTGTCATATATTAGATGATTGTATATATGAACAAGATCTATAATATTAATAGGCTAGGTGATTTCTTGTTACCGATGTTTTGTTCTACCAATTTATCCCGATTGTGACCAAATATTTGAAAGGTATTTCTTTTTAGCTGTTCATCAGATTTACAGATTTTTTAATTTTTTCCTTTATTTCGAGTAAATTGCATTTAAAGTTGCTACTAACACATACATAAAACAAGTAAGAAAATTATAGTCGGTCTAGACCGACTATACGATACCCTATACCATGCGTTTAGAGACCCTATCTCTTAGGCCCAACTAACTGGACATAGAAAATAAGCAAAAACCAAATTTGAGTGGGATTTTTATTAATTTTTTTGGCTGCAGATATGAAAAAGTTCATATCGGATGCTATATCTATATAGGGACTTGGTCCAAAAATGGACCGATCCTGATCATGTTTGGTAAAGTCTCTTGTATTTTGCAAAAATATATACAAACAAAATTTGAGAAGAATCAGTGCAATATTTTTGTTTTTTAATAGATTTAAGTGAAGATCGGGAAGCAGCTCTATATGGGCTCAAAGGGATCATTTTTGGACTACTCATTAATGGATGTAATGAACGCATACAAACCCAATTTGAGTAAGATCTATATGACAATTTGGATCTTATGGCAATTTATGTCGATTTCATATGGGTAATTTGTATGGGGGCTAGGTCTGAACATGGACCGATTCTCACCAATTTCAATAGCGTTCATCCCATGGCCGATAAAAGCTTATGTACCAAATTTCATCAAAATACATTCATATTTGCGACCTGCAGTTTGATTACAAGCTTTACATGGACACACAGACGGACGGACGGACGGACGGACATTGTTAAATCAACTCAGAAAGTGATTCTGATTCGATCGGTATAATTAAAGATGGGTCTAGGTCAAATATTTTTGGTTGTTACAAACAGCAGCACAAAGTCATTATACCCAAACCACATAGTGGTATAGGGTATAATTATACGTATGCTATGTGTATGTTTATTAAATTTGTTAATGTGTTTGTTAATGAGTTTGTTATCTTCATTCACAATAATAATAAACCAAACAAGTGTTGGTTTGTGAATTGGCTAAGTTGAGAAATAAAATTACCTAGAAATTACACTCGTATTTCGTGCGCTGGAATCTGCTAGCTCAAATGAAATCATGAAATTATACAGTGAGGTCTCTTAAATGGCCTAATAACACAAGTCAACACTAGTTTTGGTGCCAAGGAACTGTATATATTTTTTAAACTAGGACTTCATACTGATTACAAAAATAACAAAAAGTTGTAATTCTTACGTGTAGTTTTCTAGTATTTTGCTTTTGTGCATATATATAAAAAAAGTGATTTTTTGCATTAGTATTTACATAAAAACTTTCTTTTTCGTGACTTTCGTGAATGATGTGCAGTGGGAAGGTCTCGTTGCATTCCCCAACAGTAGTCAGCCATCTTATGCCGATCCCATCGGCCTTGGTACCTCTCTTCCATAGTTTTCAGATCCTGATGAAACCGCTCCCCTTGCTCATCGCTACAAGATCCAAGATTATCTGGGAATCGGTCGAGATGACTATGAAGGTAGTGCAATATGATAGACATGTTGCATCCCAAGTTTCTAAAGTTATCTAGCATGTGGTTAACATTTTGGCGATAGTTGCTTGACTTGTAATTTCCAAGAAAGTTTTTAATAACTTCAACAAAAGAAGTCCAAGCAGGCCGTTCCAAATCATTCTTTGAATTTAGGAAACTGGAATCTTTAATTAATTTTCTTATTTGTGGACCATCAAATACTCCCTCTTTTATCTTCTCTAAGCTTAGTCCTGGAAATTTTGTCGTTATATAAGAGAAACACTGTCCATTTTTATCCAGGGCTTTGACAAACTGCTTCATAAGACCTAGTTTAATGTGCAAGGGAGGCAATATAATTTTGCTTTTAGAACTAAAGGTGGATTTATGATGTTATGATTTCCAACCTCCAACGCCTCACGTACTGGCCAATTTAGTTTTTCCCAGTGTACGTGCTTGGCCCGGCTGTCCCACAGACAATAAAAACATGGATATTTGGTGAATCCACTTTGCTGTTCCAATAAGAAATTAGTCATCTTAAGATCAACACAAATAATCCATTGGTGCTCGCTATATTTGATTTTGTTTAGCACAAGTGCGATATTTAGGTATATTTCTTTTAATCTTGTAGAATGGGCAATTGGAAGTGAACCATATGTATTGCCATTGTGTAAAAGTACACACTTCAGGCTTCGTTTGCAGCTATCTATAAAGAGGCGCCATTCATTTGGCTGGTATTCGGAAAGACCCATTGCCAGAATAAGGCCTTGCACATCAGAACAAAATACAATATCGTCTTCCGAATGAAAAAATTGTAGTAAGTCTTGCCCTCTTTTGCGATAGTATGTCACTTTTGTATGTGATGCCAACAAGTTTCTTTCTTTTAGTCTAGAAGCCAATACCTCTGCAGATTCTTTAGGTAATGCAAGATCTCTTACCATATCATTTAATTCTTCTTGTTTCAATAATTTGGGGTTTGTAGACGGTATTTCTTCAAAATCACTATCGCTACTTATTTCGACAAGGATTTCTTTAAACAAGGGATCATTTTTAGAGCATAATTTTGGAACAGGTACTTCCTGGGAATGTGGTAGAGGTCTTCTGGCTGATTCTACGACTGGATATATCATTTTTTTCGGATTAATTCCACGTAGTTTAATACAGCAAAAGTAGCAGTCATCTAAGTGATTTTTTTGTTCTTTCCACTGCATAGGCACTCCGAATTTCATACGACGTCTTTGACCATTCATACACTGTCTTAATTGTTCACAGCACATTTTGCAAACCATTTGAGGAATCCACGGCTTATTTTTATCCTCAATTTGCAAATTAAAATAAAAAAATATGCACTTTTTATAAAATCCGTTATAGGTTTTCTAAACTTTTTAACGGTGTAGTCACCACAAATGTAACAAAACACGTTTGGATCATTGAGACAACTTCTTCGCGACGTCGACATGTTATTATAATGAATTTATTAAACAAAATTACCGATTGGGACATTTGACAGCTGCTATTAAAAATTGATATAAATCCAAAACTACACGTAGAAAATTTTTTTTTTCACATTTTTAGTATTACCAGTGTCGGCATGTTACAGAACCACTAACGGTTTCCCGGCACCATTTAAATTTTTTTTAATTTGTTGACTTGTGTAATCTAACCCATAGAAACAAAGTTTTTATTAAAACTCTTTCTTTCCTTATGCATATGAGTGTTGAATCTCTTCGTGACTGTGTGTGACTTTGCGTGACTATTTTACAATTAATCTTTGGTCACAACAAGTCTATGGACCAAGTTTCAGATTGATTGGTTGAGGGGAAATGGAGTTTAAATCACTCCGTGACTGTGGGTGATTATGCGTGACTATCTTTAGGTTAATATTTGGTGACAACAAGTCTGTGGACCAAGTTTCAAATTGATTGGATGAAGGGAAATTGGATTTACATTACTCCGTGAGTGTGCTTGACAATGCGTGACTGTGTGTGACTATCTTAAAATTAAGGTTTGGCCACAACAAGTCTATGGACAAAATTTCATATCGATTGCAAGAGGGAGAGTGAGGTTTTAGTCTCTCCGTGACTGTGCATGACTACCCCAAAATTAATCTATAGTCACAACAAGACTATGGGCCAAGTTTTAGATCAATTGGATGAGGGGGAATGGGGTTGCCCCATGGCAGACGGACAGACAGAGAGTGTGGGTTAAAAGAAAAAGTTTAAAAACATTTAAGCAGTGAGATTGAGATTTTCACCTTAACTTTTTTCGCAAGAATTATTTTAATTTTTATTGATCAATTTATACAGTTATGCAGCCTATACCAAATACCATATAGGGAAGACTGGGACGCAGAGTCTGTCATGACAGGGATGCGATATCAGTGTATACCGACGCACAGTGGAACGAATCGCCACTGTTTCATTCAAACTACTCTCCACTGTTTAAGCTGGAGTTTTTTTTTAATGTTCGTCTTGAATTTGCCCATCGATTTGGGATTTTTTATTTCGGCTTACATCTTTTTGGAATTTGCCACCAAAACTTGGTTTTTACGAAAAAAAAAAAGATTTTTGGCGCAAATGTTAACCTAAGGAGCGCAAGAATGGATTTATTTCAAAAATTTTCAGCTGGGAATCTTCGTTGCGATAAAAACTAAAAACTGAAACTGCGGAGAAAAATTTTTCATATTTAATTTTTCCCAAAAACGGCCATAATTTTCCAAAACTTTTCGTGTAGAAGCGATTTTTTACTGGACAATTATGCACTTTTGGAAGAAAATATATTGAATAAAAAGTGTCCAGAATCATTCATGGAATACACACAACTTTTTTTTTTCAGAATATTTGGACACATTTTTTGACATGTTTAAGTTTAACAAAAATTCTGAAAAAATATAATAAATTAAAATTTTTCTCCGCAGTTTCACGCAGACAGTTTTTTAGTATTTATCGCAACGAAGATTATCAGCTGAAAATTTTTGAAAAACCCATTCCTGCGCTTCCTTAAAAACCAAGTTTTGGAGAAAAATTTATGAAAAATGTGAGCCGAAATCAAAAATCCCAAAAGCTGAATCGATGGGCAAATTCAAGACGAACATTTAAAAAGACTCCAGCTCAAACAGTTGAACTATGTGAGATGTAGAGTAGAGTAATTTGAAAAGAACAGTGGCGATTCGTCCCACTGTGCGTGGGTTCGAAGATGGCAGCGAGTACAGGGTCAGGGGTCTACTTTGAGCAACTTGACATTCAGTTATCTCGGAGAATCCCTGACAAATGTAGCGTTTTTCAGGCTAATATTCACGCAATTCTCATAGCAACGAAAATAATTCTGGAGCGGGATATGGATCCAACGACCATTAATATCTTCGTGGACAGTCTTGCTGCTCTAAAAGCTCTAAAAACTAGGATCATTAGATCGAAGTGCGTGAGGGAATGTATGAGGTCCCTAGACCAAATACGGCAACACACCGTCTCGAGCGAGACGTTGGACACTGATATTAAAATCCCTCTATCCGATCTATATATCTCTCTTTTTCAACAGTGAGTGTCTTCTCATTTCTTCCATGAAAGTAAAATCCAATAACGTTCCCGTTTCGTTTCATTTCTATATCAACATGGTTTTCTCTCTGTTTTCTTTTCTTAAAATTTTACTTCTGTCAATAACTAACGACGAATCCTCGTTACTGACTAGACCAATATCTTTGAGTAAGCATTAACAAGATGAGAAGCATTTCTGTCTGAAACCCCACTTCTGTTACAGGCTTCAGCTACATTGGATAGAACAAGTCCCCTCTATAGAGGCATTATTATAGTTTTTGATGTTGATAGTTTTGAATCTATAAAATCTACCACCCCATATTTGGACCCATAGTACTTAGAACAAATGTCGTCACATGATTCGCTGATTTCTTCTTCTTCAATATTACTTTGAACTACGTTACATCTTGCAAGCTGCAACTTCGGCTTCACATCGTCGGCATAACCGACAACAGATGGGCTAATGGATCAACGTGCAGGAACACGAGACAGATCTGGCCGGCTCTAAATCATAAGCGCACTAGCGTGCTACTATAACTCCCCCGTGGGGAGATTTCAACAGTAGTTGCTGTTATCACTGGGCACTGCCTCATAGGGAGACACGCTGAACGCCTCAGGGTCTCGTCAATTGACTTCTGTCGTAGCTGCATGGATGTGGAGGAGGTGGAGAGCATAGAACATTTTGCTATTGCCCGGCGCTGTCCAGAACGAGACTTCGAACATTGGGATCGCCGTTTCTTTACGATCTCTCTGATCTCTCAAATGTGAATATTTCACATAGCAGGGGCTTCATCAGGAGCTCAAACTGGTTCTACGGTGGGGACTGAGGGGAACACCTATTCGTCCCGTGGTATCACAATGGACCCCAGGGTCTAAGTGTGCTTTTCCTTTGGTTTAGCAGTCACTTTCAACCTAACCTAACCTACGTTACAGGTAGATGTTATAGCTTTAATTTTATTTTCTTCAGACCTATTTTCAGCTAATTAATTTCTTTTAAATAATTTCTCTTTGCATTTTAATATCAATGCTGCCGATTATCATTCTTCCGTTGGCCTCTCTGTCTTGCAAAAATACCCGTTCCATAAACGGTACATTGATTTTACAGATACATAATTAATTAGCGCATTTACATGAACAGATACCGAAAAGCTTTAAACTATCTGCTTTGAATTTTTGTGTTTTATCAATAAACTTGTTTTTTTGATTAACTTATATTTTTCATTATAATCCCTTATTTTCTGAATTATTCTTTGGTCAGAATTGCAAGGGATGGAAGCTTTCACTAGGATCATTGCTGTTTTAAGAAGTTCGAAAAGTCCCGATACCACAAAAAAATTTCATAATATCGGAATAAGTTAATTATCACGAAGTTTGCATGGAGTTCCAAATACATTACAATTTATACGAGTTCGAGGCATTTTAGAACGTTTATAAAAATATTTGGAAAAAGATCGTTCTGAATGAACATTCCATTAACTGAACATAATTTTTCAGACCGCATTACATCGAATTATTCGCTACTTTATATGTATAGTAGCGGGTTTTACAATAAGAGCGGTACAAAAGTCTTTTTAAATAAAGCAAAAACGGTTTTGGATATCAATGAAATTCTTTATTCCTTTGAAAGTACGCCATTATGTATGGAAATCGATCTCTTTTGCATGGCCACCACGGGCACGCTTGCAGAAGTCCAGACGCTGAACCCAATTTTCGACGGTTTTCAAGCATAAATCGGCCGATACTGCTGCAATTTCACGTTCGATATTCGTACGAAGTTCATCAATCGTCGCTGGCTTGTTGTCATAGACCATAGACTTAACGTAGCCCCACAGGAAATAGTCCAACGGCGTCAAATCGCACGACCGAGGCTGCCAATCGACTGGACCATTTCGTGAGATAACACGTTCTCCAAACTTGGTTTCCAATAAAATGATTGTGACATTCGCTGTGTGGCTTGTGGCACCGTCCTGTTGGAACCACATGTCCTCCAAGTCCATATCATCCATATTCGGTTATCATTAAACGTTGTTGGCTCGTATATCTTTCCATCATGAAATGGTAAACCTTACTGAAGACAAATGTCAAAAGAGCGGCAAGAAATATGGCATCGTTTGCTGTCCCTGTCTTTCTACTTTTGTAGCGTCCCTGTTGAAAAACCCTTTATATATATTTTTAATAAATTTTAAAATTTTCAAATTTTTTTTTTTTCAAATTTGAAATTCATAAGAGAAACTGAAGATATCAATTCATAGGAATAATGTTTTTTTGTTTTATTTTCATCTTATTTTCATCGAAAAAAAAAATGATACTCCACCATAATAACCAACTAACCGACCTTGAAAAATTTTGGTTTACTGACACCACGCTCACCAATCGCCAACCACGATAAAATATTTTCTGGAAATTTTGTTTTAAAGAAGTAGATATACTTGGATACACGTGAATATTTTGGGTTCTTCATGTTCAGAAGACTCAAGTAATGCTTCATTGCCTTCATTGCTTTCCACTATGAAGTATGACTCATCCTCCATCACATATTTGTACTCAGAGATTGCAGAGAAGTAATTTTGATACAGGAGATGTAGTCAGGATTAATTAATTTTTTCTTGTCTCTCAGTTTCTGCTGGTGCCGATTTTATTTTCTTTTTCTCTGAACTTCCATAGACTCCAGATATTTCTTAACTGTGATATATATTTCTTTTTGTGTCAAATCTATGAATATGTTTTGATGTAATTTAGTATATGTATTCATATATAGGATGAACGCTATTGAAATTGGTTAAAATCGGTTGATGTTCAGACCTAGTCCCCATACAAATGACCTCTATTAAATCGACTTAAATTGCCATAAGATCCAAATTATCATAGAGATCTTGGTCAAATTGGGTTTGATTCCCGACCTTCACTTAAATCTATCAAAAATATAGCATCCGATATGAACTTTTCCATATTCAAAGGAAAACAAAAGTTAATTAGTTGGACCTAAGAGATAGGGTTTCTAAACGCATTGTATAGGATATCGTATAGTCGATCCAGAAAGAGTATAATTTTCTTACTTGTTCATATTTTTTCGTAGTATGACAATTTTAATTTTGAGTGTACGGATACTTTTTCTAGCAAGTGTATACCATTATGAATTCATTGCAAGAACATATTTTCTGATTTTGGTCAAAAATGGATCACGTGGAGATTGAGCCAAGGTGTTGTGGTAATAAAATCGTCTTTGAAAAGAAAGAAAAATTAAATTTCGTTTGTATGACTGAAAAATATGAGAATTTTATAAGAATGTTTGAAATCAAGATTTCAAAATATCCGATCCTAAGTTACCATGTAGGATCGGCATGGTGCCCTGTAGAACATAAAGTAAAAGACCTCTATTAACTTCGTCATTGTGGAGACTTGAAAAAAGACTACGAAAGTTTTGCCTACATTAGTATGTCATTCCGGAGCTGCATTCCTTAAAAGGATATATATATAAAGGCACACATATGCAGGACTTGTCTGGTTATATCCGAGTATGATTTTTGTAGGAATTAACATATTCTTATTTCTATTCGATTTAAGTGTGGACGTATTTCATCTTTTTTTTGCTATCGGAAATCATTCGAAAGTTAGCTCATCTTTCTCTGAGTGGGATGTATATATTGAAAGAAGTTGTCATAGAAAATAAGAAAAAATACGTAGTTTTTTTCACCAATAACAATTTAATTTGATAAGCAGAATTTCGTATCTTTTTCTCAGCTATGAAACTATATACATCACAAAAATGGCAGAACTTGTTTAAAATTTCTGAAGTTAAGACAACATACTTCAAAATATTATGAAGTAGTTAGGCAATTCTGTGTACAAAATAAAGACAATATGATTAGCAAACAACACATTATAGAGATCGTTAAAAGGAATTGTAATACAGGCAAATAATGCAAAGGGATTTGAGCTTCAATTTATTTGAAATCGTAACACAGATCTACAAGATTTTCCCCACGTAAATTTTTTTTCCATATTTCCAGACGTAATCACCGAAACGCGATGACATTCGTGAAATTGGCTAACAGATTCAGATTGATCATGCGTTATTTTCATATGAAAGTACTGAAAACAGAATTTTTCAACGTTTAGGTTGGAATACTGCAAAATTAGAGTCAGATTTGGATTCATCAGGAAAAATTACAAACTCATTGGGTAAATATAATTTTAAATTTTGTAGGCCTATGCTATTTTCCACAATTTTATCTACGATCTAAAATCAAATTAAATTCACATCGTCTAAACAAATGAATGAATGAATTTTCTTATCATGATATTTCATCAATGATATTTACTTAAATGAAGATCAAATCCCATTAATAATATTAATTCTATTTTATTTATGATTGTAACAAAAGAATTCCAAATGCTATTGTTCTATTTTACATGCATTTATATTCTGGACAAAAAGTTTAACTATTTAGCCAGACGGGCAAAGAGTGAAACAATTGTCAGAAACCGTTCGTTCGTTTAATGTTGTTGTTGTTGGTGATGGTGTTTAAAGTGGCGTCAGAATTAAACTCTTTAGCATACCGACTCCAACATCATCTACATAAATACCTGCATACCAACGTTTGAATGCATTTAATTTAAAGTTATGTTGAATACGTTTAAAGGGCCTCATTAGTAAAAGCACTCGTATTCGATGCTTATTTACTTAATGTGAGTATGGATGAAAGGTGTGTGAGTGTGTGTGTGTGTGAACGTAAGATGGGCCATTAAAGCAAACCAAACCAAACCGAACTTCTACTCGACATACTTTATCATTTAACACTTTTTTTCTTTTCTTCCCATTTTCATATTAAAGGCACCACCACCATCATCATCAGCATCATCAGATCAGATCGTGTTGCATTCTTTTTTTTTTCTGTGTTGGTCGATAATTATTGAGTCTTGTGATGTTATGCGACAATGATTTGAAGAACTATTTTGAACATTCCATGATGATCAGCGAACAACTTTTGTATTGATTGCATACTTATGCATGGCCATGGGCAGTTCTGAAAGTTTTTAGTTTTCAAGAGCTGTGTTGTTGAGAATTGTCCAGCCAAATATTAAATAGCATCTTAGGTAACGTGTGACTATGGTATTGAATAATTAATTATTGCTTGGTATTCGTCACTTAATTAAAATATGAAATATGACTTACGTGTGGAAACTGGAAACTTGGGATTTTGGAATAACTGAACTTAAAGTCAGATACGACAGCTTTTTACTAAGAACTTTTTTTACAAGGGTCTGAAGCTACAGACTTCATAAACCCTTTAAATATATGCAATAAAATCCGATTTTGTATTAAGTTGAGTAAGTTTTATAACGGTTTCGAAAACCTAAACACTAGACCTTATTTAATGCTTTGAAAGTAAGTTTATTCCAATGGACAGGGATTCTCATTTTCATCGCTTTGAATATCTATTCCTCAAACTGGCTGCAGATGAGATATGTCTGTGCGTTAACAATTAAAATCGAATGTTATGACTATTAAATTCTCATGATCCTCTTTAGGGATTGTCGAAAGATCTTAAGCTTAAGTCAATTAAATTTGCCATCTATTTCTAAGCTCCACATTTGAACTATTTCATAGTTTCAATCACACAATTTGGTAAGAAGTCAGTTTAGTTCGGATTACTGAATTTCTCGGTTGAATTGTGTGAATCTCCACGAAGTAGAAACCAAAATATAAAAAACAGAGTGTGCTTGTAGAGAGTATTATTATTAAGGAATCAGTATCATTGAAAGTTTCACTTGTAGTTTTTAGTTGGATAGGTTAAGTTAGGTAAAATTATGTTAGGTTAGGCTAGGTTAGGTAACGTTGGGATAGGATAGGAGGTTAGGGCCGAAGGAACCTGATTTCGAGAAGAGCGAACTTCATATTGCAGTATGTAAAGGACTTTTCAATAAGAGTGCTACAAAAGTTTTTTTAAATAAAACAAAAACGGTTTTGGATATCAATGAAATTTTTTATTCCTGTGAAAGTACGTTCGATGTCATTCTGTATGAAAAACGATCTCTTGCATGGCCACCAGGGGCACGCTTGCAGAAGTCCAGACGCTGAACCCAATTTTCGACGGTTTTCAAGCATAAATCGGCCGATACTGCTGCAATTTCACGTTCGATATTCGTACGAAGTTCATCAATCGTCGCTGGCTTGTTGGCATAGACCATAGACTTGACGTAGCCCCACAATCGACTGGACCATTTCGTGAGATAACACGTTCTCCAAACTTGGTTTGCAATAAATTGATTGTGACATTCGCTGTGTGGCTTGTGGCGCCGTCCTGTTGGAACCACATGTCCTCCAAGTCCATATCATCCAATTGGGGCCAAAAATATTCGGTTATCATTGAACGGTAGCGATTCCCATTCACAGTAACGTGCCGGTCTTGATCATCACGGAAGAAGTACGGCCCAATGACGCCGCCGGCCCATAAACCGCACCAAACCGTAATTTTTTCGGGATGCAATGATGACTCATGGAGTACGTGTGGATTGCTGTCTGACCAATAACGCATATTTTGTTTATTGACGAAGCCATTCAGCCAGAAATGAGCCTCATCGCTGAAGATGATTTTTCGATGAAAATCCGAATCATTTTCAAGTTGTTGCTCAGCCCAATTCATGAACATACGATGCTTCTGGTGGTCGAGCGGTTTCAGTTCTTGCGTCAATTTGATCTTGTAAGGATGTAGGCCAAGATCTTTTCGCAAAATTCGCCACAACGACGTCACAGAGATGCCCAACGCTTGAGAACGACGTGTGAGAGACACATTTGGGCTTTCTTCTACTGAAGCCTCAGCGGCAGCAATATTCTCGACACTACGGGCACTTCTTTGTCTAACTGGCATGGAAACATTTTGTACTGCGCCTGTGGATTCAAATTTGTCCACTACACGCTCAATTGTTGATCTGCTAGGACGATTATGACGACCATAAATTGGACGTAGCGCTCTTAACGTTGAGGCCACTGACTCCTAATTTCGGTAGTAAATTTTAATAATTTAGACTGGTTGTTGGTTCGTATATCTTTCCATCATGAAATGGCAAACCTTACTGAAGAGAAATGTCAAAAAGGCGGCAAGAAATATGGCATCGTTTGCTGTCCCTGTCTTTCTACTTTTGTAGCGTCCCTGTTGAACAACCCTTTAGCTCCAGTCTGGGCAAAAACTATTAGAAACTCATTAAGGAGAAACGTACTTTCGTTATTCACACAAAACCGTCTAAGACTTTGCTGTGAATTCATTCTAGCAATATATTTTTTAGCCGGAATGATACCAATTGATCTAGCAGCAGAAGAACCAGACAGAATCTATGTTGCAAAAGATGTAAATGCGATAGAAAACAGGGAAAAGAGGCGGCACATAGAAAGGATTGAAACAATAAACCAGTGGCAAAGAACGTGGGAAAATACACCTAAAATAGTGTGAGCTTTTTAACTAATACAAAATGGAAGGAATTGAAGAGACCACAAGCATGGTCTATATAACTTGACAAAAAATTTTAACCGGTACGGAGGATTTAGAAGCTACCTATTTAAATACCAACATGACGATTCACAAGTTGCACAGAAATACATGAAGATTTTGAACATGCTGTCTTTAAATGTCCCAGATTTGAGAAATACAGAAGCATAGTAACCAAGTGATAAGAAGAGCCATCTTTTATATATATCATAGATGACTCATATCCTCTCTTTACATCCGTGTATATACTTAGATCTGTAAGTCGGTTTATTGTGCGCACGAAGGTTATATGATTTCCTCCCTGTCTAAAAATCTAAAAATTCAGTTTCGTTTACATAGTTCCTTAGTGTTTTCGAATTAGCCGTGGTATAAATGATATCGCTGGATATGGTCGAACTCACATTCACGCAAAATCTTGATAATTGCAAAGATAGTGTTCCCGATTTGCGGAAAATTTTCCGAAAACAATTTCCCGAAAACAATTTCCCGAAATTACAATTTCCCGAACACAATTCCCCAAAATGACAATTTCCCGAAATTACAATTGCCCGAACACAATTTCCCGAAAATACAATTTCCCGAAATTACAATTTCCCGAAATACAATTTCCCGAACACAATTTCCCGAAAATACAAATTCCCGAAATACAATTTCCCGAACACAATTTCCCGAAACTAGAATTTCCTGAAATTACTATTTCTTCAAATAGCTTGTTGATGGCATTTCCGAAACAATACCATCAGAAATTCCGGGCGAAGCGCGAGCAATCAGTTCATGACCACTTGATGTAGTGGTCCGGGCAAGATCTTTCAGCTCATTAACGATTTTTTCTTTAGCAGTGAGCATTATCCGTCGGGAGGTATAAATACCGAAGTGTTCAAAGTCACAATGAAAAAATAAGCGTATGACACTCCAATAAATAGGTCCGGATGACGAGGGAGGGTGGTAGAGGAAGGGCGCGGTGCGGGGTGGGGGAATTATTTTTTCGAGAAGTCGTATACTCGGGAAATTGTTTTTTGCGAGAAATTGTATGCAGCAAGTTTTTTTTATGGGGGAAATCAAGAATATATGGGAAGTTGTAAACTAAAAATACGGCAATGGTATTTTCGGGAAATTGTTTTCGGGAAATTGTATTTTCGGGAAATTGTTTTCGGGAAATTGTTTTCGGGAAATTGTAATTTCGGGAAATTGTTTTCGGGAAATTGTAATTTCGAGAAATTGTTTTCGGGAAATTGTATTTGGGAAATTGTTTTCGGGAAATTTTCCGCAGAGGAGTGTTCCCCTTTTCTAAAAGCCCTTAATTTCGCTCGTTCTAAATGATTAAGATGATTCCTCACTTCAGGTGCCAATAACGACAATCAGGACACCAATAAATCTACTTAGTTTGTTTCTACACAGCTCCAGAATTGCTCTAGTTTTCGTCCAAACTGGGTGGCTTCATTAGATCTTCGTAATCTGGCCCACGTTAGTGTTTTCTCATAAGGAGATATACGAATGAGTTGTAATTCTCCATCTCTCTCTTTTGTGGTTAAACGTCAGCTATTTTTTTTCCTGATACTTTAATGTCCTTTGAGATACATATTTTCAAGACTACTCACTCTGGTGAAGTTGTTTATTTCCTCCTTGATTTTATATAGTCCGAGGCCATCGCTTTGACTTCCGATAGGCTACGTTTTTAGTTTCCAATTGAATATTTTTGTTGGAACATATTAAATATTCAATTATCTCAACAGATATTTGGTTGGGGTAACAGAACTTCATTTATGAGGACAGAAGTTGGGGTGTTGTGTTGTATATATTTAACTTTAGAAAAATTACAGGAAAAGTACAAGTATGAAAATTATAATTGGCCTAGTTCAAAAAAATTTGAGAAAAAGCTATGCAGTATGTTAGTTTTTTTTTAGATTTAAGTGAAGACCGGGAAACAGCTTTATATGGGGACTATGACTGAAAATGTTAAGACAGGGTTATATTTGGGCTACTGAGTAATGGGTGTAATAAACCCAAATAAACCAAGTTTGAGCTATATCTATATGATAATTTGTGTCTTACGGCAATTTTAATCCATCTCATGGGCGTCATTTGTATGAGATATATGTCTGATCATGCACCGATTTTCATTATTTTCAATAGCGTTCTTTCCATGGCCGACATAAGCTTATATAACAAATATCATCAAAATATATTTATATTGTGACCAACCTATAGTTTGATTCAAGGTTTATATGGATACACAGACAGATAGACAGACAGACGGGCAGACAGACAAACAGACAGACAGACATTCGGATAGACGGACAGACAGACAAATAGATAGACGGACAGACAGACGGACAGACAGACAAATGAATGGACAGACAGATGGACGGACATTGCTAAATCGATGATAAAAGGTTTGCCTTGATCAGATAACTTTGACCGCAGAGTGGTATATGTCATAAAAAGTTCTAAAAAATTAATACAAATTATAGCTAAGCCTTTTAAGTGGAATTTAAAGGAAATTTCTTAAGAATTAATTAAATAATTGAGCACAAACTTTGAAAGTTTGCCATGTAGGTCAGCAAGCAAATGGTATAACATCAAATTGTTGGTAGACAAATGAATGCCTTGAATGTATATTCTGTGAATTTATTAAAGGAATATTGTTGCCACAGGTTGTTTACCCATCTACAATGTATGAATACCATCTGAATTGGAATTTCTGGTATAAATAATACAATACTTACAATAATTTACAGACTTTTACCGTAATAAAGACGAGGAAGATTATGACGATATACATCATTATCATTACTTATATACATACTGAAGCTAATATTAGACAAATTGACGTAGGCGAAAAGATATGATGTTCTAATGTTAAAGAAATTTACAAAGAAAAAGAAAAACAAATAAAATACCGACCATACGCTGTACCAGTTGCAGTTATTGCTATGAACTTGTTTTTAAATTTCGGATAAAATATATGCTATTTTATTAGCGCGTACAGTTTCATTTTTTGTAGGCTTTGTTTGTTGCTGCAGATAGAGTTATCGAGTTATCGCTAAAGGGAACAATCTTCTTTTTTGTTAGTTCACATTATAAAGAGTTCACTGTAACTGCTCAAAATCAACACTGGTATTAACTTTTCTAATTCGATCTAATCCGTTCATTCATCCGTTTGTCGATCTGTGTGATCATGTACTGATCTTAAATGTGACCAGTGGCTATGAAATTTTTGTATATCGGAACCAACGTTAGGATACCTAAAGCAAGGCTGCAGGGACTGAATGGCTTAAAAATCCGAAATAAATCAAAAGCCGGAAAAAGTCTGAGATAAGCAAAATAGAGTCATAAAAACTAGAACAAGAAGTTGTATATACTTTCAGGAAAGATAAATTGCTGCCTTGTTGTGGATGGCGAAGCGTACGTCAAAGCAGACTTCAGTATGCTTCTTGTTCCTCAATATTACACTGATTTTGAATGAGACTTTTATTGGCGTTGAAAATTTAATTCGCAATATTTTGTCAGGCAAGCTATTTCTCAATGCAGCAATAAAATTATCTTCATTTATAAAAACAGGAACAATTGATCGGCAAGTGTATAGAGTGCTTAAAAAATATTAATTCTCACGATGAATCTTTACTGTTCTTTTTTAAATTTTTTTATTGCTAACAGGCACTTGGGAGATGTCCCTTATAAATGCAGTACATTGTGTTGATTTCAGGAAAAAAAAGATTATGGAAAAGGAGGAAAGAGGAGTAGTGTTTGTGAATAATTGCCTCAAATTTTATTAGATTGTAACTGTCTGGAAAGACTTGTATGGGAAGTTTATTCCACAGATGGCTAGCTCGACTGATAAACGAATTTTCTCCATATGCATTGGGCGGTCAACTGAACAATAGGCTACAAAGCGACGTGATCTACTAGAGACTTGGGTAGAGCAAATTGAAACTAGGGCACTTGGAGTGAGTTCGATAATCTCAAAAGAACATTTCCCATGGTAGTATCTATACACAACCCACCTTTTGACGATGTTTCAACGAATTAATAGAGTCGTATACCTTACTGTCATTAATGAGTTTCAACGCCCTCCTTTGTACACATTCCAGTAGCTCCAAAGTAGATTTTGAAGTTCCTGCCCATATATGGGAGTTGTATTCCATTTTCGATCGGATGTAAGTGGTATAGATTTTAAGGAGACCAGAAAGAGTGAGGTAATTTTTTCACCGTTTTAGAATTCTCATGCCCAGAACATCAAAGGTATCCGATTCCTCAATATACATAGTACTCATATATATAGAATACATTATTGAATCCAAAGCGCTGTGGGTCAGTAAATAAAATTGAGTCTTCTGCGCACTAAAATCAACCCTTTTCGCATTACCCCACTCAGAGATTGTTAACAGGTCTTGACTGAGTGTGACATTCATTGTCAGCCTTTTGCTCTCCATCCTCAAAAAGGCTTGGCCTACAATTTTTTTTTAACGACAGAACCCCGCCTCACACTTACCCACCCAACCCGACCGAGGGAGCACGGCCCCTTGGTCTGAACCCTGGCGGACTCCAAGAGTTGACAAGTGGATTGTGTGGTCGTAAATCAGCTACAGACAATGTCATCAGCTGATAGTAGGAATAGACAAACTTAAAAAACATAAAGAAGAAAAAAGTAGTTAATTGAGTTATTCAATTATATCGCGCTTTACGCTCAATACATTACATTTAAAATCAACGAAATTGTGTAACACATTATAACCATGACAAATTCTGCGGAAGGAATAAGAATTAGCATGATTAGTCCTAAAATAGTCCAAATGAAGCGGATTAAAATGTCTTGTGAATCTACAAGGTATGTTAAAATTTAAATTTGATAAAAGAAACTCCGAGTCAACGTCACCATTCGCAATGTTGAAAACAAAGGTGACAACCAACATGGTCCTCCTACTCTCAAGAGTTGGAAGTCTAATAAGCTTTATTGTATTAGTATATGATGCTAAGTCATCATAACTCCAACCTAAACCACGTAGACAGAATAGCGAAAACTTTTTCTGCACAGACTCAATTGGATTCCATATTATTGATGTATATTCCAAAATTAGTCTTACAAGTGCTGTATAAAGCTGTTTATTAACATATGGATCTAAAAACTCCTTAGCCCATCTTTTAACGAAACTAAGAGTAGATCTTGCCTTATTAACAATCATACTAATATGACCAATGAAGTCAAGTTTCCTATCCATAAGTATACCAAAATCCAGAAATGTTTGAACGGTATCCAATACTATTCCATTAATGAAATACTCGCTAGAAATTATCCCCTTTCTGTGAAATACCATATGTTTACATTTCTTAAGATTCAGTTGTATCAAGTTAACATTACACAATTCAACTAATAAATCAAGCTCACGCTGAAGAGTAATATGACCATTTATATCATTGAAACTGTAAAATAACTTCACATCATCTGCATACATAAAGACGTTGCAATTCGAAATTACAGTCGGAAGATCATTTACGAATAGTAAAAACAATAACGCGCCCAAGTGACTTCCTTGGGGAACGCCAGAAGTAACTCTTATAATTTTAGATTCAATATTGCGAATCATGACCCTTTGAGATCTAAACGTGAGATTCAATTCAATTCACAAAATAATAGATTCATTTATGAAAATGAGTCTTAGTTTGAGAAGTAAAATATTATGATCCACCCTATCAAAAGCTTTACTAAAATTAGTGTGTATCACATCTGTCTCCTCATCACGAACGAAACCTTTGAAAACATGGGTCGAAAATTCTAGAAGATTGGTAACTCTTGAATTTAAAAAGCCGTGTAGAAATGGAGATATAGCCGACTTTAGTTGATAAGAGAGATAATCAGTAACAAGTTTCTCCATTAATAACACTTAGCTTAGCTATTTCCCTATAGTTAAGTACATTCGCCTTACCACCTGACTTATACAAAGGTATAATAAATGATTCTTTCCAAGAAGTAGGAAAATAAGCAATTTGCAAAAGACTGTTGAAAATACACGTTATGGGCACACTTAGAATTTGAGTGCAATTTCTCAAAATACAAGCAAGAACACTGCTATTTCCCAGACGGTTCTGCGGGAAGTAATAATATTAAAAAACAACAATTCAAATCAGATCTTTGTAAATTGTCGCGAGCTAACGAAATGTTCAGACTCGGTGGAGATTTCAACTGCAGGAACAACTTATGGGGTTGTCAAAGATCTAATTGTTGGGGAAATATTCGTTACGAAAAATTGAATTCCGAAAATTTTGATATACTTTTTCCAAATGACCATACCTATATCCCTTCTGATCCTCGAAGACAAGCCTCTACACTTGATCTATTTATAACGAATATCGCAAACTGCCTTTCTCCAGTAAGGGTAATCAATGATTTGAGTCCGACCATCTTCCTATTAAAATCACTATAAACCGAGACTTCCGACCTGTACAAAGATCATATTTCGATTTTAATAGAGCAAATTGGTCCAGATATTCATCATTTATTAAAAGAAATTTAACTATTCCAAATGATAATAATTACAATGGTGAACAAATCGAGTCAAAGATTTCAACATTTAATGATACCATCAAAGCTGCAGTTAATCACAGCGTTCCCAGCAAAATATTTAAATCAAACTCACCAACACTACCACAACCTATAAAGCATATGATTCAAATAAGGAATGTTTTCAGAAGTAATTGGAAACGTTTTCGAGATACATCTGATCTAATTAGTACAAAATGGTATAACAAGTGCATATCAGAAGAGATAATTAAATGGAAAAACAACTCTTGGAACAACAAGCTTTTAAAGCTCGATAAAGGATCATCTCCTTTTTGGAATATTTCAAAAATTTAAAAAAATAAAGCTTACACTATACCAATATTAAAACATAATAATGTCAATTTCTATACTAAACTTGAAAAATGTGAAATACTGAGCAATATTTTTAGTGAGAACCATTCATTATCATCACACCTCAGTGATGCATCAACTATATCCATGGCAAATACAGCGGTTATCAATTTAAAATCAACCGTTTCGGACCCTCGAGATGATTTATCTGTTTCTATGGTTAAAGTCTATAACATCATAAAACAGTTGAAGTTAAAAAAATCGTCTGGGCTGGACGGAATAAGCAATAGATGTCTAAAAGCCTTGCCAAAAAAAGGGATTAAATAAATTACTGATATTTTCAACTCGTGCCTGCGAATCAGCTATTATCCAAAAATATGGAAACATTCCACGATCTTACCAATAAGAAAGCCAAACAAACCAGCCGATTGTCCTTATTCTTACAGGCCAATAAGCCTTTTATCCTCATTAAGTAAAATTCTGGAAAAAATAATAAAAGAACATCTTACTAATTTGATCGATGTATATGATATTTTACTAAAACAGCAATTCGGATTTCGTAGACAACATAACATGGCACAACGGATTGGTTTTAAAAATGATAAATTATAATTTCCCAACACAGATTATTAAAATGATCCATAGCTTTCTTTCGAATCGTGTTTTTGAAGTACAGATTGGATACGAACATTCTACACAAAAAGAAATTTATGCTGGTTGCCCACAGGGCTCGTGCATTTCTCTAATATTATACAATATCTATACAGCTGATTTCCCATCATTAAGTAATTGCGCTACTTCCATTTTTACTGATGATACTGCTATTCTCAGTTCAGGCATCCTTTCAGAAGATGTTCTCTCCAGCCTTCAATGCGCATTAGCGGAAGTTCTTTCCTACTTCACAAAATGGAAAATAATCGTAAATTCGCAAAAAACCCAAGCAATCTACTTTTCTAGACGACGAAAACCTTGCTTCTTACCTTAGCAACCAATTTCGTTTAATAATAATTTGGTACCGTGGTCGAACAAAGTAAAATATTTGGGTGTGATTTTAGATCCCAAGCTCAAATTTAAAGATCATGTCCCCTTTATTATAGACAAATTTAACAAAATAATAAAATTGCTCTACCCTTTAATAAACAGAAAATCTAAACTCAGCACTGGAAACAAAACCCTTATAGTAAAATCGATATTTCACGCCATTATGTTTTATGCATCTTCTTTGTGGTCTTCTGCAGCACAGTGTCACATAAAAAAATTACAAGTAACCCAAAATAAACTGTTAAAAATGATTCTTAATTTGCCTTGTCATTATTCCACCCAACGGTTACACAATATCGCCAACGTCGAACTAGTCAACACCCGTATTAAAAAGCTTACTTCAAATTTTTACAACAGATGTCGCAACTCTGAGTACAATCATATTAATGAGCTGGTCTCATCGTAATTTTATCCTCTTACTTTAGTTCTTATATAAAAAAAAAAAAAAAAAAAACAAAAAACAAAAAAAAAAGCACAAAGGTTTTTTTTGAAAATTTTTGCCTCCATCTTCAAACAATGTTAATAAAAAAGCAAATTAATTATAAAAATTGTTATTTAATCTTTAAGTAGAAAAGGAAAATATATCCTAAACTCTAAATATATATACATTGTTGAATTTCTATTTACATTAATGCTAAATAAAGAACCCCAATTGAATTGAATTGACAAGCAGAAACACCATCAGAATTAATGACAAATGCTGTTGTTATCTGCGAAAGAGTAAATAGGATTTGACTAAGAAGGTCATTAAGAATGGTAAAGAAAAGAGAGGGAGAAAGAACAGAACTTTGGGGAACCCTTGAATTAAGCTGAAACTCACTGAATGGAACCACATTAATAGCAACACGTATTGTGCGGTCTCTGCGAAAACTTGGTTTAAATCGAGAAAAGTCAATGCCGAGACCAACTGTAACATGATCGAAGGCCTTGCAAATATTTAGAGCAACCACTTTACTTGCATCAAAATTGTGAATGGATCGACTCCAGAAATCAATAATGAATTTGTTAAAAAGGACATCAATCCACCAAATGTCCCATAATAACAGCAAATTGGGCTCTAATATAAATCAAATTGAGGAAGAGTAAACAGAGAGCCAATGACACAAAAAATTTTGCACCAAAAGTGAAAAATGCCACTAAAGCCATAACACTATCAAAATGTCTATGAAGACAATTGGAAAAAGTTGAGAACGGAGTGGACAAAAAATACAATCGCATCCATCCATCACATCCAGTGATACGGATGTGGTGCAAAGTCGTTTTTTCAGATTGAAATTTTTTGAAAACTGTTTAAAAACATTTCTACAGATACTGCTACTTTACATGTAATCATAATAAAATACTTTTAAAATGTCTTCAATTTTGTTTTTATCTTGAATTTAAATAAATACAATGGCATGCAACTTCTATGCAAACAAAATTCACATTTCAATTAATAAGAATTTTATTGATCATAATCAAGTGTTTGGTTAACATTACATACAACAATGTATGTAAATAGGTATGTACTCGTACGTTCATATGTATAGCTATGCATGATACATTACTAGAAACCAGTAGACAGGCAGCAAATGCATACACTGTACCTACAAATAGTACTAGTACATGTACACAAACTATAAAATTCCTTTTGGGGTCACTTTTCTAAAGAATGCGGAAATTTCGAAAGAAATGTAAAAAAACCACAAGTTGAAAATAAATATGTACAGTATTTTCTGTTTTGTTCTTGATGTTGCTGTCGTTGTTCTTGTTGTTGTTGTTGTTATTGTATTTGCTTCATAGAAAAAGTTGCAGTCAAAACTGCTTACAACCACTAAGACGCCTGTCTGCAACATTGCAAATGTATATTGGGAGTGGATGAATGGTACATGATTACAGACCATCTAATGAAGTTATTTAAATATGTGGAGAATAATAGTAATTCCGCATTGGATTTGGCATCAGAAGCCCGCACACCGGTAGCGACTCTAGCCGAGTGCTAATTCCTCAAAATTTTTGGAAGAACGGCAATCATACATTTGAAAATATTTTGATAGCTGCTAGAGCTTATAGAACGGAATTCTCTTTTGAATAAATTCAAAGATTTAGTGAATTCTATTTATTCCGAACAAAAAAAAAACGAAAAAAGGAAACATCCAAACAATTGAAAAAGATCCTGTGCTAGTGATCCGGATGTGGTGAAAAATTGGATCAACTTCAATGAATTGAACAGAGGATTGTCATAGGACGATATATGTCTTTTATGGAACTTGGAAGTTGCCTTTTATGGAGTGAAAAACTGATTTTTTTAAATTCTATTTCATAAGTGAAAATATGTTGAGTTAAATTTATATAGAAATTTATTGAAACAACTTATTTGAAACAACTTCTTAAGGCACCGAAAATCAAAGCAAAGTGCTACAGTAGATGCAGTGGAATAGCGATTCCTTTAGCTTGCTTTCCCCTTATTGTTCCCAAGTAATTTTAAGGCATTTTTACAATCTTGAAATGCCTACAATTTAATTGTAAACTGAATTTCTGAATTTTAAATTTAATTAAGAGATGCATTTCTTAGAAGATCTGGTAATTATTAGTTGTAAATGGACTTAACAATCAGATTTTTTTATCTAACTGCTCACATTGTTATGAGAACTACGAGTTTACTAACAAAGAAGTAGGAAAGTATGTCTACAATGTGGTGAGATCCCAACCAAAATGCGTGAGCATACACCAAACTTGAGAGAGATTGTGATGTAATTGTTGCCAGCCGATATGTTGCATTTGATTGTTGTATAATTAGAAGAGGCCCCTAATTTAAACATAAGCACGTTTAGAGACTGGTGTCCGTTCTGAAGCCACATGACGAATACGTGTTGCCGTAGAATCAAATAAATAAATATATACATATGTTCCCTATAAGGAGCATAGGGCCTCAACCAACGCTTTTCGACGTGATTTATTTTGGGTTACCATGTCAATTTGTCGCCTTCACGTATGTGCAGATCTCGCTCTTCTACGGTTTCCTTGCCGATTACAGTCGTGGGTATATCAGGTGATGTCGTTTGAAGATCTTTGTGGGATTTATCCGATCCAGTTCCATTTGCGCCTCTTTATGTCTCTTGCAACTGGCAGTTTTTTTATTTCGGTCCATAATCTGTAGTTTGTTATTACGTTTGGCAGAAGTGCTTATTAACCTGCGTAGGTAATTACTTACATTTTCTGGATATCTCGGGGTGCAGCGTACCATGTTTCACAGTCAAAGAGTAGGATTGATTTCACGTTTATATCATATATCTTAAGTTTCACTAGGCGTCAAAGGATACACGAGCTCCATACGGACTTCAACCGAGCCAAGGTTTCTCTTACTTTTGAAACACCACTACCAGATTTTGTTATAATGCAACCTAAACAGTAGAAGGAGTGCACGTTTTCCAATTCCTGGTTGTTGATATGGCATGTTTCCAGTTTAGCTTCATTAATACGCAATGTTTTTGTTTTGCCAATGTGTATCTTCAGCCTAGCTTTTTCTTTGATATCGCTAATTGTTGCACTTTGGCTGTCATATCCTCGAAGCAGACCCTTGCCTTAGCCATAATGGTATCGAAGACAATGTTTAAGAGAAGTGGTGATAAAACATAGCTCTGGCATACTCCAATGCCGATTGAAATTTGCTTGTTCGTAGATCCAATTGAAGCTTTTGAAATATGATATTTTAAGATCTGCGAGATCAGAGAGATCTCGAAGTAGCAGCGATATCAATGTCCGAAGCCTAATTCTGGAGAGTGTCGGGTAACAACAGATAAAGTAATTGATACTCTCCACTTCCTCTACATACAAACAGCTTCGATAACAATCATTTGAAGCGACCCCGAGATATTCAGCGTAATTCCCCGGAAGGCATTGTTCAAAGCCAAAATCTCTGTAATGTCTTGTAATCCCATATTAGGCCATTTGTGAGATGTTATGCCAGCGGTGCAAAGTCGAAATTCCAGCTGGCACGATTCCATGGGTCTATCAACACATTCCCTCGTATGCTAGGCTAATTGATCCGCCTATCCGCCTATTGATCCGTGAATGTTTTGAATAAAAATTATATCTCAACATTAGAGTTTCTCAAGTTCCTTAAAATGGGGCTTTATTTGATCAATGATTTCAACGTTGGAGCCATTTCTTTACGTTTGTAAATATGTAGATAATCGTCATAGTGAAATGTATTTCGAAGAACTACCTGACCTCTTGTTGGTGCTCTTTAGATTTTGTGACAGTAAAGCACTAGAAAAAAAGTTATGTTTTATAACTTAAATTGTTTTTTTTTATTTTTATAAAATCGATTCCAGCAACTCGGTACCGACCTCCAAAAAATCTTAAAAAAATTCTCAATAATCTTTTGGGCCATAAGAATTCAAATTCCGCTTCAAGATTTGCAAAAATAAAAAAAAAACTGTATAACATAATGAAAAAGCAATTTTTTATTGGCCAAGTGGGGTCGTTCTTTATTAAATCATTGTCGACTCAATCCAATAAGTTGCACCGATCAACGTTTTTCCTTTTTAAACCCAAAAAATTATCGAAATAATCTTCTTGGCCAATAAATACAACTTGGACTTATTCGGCGCTGGTTGGCCCTGAGGCACTCTTATTTTGACTATTGCTTGGCCTCCGATATGTTGTAATGGATCGATGTTTCAACCATCATCATAAAACGGTGCAGTGGAACAACTCCACGCATTTCTTTGAAGTGGTCACATAGTTGGGCCTATTGACAATTGTGAGCAAACATGGCACCCGTCTTTTACTATTAAAAATCGAAATCGCACAGCAATATGACATGCTTATGCTATTAAAAATCTCTCATACATTTGCGCTCTGCGATCCACCAACATCATGAATTTTTTTTAAACATTTTAAGGTGTAGTGAACTCAATTGGCTCGAACGTTCCGCATCACTATTGCTTGTACCACTACAAAGCAACTCAGCAAACCACCTTTTACTATATACCCTAATACCACTATGAGGTCGGGGTATAATGAGGTCGTGCTGATGGTTGCAACTACCATAAATATTTGAACTCGGCCCATCTTTTCTTACACCGATCGACTAAGAAATATATTCTGAGTCGATTTGGCGATGTCCGTCCGTCCATGTGTCCAAGTAATCTTTGTTAACAAACTACAGGTCGCAAATATAAATATATTTCGATTAGCAATGACCAGTATGAGATCGACTTAAATTGCCATAAAATCGAAATTATCAAATTTGATTTAAGTATGTTTATTACACCCATTTGTAGTCCAAGAATAAACGCTGCACAGTGGCGCCATTTGAGTTTTTTCGTTGCAAGAATCATATCTTTTGAACCGAATAACATAATTGAACAGTTTAAACAGCATATGATAGATAACTGTTCATCCTATGAAATGAGCGTTTGGAAAGGGTGCTACGCTTTGTAGGGGCCTACTTATGGGTTATCAAAGTTAAAATTTGTAGAAAAATCAATTTTATGGTAACTAAAAAAAAATTATTTTTACATTTTTAGATTGTTTTTATTTTTTTTCTTTAGGGTTTTATGTTTTAAATTATTACCCAAATTAAAAAAAAATTACTTCTTTTTTAAATTTATTTTTTCAATTTTCTGTAAAATAATCATCACAATTCGTAAGAGAAGGTATATCTAAAAGACTAATCATTTCTAAACTATAATTATTTTCTAACTCTATTCGTGACTTCACATGCCGCAGGGAAGAAATAAGTGGATCGGAAGATGGTGCCAACATGTTGAAGAGGTCCTCATTTTGCCTTACCCTTGATGGTTTGAATGTGTTCTGCAATCTATATTTTTTATAAAATTTGTTAGGAGGCTTCTGTGCTACTTCAGAAAGCTCTCCAATTGGCAAAGACTGGTACTCAATTATATCTTTGCCATGCGCCAATATTTTATGGACGGTCGGGGTCAACTTCTTCTGTGGATACATTTCTGCTAAAAGAGATGCAGTTTTCGATGCATATTCTCCATATTTTGTAGAATTGACATTTTCTTTGCATTTTAAAACATTCAAGATCGTTCCCAATCTTTTCACGATTTGATTGTCAATTCCAGTGATTCTAGTTACTGCCTCATCATTTTCAAAAAATCTCCTAGAAGTGTTTCCATCATTTGGGTTACCGTATCCGTGCTTGGGACAGTCTTCTTTTAGTCCAACTTGTTTAAAAAAAGCATTCTGTATTTGCTTCTTTCTGATCTTTTCCTTATCCTTTATTGATGTATTTTCATCGAAGTTTTCCTCCTCTTGTGGTAGGGTATACGCCAGTTTTAGCAAGAACTCCATACACCTTATCCTTGCGTGCAATGGTGACATTCCATATTCGTAATTCTCCTCGATTGTAGAATCGTTTAAATTACCAAAGTTCTTCTGACTCTTTTTGCAAATCGCGTATGACAATGTTGAGGTTGTTCCTGTCAGTTCGTTTACGACTTTTCCGTCAACCATGGTCAGGTGGAACTCGTAATTGCATTCAATATATTTTCTTTCTCCAATTTGCAGCTCTGTAGGCTTAATCTTGCTTATTTGTTCTTCAATGTCCTTCACCGTGGTCCTTATGAGTTCTGCCGATTCCCTTGCAAACTGAAACATTATTGGTCGGCAAAAATACACTGATGACGGACGTGGATTTTTCCAGTGTAGGGTAACATCAGATTTTAGCCGCAAAGGAACAACAGATGGCATAAACATATTTCCGTCCGATATTGTAGCGTCATCGGAAGATATCCTTTGCTTATAAACGCTTTGTCCGGATGATCCATCGCAGCCCCATTTGCTGATCAATGTCAGTTTCTCAGGAAGAATTTTCATCTCATTTTCAGGAAGACTCTCCAACAACCGTTTTGCTGTATGGCCCATGAGATCCTGCAGATTGCCTTTCACAGAGACTTCCGTAAACTCCGTATGCAGTGGTCGTGAATTTATTTTGGCTTGCGTAATATGCTTGTATCCTGGTAAAACGTCAGCCCCGTGTCGCATCAAGGATGCCCGTAGTATCTCATATTTTTCTTTGGAAAGTTGTAAGTCCATAAACAAGGCCAAGGCTTCTTCGGAACCATACTTTTTATACCCTATACCACTATGTGGTTTGGGTATAATGACTTTGTGCTGCTGTTTGTAACTACCAAAAATATTTGAACTAGACCCATCTTTTATTTTACCGATCGAATCAGAATCACTATCTGATTCGATTTAACGATGTCCGTCCGTCCGTCCGTCCGTCCGTCCGTCCGTCCGTCCGTCCGTCCGTCCGTCCGTCTGTGTGTCCATGTAAAGCTTGTAATCAAACTGCAGGTCGCAAATATGAATATATTTTGATGAAATTTGGTATATAAGCTTTTATCGGCCATGGGATGAACGCTTTTGAAACTGGTGAGAATCGGTCCATGTCCAGACCTAGCCCCCATACAAATGACCCCTATGAAATCGACATAAATTGCCATAAGATCGAAACTATCATACAAATCTTAGTCAAATTGGGTTTGTATGTGTTTATTACATCCATTAATCAGTAGTCCAAAAATGGTTACTGTGGGACAACTCTTAGTCATAGGCCCCATATAGAGCCGCTTCCCGATCTTCGGTCTAGACCGACTATAATTTTCTTACTTGTTAATGTGTGCGTTTGTGGGCGTGGGAATGCTTTCCTTAATCCTTTTTAGTCGCAGTGGGCTTGCATCAGCAACAGATTTTGTAATCTGCGACCTAACTCTTTCACTATCCTTTGTATATTTAATAGACAGCGCGTCCGATAAATGCTTCGTGGTCAAGTCATTGGTAGCATCGGCAAGTTTCCTCTTTCTTGTGAAAATTGAACACTCCTCAATACTTTTTTTTGGTCTTCCTTTTGCTCCTCTGGTGGATGTGGTGGGTTTATCTACTGCCAATATATCCAGGATGGTGTCTTCATTAAGCCAGTCCTCGTATTTGGACTTGAAGTTCTGAATGGTTCGATTAGATTTCACCCATTTTGCCTTAATATTTGCATATATCAGATACAAATTATTTTTTATAATTTCGCTTCTCTCAATATTTCCGTATAAGTTATCAAGTTCTTCTAAAGCAGCTTCCGTGAAAAACTTTGGTGTGGTTGACCTTCTAAACAGTTCAAATAATTTTAAATTGTTTAACGCCATGGTTTCAGTACTTGTTGCGCCAACTTTCAGTAGTAGACTAATCCAGGCATTATGCTTATTTTGCAATATATAGGCTTATGCTACCATGCCTAAAAATTTACCTGTTCCCTGCATACATATGGATTTAGGCTGAATTATGCAATTTTGATATTATGCTCGTGTCTAAATAAGATTTGTGCCTACCTGGAGGGACCATAAGTCAATATTGTTCTTGACCATTTGTACTCCAAAGTAATTTTTAAGTGAGGTGCGTACCTGCGAATTTCAATGAGTAGTTTTTTGTGCATCCTGTGTCTGTAACAGAATATTGGGAGTAGACTTTGGCAGAGGCTCACAGGTAGACAACCGACTTAAAATGCAATTTTCAAACTATTAGATCAAACTACTGTCAGTCAAAACATGTAAGGGATGCACGCCATACAATTTCTGCAAGCATGTCTTTTTAACCTTTTTTATCTCTAGAAGCCAAACGGGCACGTACGGGCAGATAAAAACTTTTCAATTGTGTAAAGAAATAATCAAAGAACATGTTTTGCAAATATGGCAAATATAGAAAAATATAGATTTTTTTATTTTCCGTCAAAGTTGAAAAATAGTGAAAAAAATTGATAGTTTTTAAATAGTGATTTACGAGGAGAAACACAAAGCAAACAGTTAATTTTTATACCCTATACCACTATGTGGTTTGGGTATAATGACTTTGTGCTGCTGTTTGTAACAACCAAAAATATTTGACCTAGACCCATCTTTAATTATACCGATCGAATCAGAATCACTTTCTGAGTTGATTTAACAATGTCCGTCCGTCCGTCCGTCCATCCGTCCGTCCGTCCGTCCATCCGTCCGTCCGTCCGTCCATCCGTCCGTCCGTCCGTCCGTCCGTCCGTCTGTGTGTCCATGTAAAGCTTGTAATCAAACTGCAGGTCGCAAATATGAATATATTTTGACGAAATTTGGTATATAAGCTTTTATCGGCCATAGGATGAACGCTATTGAAATTGGTGAGAATCGGTTCATGTTCAGACCTAGCCCCCATACAAATTACCCATATTAAATCGACATAAATTGCCATAAGATCCAAATTGTCATATAGATCTTACTCAAATTGGGTTTGTATGCGTTCATTACATCCACTAATGAGTAGTCCAAAAATGATCCCTTTGATCCCATATAGAGCTGCTTCCCGATCTTCACTTAAATCTATTAAAAAACAAAAAGATTGCACTGATTCTTCTCAAATTTTGTTTGTACATATTTTTGCAAAATACAAGAGACTTTACCAAACATGATCAGGATCGGTCCATTTTTGGACCTAGTCCCTTTATAGATATAGCATCCGATATGAACTTTTTCATATCTGCAGCCAAAAAAATTAATAAAAATCCCACTCAAATTTGGTTTTTGCTTATTTTCAATGTCCAGTTAGTTGGGCCTAAGAGATAGGGTTTCTAAACGCATGGTATAGGGTATCGTATAGTCGGTCTAGACCGACTATAATTTTCTTACTTGTTTTTTTTTATCATTATACATTTAATAAATACATCAATCAATACAAACAAAAAATAAGGCGATTCGTTACCTATTTTACGTGATATTACACCTGAAATCGCAACAAATTGACTAAAAATTGTGTGTTTTTTTTGAAAACCGAAAGTCGGTCAACTTTGAACGGTTATATCTTCTAAACTAAAAATGTGATATTATTAAGAGTAGCATATTTGAAATCGTTGAAAAGTTTCCTATAACATGGGGTTATTCAAAACTTCGTCGGCGCACATGAAAATTTTGATTTTTGCAACCTCGTTTGCTCTACGGGCGCCACTGTAGGACAATTCTTAGTCATAGCCCCCATAATAAAGCTGCTTCCCGATCCTCACTTAAATCTATCAAAAAAACGAAAAAAATTGCACAGATTTTTCTCCTATTTAGTTTGTATATGTAACCTTACCAAATATGGTTACGATCGGTCTATTTTTCGAACTAGTCCCCGTATAAATTAAAAATTAAGTTTAAGTTCTTTTTTATAGCCCATTAAATGGACCTGAGAGAAATGGTCTCTAAACGCATCGTATAGGGTATCGTATAGTCGGCTTAGTCCAACTATAATTTTTTTTTACTTGTTTACCATTAAATTTCTAGGTTTGGGTGATGGTTTCTTTTTTTTTCGTAAAAAAATATGGAAAAAAGCAATTTTCGGATGTACTTAAAATTACTTTTTTCCATTTTTGCAAAAAATTCTCGAGGTTGTAGGTTTTGAATAGCAGCTAAATATAAACTTAATGATGAAGCTTGCTTAAAAATTTGACAAATGGTAGTTAAAGGGAGCAGTATAGATTTTTAATTCACTGCGAGGGAAGTTCAAAAAGGCATGCACCTTTGAACAGCCCTCATTGTTCCCTCTCTCGTCATCTAATTAGTTTTGCAGGTTTCGGATTTCTTTTTCTGAGTACTGCAGAAATTTAAGTGCAACTCTGAGGAGATTTTTATGTGCGTTACTATTTTTAGACACCGACTTTAAGCAATTTAGTAGCGATCTTCAAACTGATTCACTTTTGCGAAGTGTATTACAGACTGGGAGACTGTACTAAACACGTGACGTCACTGCCAAGCAAAAAAAACCTATCATGACAGCCAAAGCGTCTACCAGACTCAGGATATTTTCATAATAACTTAAAAAAAATCAGTTTTTCGTAAACTCATGAAAACTGCTGAGAATGAACTTTACAGGACAAAGACATAAGACAACTTCCTTCTTATGATCCAATTTTTCACCATATCCAGATCACTAGTATAGATCACAGATCACTAGAAAACGAGTTCATTGTGGCTACCAAATGTATTGACAGGCGAATTGCGATGAAGTTTACCGACTTTCTGAAATCGTATGTGTATGATTTCAATTCTTTTGTCTTAACAGTTAAGCATTTTGGTTAGCTGCTAATTTTCGAAATCGTGATCGAAATAATAATTCGTATCGAAATTTATTTCGGTAGTGCAAATAAATCTAATTTCTTTACTCCATTTATTGTTTCAGTATTGTAGAAGAGGCAATTAAAATGCAACGCTGTATAAATGTAACAGACAACAGAGAAAATGTAAACTAAAAACATATGCTTATTTGTTTTTTATTCATCATCTTCTCATCATCTTATCATTCTCATTTTAATTTTTCCCTATGATGTACTTGCCGACAAATCTTCTACTGTTTTTCATTGCAATATTGATGCGAATCTTTGGACGTTCTTCAGACCCTCAACACGGACAGATATACCTGCTGCAGCCAATATTTGTTCCTCTACTTGGGAAAGAACTTTTTCTTAACCTTAAGCCACAATTTGAAATCTTTTTCTAGTGGTCCTGAAGCATTTAGTTTGGCTGTTAGACGTTCCCAGAGTTGGATAGCCCTTCTTTTTCCTTGTAAAATATTCGACAAAATGCTCTTCGCTAAAGGTTTTCCACAAAGCCGCCAAGGATCTTCTTCTGGTTAAAGATTAATTTTGTTATTTTTGACCAAAAATTACTAAAATCTGTATTTTTCCCAAATATATTTCATATATTTTTCACTAACATATTCCTTTTTTCACTATATTGGGGAAACTTTTTTTTCGCATGCTATTTTGCTAACCACCATTCGAATGATCACTCCAGAATTCTGAAATTTCGTTACATATTATTTGTTATTGGTATCGTATAAGAAAATCCCAAAAGTGCAAAAATTCGCACGTTAAATAAAAATACGTTGCTTACGATTGCGAAAATTAGGCCCTTATTGTTCAACTTTGGAACAATTTGTTTGGCATTTGTATTTTCTGTGTGTAAATATAATTACTATCTAGTCATTCATTATATAAAACTTATTATATGATAAATCTATTGCTAAAGCCACAACTCTGGCAAAATACTTTAAATCCGTAATAAACATTTGTAACTAAAAGAAAAAAGAAAAAAGAAAAAAATTCAGAACACATCTAAGGGTTTGCCAAAAAAATGGGTTAAGAATCGTGGCAATTTAATTAATTTTAAATGAAAAATTAAATCGTTGCTGTTGTTGTTGGATGTTGATGTTCTTTTCTTAAGACAAATCTTTTATAGAAATTGAAAATAAATGTATTTTTGTTTGTTTGTCATTGCTTTTTAGGCATTTAAACTTACATATATAAATTTTTTCTATTTGTTTTCTATCTTTGATAGACGTCCCGCCGTAGTGCGGTGTGGTCGGTGATGATTTTTCCGACTGGGCTCCCAATGGCCAGACGATATTTCATTTGAATCGTTCTAAAAATTAAATGTGTACACTTTGTTTTATGTATAGGTGTGAGAGTGTGTGTTAAGAATGTTGTATGTATGGGTGTGTGTGTGTAGCCTTATGTATGTTCTCGTACGTATGTATGTATGTATGTATGTATGTATGTATGTACTTTCTCTATATGAGAAATGGCGAACACGTCAACAATATAAAACAAATAAAACTAAAACAATATCATTGCGACATCATCATCATTATCATCATCATCATCATCACAAACAAAAAGAACAGCAACAACAATAAAAACAATAACAGCTACACGTTAATGTCTACCACAGAGACTATTTTTAAATTGTCTCAATTCTAAATCTATTTTTGCCAATTTGTATAAGAAGGAAGTGTAAATATCTGTCTCTTAACATCTTTGAATCTGAAATCTCAAACACAATCACATAATAGATACATACTTACTATGTAGTCTGAATCTGTCTGTATAATCGCAAATGCGAATTTTTACTGTTTTTTGCAGAACTCTCACTATTTTTAACATTTATAAATTTTAAATATTTTAAAAAACATAAAAAGGTTTTGTTGCATGTTTTCATACGAAAGACATTATCAGAAACATCTATTTTCCAATTTTTGACATTCTCCAAGTGTGTATGTAATAGTGCGTTTACATCTAAGCAAAATCTAGTATATGCGAGATTTCGAGCGAAATCTAGCTCATTTTTAGTAAATTTCCCATACAAAACAAAATCTAGCTCGTTACTAGATTTGTGCAAAATCTCACAAAATCTTTGCTAACTTGGGCGCTACCAATGATACTATTACGTTTTTGTAATATTGTAGTAGAAAATTGCAAGGCAGTGACTGAAAAATTTACATTTAAAAACAAAAGCAAACAAGTTGAATAAATAGGAAATGAAATATTAATTATTAAAAAAAAAAAATTACGAATCTATAATAAATAAATATTTAGTAATTGAAAAGATATAAATTTTTATACTGACATGTGCCCATTCCAATCTGCCAATCTGATTTTTTTTCCGCAAAATTTCTACTTCAGTTTCTGCTTTTTTTCATTTTTGATGCATAATCTATATATATAAAATGGAATGTGTGTTTGTTTATTTGTTTGTTTGTTTGTACCTTATAGGAGACTAAACCTCTGGACCGATCTTCGTGAAATTTTCACAGCATTTAACTGGGACCCTGGCATGATTAATAGGGTACTTTTTTTTTCTCGACCGCACCCACTTTTACGCCCACTTTTTTAAAATTATGTAATTGCTCCCATATAGTTTTTAACAGATTTGCTTCAAATTGTATACACAACGGATTTTTTTTTATTTGGTAGTATATTGCTCTTAATACTGTCACAGTAACACGCTGTGAAAATTTCAGGAAGATCGGTTCAGGGGTTTGGCCTCCTATAAAGCACAAACAAACACACATTCCTTTTTATATATATAGATTGAAAGCAGAGTAATTATAATTTAAGGTAAACTGGGGCGAAAAAGGGGGATTTGGTAATAAACAAATGTATGGCTACCTCACCTGTAGATAAAAAGTGTATAAAACTTTAGATAAATACATATTACAAAAAAAGTATTTTGTATAGCAAACATTGTTAGTGGTATAAGTAAGTATCTGAATTAAAAAAAAGGGGGCGGTGAAGTGGGCGTGGTTCATAGTTATATGGCGACGTTAACAGTATTAAGGGCAATATACTACCAAATAAAAAAAATCCGTTGGAAGGAACAAATTTGTACAGAGAACAAAAAGTTTAAAACTTTCAAACAAAATTTGACGTGAAAAGGGTGTGAAAGGGGGCGTGGCATAAGAAATGTTTATTTCTACCTCGCCTGGAGTATAATGTGTATACAATTTGAAGCAAATATGTTAAAAACTATATGGGAGCAATTACATAATTTTAAAAAAGTAGGCGTAAAAGTGGGCGTGGTCGAAAAAAAGTACCCTATTAATCATGCTAGGATCCCAGTTAAATGCTGTGAAAATTTCACGAAAATCGGTCCAGAGGTTTGGTCTCCTATAAGGTACAAACAAACAAACAAATAAACAAATAAACAAACACACATTCCATTTTATATATAGACTATATAAATTTTTGGTTGGACAAAGGGGCGGTGCCACGCCCATATAACCCAAAACTTTAAATCGTCATATCTCGGGAATTTTTTGACCCACAGCGGTAATATTTAGTACATATGGTATTGGCATGAATAGAAATACATACCAGAAGAAAAGTGGGCGGGACCAAGCCCCTTTTTAGAAAAATAAAAAATCGTAATATCTTCTAAACTACTGGAAGGATCGTCATGAAATTTTCACAAAAGGATATTTTTGCGAAATACTAAGTCTTTAACTATATAAAGTTGTTAGTGGGCAAAGGGGCGTGGTCCCGCCCATATAACCCAAAATTTAAAATCGTCATATCTCGGCCATTTTTTAAACTACGGCGATGATATTTGGTATATATCATATTGAAATTAATAGAAATAGTACTACAAAAAAACTGGGCGGGACCACGCCCTTTTTAGAAAAATTAAAATCCATAATAACTTCTATTAAGCCCTTGACTATATATAGTTGTTAGTGGACAAACGGGCGAGGCCCCGCCCATATAACTCAATATTTGGCATGGATTGATTTGCTTAATAAGGTATTTTCTTAAATAGGTATACAGTCCATGCGAAAGTCGGCGGGCCACGTCCCTTTGTTTCCGATTTGTAGGAAGCCAGACCTGTACACCATTCTTCCTTAAACTTTCACAGTGTGAAACTTTCACTCTCTACACCCAATTTTTTATATTCGATTATTGATGTGCCAGACTTTCCACCACATGTGCTACAACTCAAAATTGGAGTGCCCATTATTTTACTGCGCAATATCGATCCACCACGGCTTTACAATGGCTCGACTTGCAGTAAAAAAATGCTAAATAATTTAATAGAAGCGACCATTATAGCAGGAAAATATAAAGGAACAGATGTACTTTTGCCACGCATTCCAATGATCCCAACTGATTTACTATTCGACTTCAAACGATTACTGTTTCCTGTTCGATTAGCATTTGCGATGACTGTTAACAAAGCTCAAGGTCAATCTCTTCAAATTTGCGGCTTAAATTTAGCAAATCCATGTTTCTCGCATGGACAGCTTTATGTTGCATGCTTACGTGTAGGGAAACCCACCGACTTATATGTTTATGCTCCAGATGGACAAACTAAAACATTGCAATAATTAATTCTAAATTAAATAAATAATATTTTGTTAATATACAAATATTTTTTTTTATTTTGTTTTATTTTATAACGATGAGGGGTAGAGAAGTACACCGGGTTCAGCTAGTATAATTATAAAATCTGTTCCTCTTTAGAATTTTCCATATTTCCAATTTCCTATTGCTTTTTTTATTTTTGGTATTTCTAGTTTATATGTTTTTTTTAAATCAGCTGTTTATTGTTATGGAAACAAAATCTCACAAAATGTCAAAAAAGTTAGATGTAAACGGTATAGATTTTGAAATAGATTTGAACTAAAATCTACTAGATTTTCCTCAGATGTAAACGCACTATAAGCCTTGGAAAGCTCAAAATATTTTATAAATTGTTATTTTATGAAAACTCATTGAACATACACCTTTTTAAATAACATTCGGCTTTGGGACAAAAATTCCTGCTAAATGGTGTCTGTGTATCTGAATACCTCTACAGTGAACTCTCAGAAACGTGAAAAGAGTGTTTGCATTTGTAGTTTTTCATTATCTTAATACCGAATTGAATAGAATACAATTTATTTATATTACTTCAGAACTACCTGGGACCAGAGAATATTTTTATAATTTTTTTTCTCTCAATCACATCAATAATCACTATTTTAGCTATATTTTAGACTTTACTAACCTCGAATAATTTTTTGTTTCACAAAACCGGTTGCAGCATATGTTCTCAGACAAATCGTGCATTGAAATTACTTACGATGTAGTACAGTCCCAAATATAGAGAGAAACAAGTAAGAAAATTATAGTCAACTTAGGCCGACTATACGATTCCCTATACCTTGCCTTTAGAGAGTTAGGTCTCTTAGGTCCAACTAATTGGATATAGAAAAAAGCATAAACCAAATTTCAGTGACATTGGAGATATGAAGAAGTTTATATCGCATGCTATATTTGTATGGGGACTAGGTAGAAAAATAGACCGATCCTGATCATATGTGGTAAGGTCACTTATTTTTGCAAAAACATATACAAACCAAATTTGAGAAAAATCTGTGCAATATTTTTGTTTTTTGACAGATTTAAGTGAACATCGGGAATTAGCTTCATAAGGGGGATATGACATAGAATTGTCCTATGGGGTTTATTTTGGACTACTGATAAATAGATGTGATAAACACACGCAAACCCAATTGGACTGAGATCTATATGATAATTTGGTAATTATGGCAATTTAAATAGATTTCATAGGGGTCATTTGTATGTGGACTAGGTCTTAACATAAACCAATTTTCACCAATTTCAATGGCGTTGGCCGATAGAAGCTTATGTACTAAATTTCTTCAAAATATATTCATATTTGCCACCTGTTATTTGATTACAAGGTGGACATGGACACACAGACGAACGGACGGACGAACATAACTAAATCGACTCAGTAAGTGATGCTGAGTCGATCAGCATAATAAAATTTAGGTGTAGCTCAAATTTTTTGGTAGTTACAAACATCAGGGTATAAAAATGGACAACATTTTCTCTCCAGAAATTTATCTTAAGAATTTTCAATCCATTGCTCTAAAAAAATAAAGCATCTAAAATGATTTTAACTACAATGAAATTTTATCAATTTTAATAGCTTATATTAAAGTTCCTAAAGAACTTAACAAATCGGTGACCGAAATCTTTTACACGGTAGGTCAAATAAGACCTATCAATGTCATTGTGATCTTGCGGTAGCAGTGTACAATTTGAATTTTGTATGCGTGGATTTTAAGATCGTACTTTAAAACTGTACGCAATGTTATTATGGAAATGCCCAATTGGCCGGAACGACGACGAGTTGAAACAGATGTATTATTTGCAATACTCTACCGCACAGCAACCACGTAGTCCAGGACGGTTAGCTACTGATCCCCGTTCCTTAAAACGGCCGACCAAACTCCTAATCACGAAAGCTGTATGAGATGATCTTGAATTAAAATGTAGGCCCAGCTCGTAGAAGTAAATGTCGGAGAAGTACAATTTTGATCTTTGTGAACTTGCCTTTGAGAAAATACATCAGAAATAATTTTTATAGTTTTTGTTTTTATTTTTTCGAGCCGAAATAAGAGTCAAGCACTGCCAAAAAATTTAAGAAAAATCTATTGAAAAATTTGTTGGCAGTCTATAATATTAATAGGCTAGTCGATTTCTTGTGTCCAATGTTTTGTTCTACTATTTTATCCCGATTTTGGCAAGACTTATTTTTTTTTCGCTATTTCTTTTTAGCTGTTCACCAGACTAACAGATTTTTAAATTTTTGCCTTTATTTTGAGTAAATTGCATTTAAAGTTGCTACTATCACATACATAAAATTATACATATGCTATGTGCGTGGTTATTAAATTTGTTAATGTATATACAAGTTTGATTTCTTCATTCACAATAATAATAAACCAAAAACTTTTGGTTTGCGAATTGGCTAAATCAAAAAAAAAAAAGTTGCCTGGAATTTGCACTCGTATTTCGAGCGCTGAAATCTACTAGTATACTAAATTTCATCAAAATATATTCATATTTCCTACCTGCAGTTTGATTACAAGGTTCCCATGGAAACACAGGCGGACGGACGGACGGATGGACATCGCTAAATCGACTCAGAAAGTAATTCTGAGTCTATCAGTATAATAAAATTTGGTGTAGTTCAAAGCTACTATACCCTGAGTGGTATAGAGTATAAAAAGTATTGTTTTCAAATGAACAACATTTTCTCTTCAGAAATTTATCTTAACAACTTTCAATCCATTGCTCAAAATAAATAAAGCATCTAAAATGCTTTTAACTAAAATAAAATTGTATCAATTTTAACAGCTTATGTTAAAGCTCCTAAAGCTTTTTTAAAGAACTTAACAATAAGTGACCGAAAATAACAGTTATTTTGAAATTTTTTTTATGTTAAAGAAATGTTAAATGTAACAAATGATCTTGCGGTAGCAGTGTACAATTTGAATTTTTTATGCGCGGATTTTAAAATCCTACTTTAAAACTGTCCGCAAGGTTATTAAGGTTATTATGGAAATACCCAATTGGCCAGAACGACGACAAGTTGAAACAGATGTATTAATTGCAATACTCACAGCTGCCACATTGTCCAGGACGGTCAGCTACCCATCCTCGTTCCTTAAAACGGCCGACCAAACTCCTAATCACGAAAGCTGTAGGAGATGATCTTGAAGTAGAAATAAATGCCGGAGAAGTGATTCAAGTATACAATTTTGATCTTTGTGATCAGAAAATACTTCAAAATTACTTTTTATAGTTTTTATTTGTATTTTTTCGTGCCAAAATAAAAGTCAACCACTGCCAAAAAAAAATTTGAGAAAAAATTAATTCAAAAATTTGTTGGTAATTAGTATTAATGCCAATTAAAAAATTCAGACGCAGCTTTGGAGCGATTTCTCACTTTTTGCCGATGTTTCTTTACCTATTTTTGCTCGAAAAAAATTTTTTTTTTAAATTAAATAAAAACAAAACTACTGTTACTTTCTAATCAGAAAACAAAAAAACAAAAAAAAATTATATAAATATAAAAAAAAAAAAAATTATTTGTGCTCGAAAACAAAATAAAGATCGAAAAATTACTGTTACTTTCTGCGCGAAAAAAAATCAAAAATTATTGTTATTATCTGCTGGAAAAAAAGTAAAAATAACTGTATCGCTCAAAAAAAAAAAAAAAAAAATAAAAATAAATAATAATAATAATAAATAAATAAACGTTCTGTCATTTTCTGCTCGAAAAAATAACTTTTATTTCTAATCGAAAAATAAATTAAAATAAAAAATAATTGTTATTTCTGGTCAAAAAAAAAAAAAAAAAAATTATTAAATAAAAAAAAATAAAAAATGATTGTTGTTTTCTGTTCGAAACAAATCAAAATCGAAAAATAACTGTTATTTCCACTCGACAAAAAATAAAAATAAACAAGTAAGAAAATTATAGTCGGTCTAGCCCGACTATACGATACCCTATACCATGGTTAAGATACCCTATCTGTTCGGGCCATAAATCAAATTTGAGTGGCATTTTTATTAATATTTTTCGCTGCAGATATGAAAAAGTTCATATCGGATGCTATATCTATATGGGGACTAGGTCAAAAAATGGACCGATCCTCACCATATTTGGTAAAGTCACTTATACTTTGAACAAATATATACAAACAAAATCTGTGCAATATTTTTGTTTTTAATAGATTTAAGTGAAGATCGGGACGCAGCTCTATATGGGGTCTATGACTAAGAATTTTCCTATAGGGAGTATTTTAGAAGTACTGATTAATAGATGTAATAAACACATACAAACCCAATTTGACTGAGATCTATGTGATAATTTGGAACTTATGGCAATTTATGTCGATTTCATAGGGGTCATTTGTATGGGGGCTAGGTCTGAACATGGACCGATTCTCACTAATTTCAATAGCGTTCATCCCATGGCCGATGGAAGCTTATATACCAAATTTCATCAAAATATATTCATATTTGCGACCTGTAGTTTGATTACAAGCTTTACATGGACACACAGACGGACGGACGGACGGACGGACATTGCTATTTCGATTCAAAAAGTGATTCTGAGTCGATCGGTATAATTAAAGATGGGTCTAGGACGAATATTTTTGGTTGTTACAAACAGCAGCACAAAGTCATTATACCCAAACCACATAGTGGTATAGGGTATAAAAATGACTGTTAGTTTACTCCAAAACAAAAAATAAAAAATACTGTTATACCGTTTTCTTTTCGGACAAAAAATGTCGCATTTTATTTGCAAATAAAATGCGACACTTTTTTTGTCAGAAAAGAAAAAATACATTAGCTTCTGCTCGAAAAAATCAAAAATAAAAAAAAATAAAAAAAATTACTGTTATATCTGTTTTGAAAAAATAATAAATAAAAAGTATCTGTTATTGCTGCTTGTGAAAATTATAATAAAAAAATTACTGTTACTTCTGCCAAAAAAATAGAAATAAAAAGCTCCTGTTACTTTCTGATCGAGGAAACAAAATAAAATTCGAAAAGTTACTGTTACTTTCTGCTCGAAGAAATATAAAACACAAAAATTGCTATTTCTTTGTTTAGTTATGCTCAAAAAACTAAATATCATAAAATAATTGTTACTAGTATAGCCCAGCACTCGAAATTCGAGTGCAAATTCTGGAAAATATATCTTTTCCATTTAATTTTTGTCTTCCAACTTTTTTTAAATCTATATATATAAAAAATTTATGAATATTTAAATGAGCCTAATCAATGTTAATCAATTTTAGCAATTCACAATTCAACACAGAGCGTCTGATATATAATTTAAATCTTTCGCATTAACAGGGTGTAACGAATTGTTATAAATATTTTATTCTATTTAATTTAATATATTTTTAAGACAGATTAAACATAAATTTTATCATTCTCAGCCTCTCCTCCATATGAACTATAACTATGCCAATTTTCGACCTCCTCCATGCTTGCATTTGCTTAAAAAGGGAACTAAAAATTTGCCTTCACGTATTAATATATGGGGGATTTCATGTCAAGTGCACCAACTTTTGAAACCGATGTCTTCCGATCGGGATGAAATTTGCACCAAGGTTTGTCCTATTGGATAGTAGTATAGACACAATTTTTCAACAATGAAATTTGCACCAAGGTTTGTCCTATTGGATAGTAGTATAGACACAATTTTTCAACAAGATCGGTCCAGATCTCTCTGCGTTAGAGGGGATCAAAATTTGACATTTTGGCCAAACAGGTGTTTTTTCTCATCCATGTAAGTTATTACATATTGTTCTTAGAAAATTTTCTCCCAAAGAGTTTAGATAGCTATTTCTTCAATATATCGGAAAAAAATACTTAAAAAAAAAAAAAAAATTTGTAGACTTTTTTTTTCTAAATTAAATCATTTTTTGCCTTTTTTTTTCATAAGAATGCTTAGGATTTTTTCTTTAAGAGCTTTTTGGTCGCTTAGTGGGATGGGAGTGGGATATCTATCAAAATAAATGTTTTGTAACTCAAGACAACGGTTTTTCAATTTTTCACAAATGCACTATTTTGAATTTTTTCCCATTTGTGTCCAAAACCTTACAAATAAAACTTATACTGAGAAACTAGACAAACTAAACTTTCCGAAGGTATATAACATACCTAACTAAAACTTTATACCCTCGATACTGTAATACTCAGAATATGTTAACCTCAAGAAAAAATCGCTTTTTTTCTATAGAAATGTTGAAAAATTATTATTTTTTATTTATTTTTAATAATAACACTGTCCAACAGCATTTTTGGAACAGACTAGCGACCCTATAATTCTGAAAGGGTGTGTTGAGTAGATAATTTTTTGTAGAACAAAGTTATGGTCCAGCACGTCTGAGTATTTTACAGTGGGTCAAAGATAAATAATTTATTAAAATTTAATCTTAATTGCATTAGATCCATTTATATCATAACTATTTTTATACTTAATTTATTGTAGCTAATGAAGTATTTAAGTCTTGTAAATTTTTAAATACCCAGTCTTTCATCCAGCTTTTTTGTCGCCTTTATTTACTGCGTTTTTTTGTCAATCCTTTCTTTGCGTTACTAGGTTCAGCTGTTGATTTCGCTGCTGGTTTATTTGTTGTCTTTGGAAAGAAATCGCATTGAAAAGAGGCAGAAAACTTTTTCAACTTGAGTCTTCCTTCGACAAGCGGTATAAAAGCATGGTATTGAGCGGTGCCACCGCAGCATCGAATCTGCTCTTCAGTGTTTTCAATGTTTCCTGATGATCCTCTTTGCTACTAAAAACTATTTTAGTTTATTTACAATAACTCTTTGCCCAATGGAATAAAGCAGTCGCATCTAAGATGCGATCTTGATGAGAGCACTGGAGGCTATACTTCGCTGCATTTCTTTTAAGGTTTGCTCCAATACCATCACATGCTCCTTTACCATGAGCAGTGAAAATGCCACTCAGCTGGCATTCCAAAATCTTTTTCATGGGCCATAAGATTTGCCAAGCTACCTTTGTTTTTAAAATGTTGAGAGCTCCGTCCGAAACGTAGTATAACTTCTTTACTGTAAATTTAGATTTTAGAAATTTTAGCATTCTCTTCTGGTACTCATAAACTGCAACGGTATCATGTTTTAAATCGTCGGATATGATTGCCATACTTTAGTGTTCCAGTTTTTCATCTGTCATGTAGTAAATAACTGCTTGTATGGCATCCTGAAGAACATATTTATAGTTTTCTGCGAAATCATATGAAATAACGAATTCACCAGACTTCAAATTTATGTTCAAATCCTTGAAAGTCATGGTTTCTCAAGTTTAGCATCCTGTACACATTTCTTCCACAAAATCATCCACATTTAAAATGATTGTTTTCAATGTGTATCTGTCAGTCTGAATCCAAGAATCAAATTTGACCTCCTCTATATATTCTTGATCTAAAGAGTTGATTAAATTTTCTTTGATGAATGTGGTTTTCGGGCAATTGGTACATTCACCTAAGTGGCAAGAAGTTGTTGCATTAGGACACATAGTCAATTTAAGGCAATCGCGGTAATCGTGTAAATCTTCTGCCGAATCATCTGTTAAATACTTTAAGTTGATTTCCTTCAACATCAGTTTAACATTTTCATGGTAAATGCAAACGCATACTGTGTGAGTTCCGCTGCTTTCTGCCAAAACGCAATTTTTTGGCCTCATTTGGGTTAATTTCGGGAAGCCAATTCTAACATCCTCGTGTTTAGATTGAAATGTTGCAAATAACTCTTTCAGGTTACAGATAACCATTCTCTTCTGTTATGTTATGAAGGTATGTTACATACCTTCGGAAAGTTTAGTTTGTCTAGTTTCTCAGTATAAGTTTTATTTGTAAGGTTTTTCACACAATTAGGAAAAAATTCAAAATAGTGCATTTGTGAAAATTTGAAAAACCGTTGTCTTGAGTTACAAAACATTTATTTTGATAGATATCCCACTCCCATCCCACTAAGCGACCAAAAAGCTCTTAAAGGAAAAATCCTAAGCTTTCTTATGAAAAAAAAAAAAAAAAAAATGCCCTTTTTGAAAATAAAGGCAAAAAATGCTTTAATTTAGCAAAAAACAAAGTCTACAAATTTTTTTCTTTTTTAAAATATTTTTTTCCGAAATATTGAAGAAATAGCTATCTAAACTATTTGGGAGGAAATTTTCTAAGAACAATAGGTAATAAGTTACATGGATGAGAAAAAACACCTGTTTGGCCAAAATGTCAAATTTTGATCCCCTCTAACTCAGAGAGATCTGGACCGATCTTATTGAAAAATTGTGTCTAAACTACTATCCAATAGGACTAACCTTGGTGCAAATTTCATCCCGATCCGAAGACATCGGTTTCAAAAGTTGGTTCACTTGACATGTAACCCCCATATACATTCAAAGTACGATTTTAAGCGGACAAAAGTATTCACACAGTTACAAGTTATAGTTTTAAAAACTAACATTTCAAATTATTTAATACTTTGTTGAGTAGCCTTTCCTTTGTATGACTTCCAGCAATCTTCTTGGCATTGAGTGAACCAGTTTCTTCGTAACATCAGCTCCAATATTTTGCCATTCTTGCATCAGAACTTCCTTCAGTTGAGTCTTACTAGAGATGTGGTACTTTTCTACTCGTCTGCCCAGTTCATCCCAAAGGTGCTCAGTGGGGTTCATGTCAGGCGATTGTGGTGGAGTTGGGAGAATGTGAGGAACATGGTAAATAATCCACATTCGGACGTCATTTGCAGTATGCTTGGGGTCGTTATCTTGTTGAAAATAGAAACTGTCCCCAAGACCTAGCTTCTCGACGCTTTGCAGTACGTTTTCCTTTAAAATATTTAGGTACACCATTTTATCCATTGTACCGTCGATGAAAACAAGGTTGCCCACGCCTGCTGCAGCCATACATCCCCACACCATAACTCCGCCACCGCCATGCTTCACAGTACTTACCACATTATTTTTCTCTAACTCGGTATTTGGCTTCATCCAAACTCTAGTTCTTCCGTCCGATTGGTAAATATTGAATTTGCTCTCGTCGGAGAATAGAACGCCATCCCAAAAGTCTTCGGTTTTGTTTTTGTACTCATTTGCAAAGTTTAAACGTTTTGATTTATTAACCTCACTTATTAGTGGTTTTTTCCTTGCAATTCGAGAGCTGAAACCTGCACGATGCAGAGTTCTACGGACAGTTTTTGGGTGAATTTCTTTACCCGTCTCTTCTAAACATTCAGCAGCGACTTCAGTGGAGGTAGTTTTTGGATTTTTTTTAATCTTTCTGATGATTTGAGTTTCTTCTCTTGCGGTGAGTTTTCGCGGCCGACCAGTACGATGGATGCTTGTAAAATCTGAAGAGTCTTTATATCTTTTAATAATGCTGCATACAGTAAATCGGCTTCTTCCAACTATTTCCCCAATATCTGCATACGATTTATTTTGTTTATGTAGCTCTAAGATGATTTTTCTTTCAGCTTCTGTGGTTTCCTTTTGTTTTCGCCCCATTTTTAGAAAAACTAGTTCTTTAACAACACTTTACTAATTAAAAACAAAACAGATAACTCATAACGGTTCTTTTCCATATTCCATGATAAAAAGTATTGCCAAGTAAAAAAAACACATATGGATTTATGTATTTTTAAAACTATAACTTGTAGCTGTGTGAATACTTTTGTCCGCTTAAAATCGTACTTTGAATTACATATTAATTTTTTTCTTATTACGTAACATACTTAGAATTAGTTTGTCTTTATATTTAAATAAGTAATGCACGAATAAATAATTTTGTTGAAAACAATATCGGGCTATCGGCTTTCATTTAAAAAATATGAATGATTAAAAATAAAGTAAGTCGCTGTGTGAATACTTTTGTCTGGCTCGGTATATGCTCACAAAAAAAAGAAATAATAATATCAAATAAATGAACATATAAAAATAAAAAAAATCTGTTCTTTTCTGTTCGAAAAAAAAGCTTTTGCTCGAAAAAGCAAAAAAAAAAATAAAAAATAACTGTTACTTCTGGTCAAAATAAATATATAGAATATAGAATATTATTGTTATTTTCTGTTCGAAAAAAATCAAAATCAAAAAATAACTGTTATTTCTAAAAATAAAAAAATTAATGTTATTTTCTGCTCGAAAAAAAAATAAAAACCAAACAATAGCTTTTATTTCTGCTAAAAAAAAAAGTAAAAATCAAGAGAGAATTTTTATTTCTGCTTGAAAAAAAAAAACTGTTATTTCTGTTCAAAAAATAAAAGCCAAAAATATCTGTTATTGCTACTCGTAAAAATAATAATAAAAAATATTGTTATTTCTGCTCGAGAAAAAAAATTTAAAAAACAACTCTTATCTCTGTTCGAAAAAAATAAAAATAAAGAAAACCCTGTTATTTCTGCTTTAAAAAAATTAAAATAAAAAAATAACTTTTATTTTGTGACTTTTATGAAAAAAAGTATAACTGTTATGGTCCCTGTGAAAAACAGTATTTCGGTTATTTTGGATGGAGCCTACTAGGCTCCTCTTAGTATCATATTTATCAAAGCACATCTTTCGTCCTTAATGGGTATAAATGAGATAGTGAAAACAAAATCTTTTCATATTTAAAAAAAAATTCATTAAACATTCGCGTTAAAAAAATCTCCCACAGTATTTAAAACCAAAACTTTCATCGTTATGGCAAACGAGACAGGCCAACAAAACAACACAGCACAATACAAGAAGAACACAATCTCCTTATTGTTATTATTTTTTTGTTGCTTTTTTTTTGCAAAACTAAACAGTGCTTTTCCAAGAAAAATCTTAAAGAAAAAGAAGTCATTGTCTTTTTTGGAATGCTCGTTTCTTTTTTGTTGTTTTTTTTTAGTTTGCTGTGTGCTCTAAAACCCTTTTTTCCATTTCGTTGCTTTTATTTGGGTTTTTACCTTTCATTAATGTTTTTTTTGAAGTTAGTGTTGTTGGTGTAAGGCATGTATAGTAGGGTTGTACTAGGTCTGTTGATCATTAAAAACAAATTTCATTTCGGAAATACAGATTTGGGTAAATTTGGTTTATAACTAAATTCTAGAAGGCCGGATTCTATTTAACCCTGGACGGTTACTGTTCGTCGAATCGACCAAAAAAAGGGCCCAAATTCATATCGAATTTTAAGACTGAAAAAGAATTTTTATTTTTATATTTTATTTTTTTCTTTATTTTTTAATAAAATGTTTAACTAAAAAAATTTTTGTTTATTTTTTACTTTAAAAATCGTTCAGCTTGAAATTTTTTAAAAAAATTGTTCGTCGATTCGACGAAGAGTAACTTTAATGTACTAAAATGAAGAGTAACCTTCCAGGGTTAAAGTAAATTTATCTTTGCAGTTGGTTTCAAAAATTCTTAATATTAAATTTTTATATCAGTTTGAATTTTGTAGTTAAAGAATAAATTTCTTATACACATTTCTAGTAACTACTAGCAGAGCCCAGCCCTCGAAATTCGAGTGCAAATTCTAGGAACTTTTTTTTTAATTCAATTATAAATATGGGCTTGTTAATAAATAATTTTATAAGAGCCGAAACGTATGCTATCAATTTTAACTAATTTCATAAATTTAATAAACAGACACACAGCATTGTATAGTTTCTTATTTGAAGCTTAAATATGTGTTTTATGTATGTGTTAGTAGCAACTTTAAATGTATTTTACACCAAAAAAATGTTCTAGATGGTGCAAGTCTGCGGACTTTCTACAATAAATATTAAAACTGGAAATACCGATATTCAAATACTTCCTTTATATATAAGAGATGCAACTTGGGATAAAAAATTTAAAGTAATAGAAAAGATTTTTATTGAGAAGGGTATTGAAAATGCAGTTTTAATCGGAAACTTAAATATACATATTGGAGAAACTGAACAAACAGTAGACCAAGAATTACAATGTGGATGGCCTGCTTACCTGTGTAGAAGAAAATCTAAAGATAAAAAACCACCAGATGCTAAGGGTAAAAGATTTATGGATTTTCGTGAAGATTTTGGATTAATAGTAACAAATGGTGCAACAAAACGAGATGAAGAAGGTAATTTTACGTTTATAGGTGGAACAGGTCAATCGGTAAAGATGTATGCACTGTGTCTCAAGATGTCTTTACTTTTATCTATAATCTTGTAATACAAGAAAAACCCTGGTCAGATCACTTGCCAATCTGCTTATCACTAAAGCATACAAAAAAAAAAAAAAAAACAATTTCAGAACTGAAAAACTCTTACCAAAATTAAAATGGTGTAATGAATAAAGAGAAATGTATTCCGAGAGAGTTAGGAATCATATCCTAGAACTCAAACAAAATAATACCTGTATTGAACTGCATACTCTAACAAATCTCTAATATTAATAGGCTAGGCGATTTATTGTGACCGATGTTTTGTTCTACCGCTTTATCCCGATTTTGACCAAGCGTATATTATTTGAAAGGTATTTCTTTTTAGCCGTTTTTCAGATTTACAGATTTTTAAATTTTTTCCCTTTATTTTGAGTAAATTGCATGTTAAGTTGCTACTAAGCCATACATACAATTATACAATGCTATGTGTGTATTTATTTAATTTGTTAATGTGTTTGTAATAAAAATGAGTTTGTTTCTTTGTGTTGATTTGTGAATTGGCTATAATTGATTAGCATACCTTTAGGGTCTTTATTTAATGAAAAAATAAAATTTCCTAGAATTTGCAATCGAATTTCGAGGGCTGGAATCTGCTACTATAATAAAAAACTCAACACAATAAACATATGCAAAAAACAATACCTTTCTCCCTAAAAATAAATGGTTCAATTGGAAATGTCATAATGCAAGAACAAATTCTTTTAAGTTTCTGAGAGATTTTGGAAAATCACAAAATCCTGTAGATAAGCTAAAGTACCTACAAGCGAATAAAAAGTGTAAACAGATTTTTGAAGAAAGCAAACATAAATATTACCAAAGCTTAAATCTGAGACTTAACTATGGAGCTAAGAAATCAGCCTGTTAGTGAATTTGCCAATGTATCGTCATCCGACTTTAGAACGTACTTTATGACTCTATTAAATCCACAGAAAAGCAATAATATGGTGAGTTATGCACCATGCGGATCAACTATTAGAAGAGATAATTTATATTCTAAATAAGGCAAAACTAAATAAAGCGCCCAGGAGAAGACAGAGTCCCCTACGAATTTTACAAAAGTGCTCCTATGGAACACATTGTTTCAATCAAATTTTCGACAATATGGAATTGGACAAAACATTTACAATGAGTATAATATACCCAATATTAAAAAGGGGTGATTTAAGCTTGGCAAACAATTATAGAGGGATATCATTTATGTACTGCGTGGCAAAAATTCTGATGGGGATAATAAATAAGCGTCTGTACAAATGGACTGAAGAAAACAATATCATAACTGAATACCAAGCTGGATTTAGAAAGGGTTACTCAACGGTAGACAATATTTACAACCTTGCGGCCATTGTGCATTTGAAACTGAATCAAAAGACAAAGGTATACGGGTTTTTTTTTTGTCGACTTTAAGACAACTTTCGATAAAATTTGTCGTCAATCTCTTTTTTATAAACTACACTCCTTAGGAGTCTCGACGAAAATGGTATATTTTCTAGAAAAGATTTATTCAACCAAAAACACAACAGTTTGGAATGGAACCGAGCTATATCAGGTGTAAAACAGGGTTGTTTCTCTCACCATTCTTGGTCTCGCTATATGTTAACGATTTGCATGATCAACTTGAAGGAGGGATTTTTGTGGAAGAAATAAATATTAAGAAGTAGAAACACTACAAAAATGATCCAAAATCTTGAAGTATATTGTGAACGTTGGAATTTAGAAAATCAAAAATAATGGTGTTTAGAAATGGTGGAAGAATATCCAGTAGAGAAAAATGGTATTTCAAGGGCGAAGAAATTGAAATAGTAAATGAATACAATTATCTGGGAATGATTTTAACACCAAAAATGTTATTTACCAAACATGTTCAAAATAGAAACAGGTCAGCAAAGAGTAACATTAATGCCAGTTGGTATACATTTCTAAAAAAGAATGAAATTACGACAAAAACAAAATATAACTTATTCAAAGCAGTATGTCGTTCAATACAGTCATATGGAGCGTAAGTTTGGGGACATACTCACTTCGAAGAAGTCAGGGCCGGCCCTAGGGCTGAGCCAGTAAGGCCTTGGCCTGGAGCGACTGCTAGATTAGGGCGCTATATAATTAAAAACAAATAAATCAAACCTTCACAAGATATTATGGTATGTAATAAGAAAACAATAAAAATATGATTATGTAAAAAATTTTAAATAATGATGAAATATATAAAAAATAAATTCATATTTATCACATATTTATCACAATACTTGCGACTTTTTTGAATCATTATAACTAATCAAACAACGACTGTGGCACACAGTGTGGTGAGTAGAACAAGGTAGCGGGACAAAATCAAATTTTCTGTTTTAAGAAATCAACTCTATAACCCGTTGGGAAACATTCCCAATAGAACAGAATGCATAATTGTTTTTGTAAAATATTCTTCTTTTTTAAGTTTTGGTGGCTGAAAGTCATTGAACTGCTTTCTGCCAAAAACGCTGCTGCATGGGTCTTTTTTAATGCATATAGAGCCGCAAAGAATTTCCTTATATAGTAGGCATTTCACAAAAACTTTTTTAATGGATTTTGATGTTTAGGATTATCCTAACTTCAATTAAGAAGAAAGGCAAGTAGCACCTTTAACTTGCAGAGTTCAAAATATGCTTAAAAAATACTAAGTTTTGTAAAATTCTTAAACTTCAACAGAGTGGAAACCTTTTCCCTTCACGTGTCTTCAATGAAATTTCTTCATATTTTGAAAGCTAATTTCATACCCTTTCCAAAACAGAGCTTGAAATACGGAACAAATGAGCACATGTTGTACTTTAGTTCACTTATGTGAACACTGAACTTATGCAACACTGAACAAAACAACTAGAACATTGCACTTTGCGCACCCGCTATCGCGTTAGTATCAACACCTCCCGCATCATCACGCGCACACCTTTTCGGCGCGAGCGCAACAACAATCTTATGCGTTAGCAAATGCTTTTTAATTTATGGGAGCGATGGCAACAACAAATATGAGAGATTTTTTTTTTGTTACATATTTTTGATAGTTAGGCTTTACATCATCTTTAACAATTACTGTTGTTGATTGTTGTTAAATTTTGCATATTTAATTTCTATAAGCTAAGTAGTGGCATAGTCAGTGGTAACTTATTGTATGAGCTTGATCGTTGAACCAATAAATTAAATAGAAATTAAAAAGCTTAATTTCAAAAATTGCATTTTAATTTCAAACGTAAGGTTTGAGCACTACAAAAATATTTGCTATGGATTTCAGAATTGAAGGTTAGCTATAGTACTAAGTAGTTTTTGTGAAAGGCATAAGGGATAATTATATGTCTTTTTTCAAAAATATGAAAAAAATTCCTTCCTTAAAATAAATGGGAACTATATGAAGAATGTCTCAAGTGCGATTCGAGTGCAACCAGAAATGAAAATTTGTTTAAGCTTGTTGGTTCAAAACTCAACTTAACCGATTCCAATGAGGAGTCAATTAGAAATATAAAAAAAAATTGCAAGGTTTACGACATGAATGACAGAAAAATTCAAAAAGTGTGGTAAGTCAAAAACGTAATGTTTAAAGTTTGCAAGCACATTCCGAAGCCATCAACTTCGTCTAAATCAAATGTAAGTGCTGGAAGGCCTTTAAAATCATTTGAAAGTTCATCTGTCAAAACAAAAAGAAGACGCGTTCAAGACCTCGTTGAATCACGCTCCACAGAAGAACTTATGACAGCAGTTAAAATGTCGACTCGACATTCAGGGCGAAGAAATGTTGCCAATATTATTAAAGACCTTTCCGAAAGTCACACTGCAGGAAAGGTGATAGAAAAGATTAAATCAGGGCCTGGAGTTACAAGCCGTATATTAACAAACGAAGAAGCGTTAGCATATTATGTCGAGGCCAAGCTAAATTACCATTCCTATAACAGCAGCAGAAATTGGGCTTTGAAAGCGGGTCACAATGTTTACCCATCGTATTATTCCTTGAGCAAAGCCAAAAAGTATCGTTATCCACCTGAAAATGATATCATTTTGACCGAAACGCGAGCCGAAATAAGCCTTCAAGCAATTTTAGACCTAACTGCTGCTCGATTAGTAAGGGCGCAAAGCGATACTATAGCCAGTTTGTTTCCTACCAAGCAATTAACTTTAATAAGCAAATGGGGATTCACCGATCATGGAGCTACGGACGAAAATTTATTTCTTTTTTCGTTTGTCACAATTCAACTGCGTAACGGCAATGAAATAGTTTGGCAAAATCCCATCCCATCTTCAACTATGTACTGTAGACTTTTGAAGTTCATTTTGACATAATAGAATGTAGAGATTACTGTTTCTGAAACAAAGTTAAAGATGAAATCAGTAAGCTGCTGCCAACAATATACGTTTTCAATAATTCAGAAATAGTTATCTCCCACGAGCTTTGCCTAACAATGGTAGACGGAAAGGTTTGCAATTCGTTGACTTCTACTCTTTCCGCGCAAAGGTGCTACATTTGCGGTGCGACACCCAAGCAAATAAATAATGAAATTAAACATTTTAAATCCAATACTGATGGGTATTCTTTCGGATTGTCAACTTTGCACGCCTGGATCCGCTGTTTTGAATGTTTACTTCATATAAGCTATCGTTTAGCCCTCAAAAAATGGATGGTAAAAGATGAAGACGAAAAAGCCATTACGAACGAACGAAAGAAAGCAATACAAAGACAATTTAAAAGCAAAATGGGTCTTATTGTTGACACACCCAAACCAGGTAGTGGCACATCCAATGACGGGAATACTACTCGTATATTTTTTCTAAATACAAAATTAAGCAGCCAAATAACTGGCATCGAGATACCTCTAATTCAAAATTTGAGTACCCTGCATTGTCGTTTGGCCATAAAATAAATATAGAAAAATTCAGAACATTGGCAATGAGACAATAACAATTTATTTAAAGCATTATTCCTGGTATTACATGCCAGTTACTTTACATAAAATTTTGGTACATGGCGCAGAAGTAATCAAAAATAGTTTAATTCCAATTGGTCAGCTTTCGGGAGCATAATACGAGGAAGTGTGGTCGAATCGCTACGAACGCAGATTTACTCAACATGCTTTAAATAACTTCCCACCCATTTATTAATAGCCTACGGAAACCACCCAAAAAACAAATTTCTAAACTACCAAAGGAAGTTTTAGATTTACTGATTGCTCCTGAGATACAAGCAAGCAAATATTCGCCGGAAATTGATAGAAATCTTGCAGAAAAAAGTGACACCGAAAGTGAAATTGCCAGTGTGGATGATGATTCATTTACAGAATAAAACTAGTAGTCATTAAAATACAAAAAATAAAAAATCTTTAAAAATTTTTATGAAATATAGTAACACTCTTATCTACTTTCCGATTACTATTACAAGCAAGTCTTTTATTTAAAAACTTTGAGTCTAGTATATTTACATGAAGAAATAGTCCGATCGGGTTTATTTTCAGCAAGGATTTCTTGTTCATCGTCTGTCGTACTCTTACCAAGTTTCGATAAAATCGGTTAAAAATTAGGCATAGCTCCCATACAAAATTTAAAAAAGGCGGTATTTTGCCTGTATTTCTTCAGGGGTGCATTTTAAACCCCCACATTAAGTACCATTTTTTGCTCGTCTGGACCTTCCCAAGCTGATTCCGTCATAAAATAATTTTGTCCCGCTAGCTTGTTCTACCCGCCACACTATGTGGCGTATGGGAGCTAGTTTTTAAAAACAACGAAATTCATATTTACAATCTTTCGTAGATAAAAAGATCCGCCAACATTATATGGAGTGCACCATTTAGTGATTATCAATGATTAAAAAATTATAAAAAAAAAACAAAAAATTTTTATGTTGCCAAAATTTAAACCGTTACAAAAATGTTTGAAAAGGAAGAATTAGCGATCAAATACTTGCAACAAGAAAATTTTCTTCCGTTGGATGCGCTTTAAAATGACAACACGCTTGCGATGTAATATATTTTGCAACAAATAACAGTTTTTTTCTACATGAAATAAAAGTTAAACGAAGTGCTTCTTTCAGAATATTTGTTTCTGGGTGGAGTACCTAATGCCTGTATCACTGCGCATTTCAGATTTGGGTCGGAGGTAGTTACATGACTTTAACCCTTTTCCGAAATTTAATCATCGAAAATGTAAGCCCAAATGATATGATAATTTGTAGTCCTGGAATAGTGGTCGGACCTGACGAGTCCAAGTTCGGTAAGAGCAAATTTCACCGAGGACATCGGGTGGACACGTTTGGGCGTTTGTTGGCATCGAAAGATCACCTGAAAGGAAAATTTTTTGGAGGTAGTCGCCAGGAGGGACGCTCAAGCTTTACGCAAAATAATTATTAGACATGTTATGGAGGGCTATATAGGCATCAATGTCGTTGAATTTTATAATCATGAAGTGGCAAATCACTCTGTCGGATTATTTAAAAGACGATGGAGATAACACAAACACAATTGAGGGTAGCTGATCAGGAATTAAAAGGAAAGTTCCCATTGGGTTTAGAACCCTGCAAATATATCGTCATTTCGTTTTGAGTTTATGTGGCATGGAATCAATAGTGCTAACTTGTGGGGAATTTTTTTGGAAACTTTTTCTTACATTATCAAATGTCCGATATATTGATTTCTGTATCTAGATTGGTGGATATGAAAGTCATATTTATTGATTAAAACATTTCCTTAATTCTGATAGGGGAACAATCGAAGAGGTTTCTTTAACATTTTATATATTAAAATAAAAACAAAATTGGGAGTTTAAGGTATGACCTGTCCTTAAAAAATTTTTTTTTCTATTTTTATTAAACCCTTCAGAAATAATGCACTAAAAGGATTTTTTGAAATCTAATTGTTTTTGGAGTTACAGAGCTATATATATATATATATATATATATATATATATATATATATTTGTACGACAGTATAGAAAATTCTTGTATTAAAATTTTAAATGCGTTTTTCTCGAAATCTCTTTTTCAAACTGGGGTGTTGCTGTTCTTGAGAACCAGATGTGGTATCGAAATTCGGCGGACGGCGTTTTGTAGGTAGTCAGGTCAGGCAGGTCCTAAACTAGTATAATTGGGCTAACTTTACTACCGGAGGAGGGTTGGACAAAAACCCCCGCCAAAATAGAAATTTTTTAATTTTTTTAAAATTCAATCGCACCATTTTGTCAATTTTTGATATTTTTGAAATATTCCAGTTCAAGACCTGCCGGACGTAATTTTCAACAAAATGCCGTTCGCCGAATTTCGATACGACATCTGGTTCTCAAGAAAAATTACACCCCATTTGCCTTCTCATTTTTACGTACCCCTTTTGATCGCTCAGGGAGGGGAGGATAAAAAAATAGAAACATAAACAAGTACGGAATCAGTTAGAGAATTACGTCTACTTTTAAGTAAAAGAAACCCAAAGTTGATAGAATGAAAAACGACTGAGCTGCAGCACTTTTAAATAAAGTTATTTTTGTGGGATTGAAAGGTAGGACATAGGCTTGACTCAGTTTTAATTACATTAAAATTGATTGAGGACTTTTTAAGGAATTCTAGGTCAAAGTTGAACTTTTGATTTTTTTTAACTTTTAAGAGCTTGTTAGGGAATCTTAGCAGAAAATTTTCATATATTTCTTAAAGAAAAAAAAGCACAAAAATACCTTTCAGTGCAACAGTAGCAATCAGCTGTTTTCTGTCAATTATTAAGAATTGTGAAGTTGAAATTGAAAACAACCATGTTTGCAACTGAAAAAGAACTTCTAATTTTTTAAGCTTATTACATTTTGTTTACGCTTACCTCTCCTGTCAAAATTCCGTTCAGAAAGAACGAAAAATTTAATATTCCTGCTAGAAGCCTGGGTTGCCTAACTTAATTTACGTCTAAAAAAAAGTAGTAAAAACAATGCTACTTTTTTAAAAAGCTGCAGACTAACAACAGAAATTTTTAGACAGAAAAATCCCTTAAGCATTTCTGAAGCATTTTTTTATATGAAGTTTTTGATTCCTTAGCAAGCTGCATACAGCTCTTCAGAGTGAAATATGTGTTTATTATTTTTTTATTTATTAAAAAATTTAATATTTGTATTTTAATAAAAATTATAAACATTTTTTGTAATAATGGGATTTTTTTAATGTTACACTCAAAAAGATTTTTACACTCAAAAAAAAAAAAAAAATAGTAAAATCAACTGGAGATTTTGCTATTAGTACTGAAATAATATTTACACTTAAAAAAAAAATATTAAAATATTTACACTTAAAAAAAATATTAATAATATTATCTAAAAATCTAGCTAGTTATTACTACAGAAAAGTCTATTATTTTTTGCTATCAATTTTGATAATTTTAAAAAACATTTTAAAAATAAAAACTGCAATAGATTTTAATTGCATTTCTGTTAATTATTATTTTTTTACTAATACTATGTTTTTCGTACTTAAATAACAATGAAAGGCAATTATAATTATTATTTATTTGATTCAAATATTGAATGCAAATATTCCATATTTTGTTCTGTGTTATTTCTGTTCTTTAGTAGTTTCCTGACTTCTTCATCTAAATCCCGATGTTCCACTTTCCATTGATTTCGAATACTGCAGATGAACGGATCTGACGTTGCCAATAATATATTAAATAGATCTTTATTTGAGGATTTTTTCTCTATTAAATCTGTAATCCTTATCCCATTTTACCTGAGCCTCCTCTGATAGATCTCCAAGTGGCACCAAATGATATTTAATGACATCTTCTGCATGATAAAAGATTTTGTGAACTGTTGCAAACATATTTCTGCATGGGTACTTGGTTGTATATATTTACATACTTATAGGGCTGTTTAAATTATCGTAATTTGAATTTTTTTTTTAGAGTAATTTCATTAAAATGAAAAAAGTGTTCTACGCACGGGTCGTCACGGGTGTAAAAGTATATATAGGGTTAAAGAGGACACTTTCACCTTTCTCCGAGTGGTATGCGTTTCCTGTTTCCTTTTGCTCCCTAGAATTTCTATTCCACTAAAGTTGAAATTTGAGAAAAAATATAGTAGTTTCATAAATATTTCATAACGCCCCTAATATTAAACCGTAGAGCTGTGACCACTTATAACAACTAAAGACTATAATCCTACCAACATTATAAAAAAGACTGCAGGTCATTATCGATGAGAGCTTGCGAGTAGTAACCATTTATTTTGGATAAAAAACAAAAAAAATATCACCTTTTTCTGAAATTAAAAAAAAGTTGAGTTTGACAGCATGCCACGCCCACAATTAGCAATAGTTTAACCTAATTTTTTGACTACCTTAATCTGGATATATTAGCTACAAAAATTTAAAAAATTTTAAAAATCGGTGACAAAAAAATTAGACTTTTGGCCAATGAAATCAAAATTTCAGCCACAGTGCTCTGGAAGAAGTAGACAAACTATAGAGATATTTTCTCAAACGCATACTAAAACTACCAAACTTTACCCCCAACTATGCTCTTATGCTAGCATCCGGTTTGGAAGACTGTCATCTCTACTCATTTCAATTGAATTTGATTTACATGAGAAGAACGCTGTTTGAGTATTCTGAATCCAGACTCCCACTTAACTCAGCAAAAAAATTTTGGAAAAACACATATTTTGGGCAAAAAGTTTTAATGAACTAGATAACCATATTCATTGGCAAAGAGATATACCTTTATGAGAGTGGAATAACAAACAAAATTATTTATTGGAAACTCTACAAACAAAATATCATTAACAACATTTACAAAGAGCCTCCCAAACAAAAAAATTTTACAAAAACCTAAATTATACTAGAGGAAAATATAATTTTATGGATATGAACAACAAAACAACTGTTATGTGGATTTTTAAAGCCTGATGTGACTTAATTGAATTAAATGGCACGCGGTTTTCAAGAAGTAACTCGAGAATATGCTCCCTATGTAACTGTAAGGGAATCGAAAATATTCAACATTTTGTTTGCACATGCCCTATTTTTAATAGTTTCAGGTTGCAACTGTTTAGATCAACCACAATATCGGAAGAAAACTTTATCAACAGTTTAAATGTCGAGTTTTTTAATTGGGAAATTTTAGTAAATTATATTATAAATGCTTTACAATATCGAAGATTTTCAATTAATGAATATCTTATATATAAAAATGGAGTTGTGTATGTTTGTTTGTTTGTGGTTTATAGGAAACTATACCACTGGACCGATCGTCTTGAATTTTTTACAGTAGGTAACTGCCTATCCGGAAGGAAAAATAGGCTATATTTTTTTGGATTTTTTAAGTGGGCGTGGCACCTTCCATACAAAGTGAATTTCTAGCATCTAATTTTAACATATAATATCTGGAGTACTACGATAGCAAGAGTTCTGAAACTATGTACTTGAACATATTTAAATAATTCGAAGAGTTGCAGAAAAAATGGGCGTGATCGGACCACTGGGCGTGGCACCCACCATACAAAGTAAATATTAAATGTCATACATCTGGAGTACTGTAACAGATAAATTCTTGAGACTTTGTATGAGTTTATAAGTTATCAATGTTAGTACTCGAAAAAAATGGGCGGAATCCGATCAATGGGCGTGGTACCTCCCATACAAAGTAAATATATAATGTCATATATTTGAAGTACTGTAACAGTGAAAGCGTTGGAACTTTGCCTGAGTTCATGAGTTATTAATGTGAGTAGTCCCATAAAAAATTTACGGGATCGAACCAGTGGGCGTAGCACCTCCCATACAAAGTGAATTTTTAACATCTAATTTTAAGATATAATATCTGTAGTACTACGACAGCAAGAGTTCTGAAACTATGTACATATACATATTTAAATAATTCGAAGAGTTGCGGAAAAAATGGGCGTGATTGGACCACTGGGCGTGGCACCCACCATACCAAGTAAATATTAAATGTCATATATCTGGAGTACTGCAACAGATAAAGCCTTGAGACATTGTGTTAGTTCATAAGTTATCAACGTTAGTACTCGAAAAGAAAAATGGGCGGAATCCGATCAGTGGGCGTGGTACCTCCCATACAAAGTAAATATATAATGTCATATATTTGATGTACTGTAACAGTCAAAGCCTTGGAACTTTGCCTGAGTTCATGAGTTATTAATGTGAGTAGTCCCATAAAAAATGGTCGGAATCGAACCAGTGGGCATGGCACCTCCCAGACAAAGTGAAGTTTTAACATCTAATTTTAACATATAATATCTGGAGTACTATGACAGCAAGAGTTCTGAAACTATGTGCACGTATATACTAAAATAATTTAAAGAGTTGTGGAAAAAATGGGCGGGATTTGACCAATGGGCGTGGTACCCACCCTACAAAATAAATATTAAATGTCATTTATCTGGAGTACTGTAACAGATAAAGTCTTGAGACTTTGTGTGGGTTCATAGGTTACCAACGTTAGTACTCGAAAAAGAAATGGGCGGAATCCGATCAGTGGGCGTGGTACCTCCCATACAAAGTAAATATATAATGTTATATATCTGAAGTACTGTAATAGTGAAAGCCTTGGAACTTTGTCTGAGTTCATGAGTTATTAATGTGAGTACTCCCATTGGACCAGTGGGCGTGGCACCCCCATACAAAGTAAGTATTTAATATAATATAACTGGAGTACTATAATAGTGAAAGTCTTGGGACTTTGTCTGTTTTCATGACTTATTAATATAAGAAGTCTCATAAAAATGGGCGGTACTGGACCAGTAGGCGTGGCACCCCCCATACAAATTAAATATTTAATGCCATATATCTGGAGTACTGTAATAGATAAAGTCTTGGGATTTTGGTGTGACTTCATAAATTATCAACGTTAGTTCTAAAAAAAAAATAAATTGGCGGAATCAGATCAGTGGGCGTGGTACCTTCCATACAAAGTAAATATATAATGTCATATATCTGAAGTACTGTAGTAGTGAAAGCCTTGGAACTTTGTCTGAGTTCATGAGTTATTAATGTGAGTAGTCCCATTGGACCAGTGGGCGTGGCACCTCCTATATAAAAAAATAGTTTTCTACAAAACGTATTCCCTGCATTTTATTTCGTTACGTGGGGTGTAGCGAAGCGCATCGGGTTACTGCTAGTAATCACTAAAATTTTTCCTTTAATTTTTATATACATATATTTAATATAACACTTTTATTGTTATTATAAACCGATTTTCCGGCTTACGACTATGTCAAAGGCGTATGTAACATTCTTTATTTTAAGTATTCTATTGTAACATATTATTATAATATTGAATTTGTTGAAAATAAAAGTGTTACTACTACTACTACCAAATATGGTGGACAGCTAAAAAGAAATACCTTTCAAATGGGGATATTTTTGGTAAAAATCGGTTGGTAACTAAAATTTTCATATCGCTCACAAGAAATCGCCTTGCCTATTAACATTATAGATTGCATGTTAGAAATTTTTGTGCAATTTCAAACGTTTAGTTTTGCTTCGTCATATAAAATGAGCCCAGAGATTAAGGAAGAGTCGAAACAGTTTGTTTCTCGGGGCGGAACAGGTGCCGAAGAAGGCGAAGTTTAATCTGTCGGCCAACATAATAATGGGTCCAGTTTTTTTTTTTGATGCGACATAATTCACAATGCTTACCTTGAAATTGTAAAATTATGACAACGGCGAATATTAGGACAAGTTTTTGGATCATTTCAATAAATATTTGAGGGATGCAGACTTGCATAGTTATTATGGTAAATTCTATATTCTCCTGATATAGACTTCTGCTATTATTTCCCGTATACAAACCTAAAGAAATTACCATGCGGATAGCAGAGCAGTGATACTCTGCAAAACAACATTTTTTTCCGAGCCCCGAAATTATTCCTGCTGATTCTTATGTAAAATGACCTCCTGAATCCGAATATCATACCCATTTTTCCCCATTGCATATCGTTTTCGCGGAACAACCTTTTGTTATCTTATAGTTTTTTTTTTCATAACTCAAGAACGACTATTCCGATTTTGCTGAAATAAATTTAGAAAAATTAAAAATTACCATTCCTTTCATCTATTCTTATACCATTTCTCTACATAATCAACAGTTTCGCAGAAATAAATAAATTTATGAAAAAAAAATATTTTTTTGCCTAAAAATTTTAATTTTTTGTTCTTAAAAGTCATGAAAAATCCAAAAAGTGAAAAAATTTCAAGCCTTAATACTTTTCCTTAAAGCTACATAGCTTGTGAACAAAATGAGACATAGATCATGAAAATCAATGAACGCGTTCCGTTTTTATTCACAATTAAGTGAAGGTATCTCATTTTGACAAGAATATTGATTTATTGTTTCAATGAATTTCGATAATCGTACTTAATTAATTTCAAAAATTTGCTACAGGATATGTACAAAATTATGGAAAAATGTTGATGACTGTTTTATGGTTCTCAGATTTTGAAAAAAAAACTAATAAACAAAAGGTGATTTGATTTTTATGATATCGGTAGCAAAGTAATTAACTCGTGCGTGGACGCTGACATACTGTTCTTGCGCATTTATGATACCTAATCCGTTCATAGTCAATTAAAGGGAAAAAAGGGAAGTCCATTTTTTTTATTGAGATGTGTTTTTCCGTTGGCTACCTGTAACCGATGATTTTTTTTTTACAGAAATTCAACCCACATGTATGAGTGGTCATTATTTGGAAAGTTTTGAAGAATTTCAAACGCACACGTGCTGAATCAGTTATATAGCCACCCTTAAAAGATGCGCCCATTCATAAATACCTGTCAGTAAAATATTGAAAAATATGTAGTATTTATAGGTGTTCATTGATCGATTTTTGTCATTCAACAAGTGCCGACGAACTTTAAAAGTAGAAGTGATTTTTTCCGGTTTTTTACTGCTGGTCAGAAAAATGTCGCTCACAATCCTGAAAGCAAATATTTACTTGACACCTTTGCCTATCAAACTCGGATTGCTCAAACTGTTTGTGAAAGCAATGGATAAGACAAGTGTTGGATTTAAGTTTTTGACAAGTAAATTTCCTCCTCTTAGTGAGACTAAAATTAAAGAAGGAATTTTTGTGTGCCCGCAAATAGACAAATTTTTAACGATTCGACATTTGGGGAACACCTGAATCGCAAAGAAAAACGAGCATGGCTTGCATTCAGAAACGTGTGTATGAACATTTTGGGAAACAAAAAAAAAATGTTGATTACGTCACTCATGTCGAGGAACTGCTGTCAGCATATAAGGCAATGGTGTGCAATATGTCTCTTTAAGTGCATTTCCTTCACTCATATCTGGATTTTTTCCCTGAAAATTAAGGAGCAGTTTCGGATGAATTCGGGGAACGTTTCCATCTAGACATTGCTCAGTTCGAGCGGCGATTTTCAGGGAAGTGCAATGCTAGTATGTTGGCAGAGTACTGCTGGTCCTTGGTACGAGAAACTTTTACTTCAGGGTACAAGAGGAAAGCAAGTACCAGATAAAACTACTTTATTATAAGCTGCATTTATTATATTTAATTATACTAATCTATTGTTATTATAATTTATTATATAACAAACTCAATTTTTACATTTTACGTGTTAATAATAAATAATTCATAATAAATATTATCGAAATTCATTGAGACAAAAAATCAATATTCTTGTCAAAATGAGATACCTTCACTTAATTGTGAATAAAAGCGGAACGCGTTCATCGATTTTCACGATCTATGTCTCATTCTGTTCATAAGCTATGTACCTTTAAGTAGAAGTATTAAGCCTTGAAATTTTTTTCCCTTTTTGGATTTTTCATGACTTTTAAGAACAAAAAATTAAAATTTTTAGGCAAAAAAATATTTTTTTTTCATAAATTTATTTATTTCTGCGAAACTGTTGATTATGTAGAGAAATGGTATAAGAATAGATGAAAGGAATGGTAATTTTTAATTTTTCTAAATTTATTTCAGCAAAATCGGAATAGTCGTTCTTGAGTTATGAAAAAAAACTATAAGATAACAAAAGGTTGTTCCGCGAAAACGGTATGCAATGAGGAAAAATGGGTGTGATATTCGGATTCAGGAGGTCATTTTACATAGGAATCAGCAGGAATAATGCCGGGGCCGTTTTTCTTGCACAACAGTGTATTTAGCGTTAACGATTAAAACATCTCTGAAACAAATGCTAATTTTGAAGGGTTTAGGAAATCGTATTTGGAAGGGATTATAAAGCTACAAAAATATAAAAATAAGTGATTTAATTTCTATTGTTTTGAAAAGAGTTTTCTGTCTGCCTCGGTCGTCTAATAAAAAATCTTTTTAAATAACATTAAAAAATAATTTATATAATATAGTCAAAATTTTTTTACGTCCCGGTTTGAGACGATGGAAAACTGTAGATTACGTTCCAATCATATTCCTTAAAGTTAGCTCTTAAGGTCTTAAAATGTTTAGCTTTTCAAAAAACACCTTTAAAGGTCTTAAAAATTAGTTAAACAAAATAGTTGTATTTTGAAACTACGTAGCAAATAAGTGCCACGCCAATAGATCGCGACTGATGCTGCAGCCAATGAATGATGTTGTTGCTGATGCTGGTGCTGTCGATGACGGTGTTGTTGTCTGTACACATATTTAACCTGTTTTGGCGTATTCGTACAACGTTAATAAATAATTTTTACGAATCCTGGAATGGAATGGGGTTTTTTTTTTGCACAAACTCAATAACAGAAGCTTTAGTGGTGAGACCAGACGCCGACAATAATGACGATGATGCTGATGATCATGATGTTGGCGTATTCTCTGCCGCTCATTACCTCCAAATCATAAAGAACAAGATTTTGTTTCAGCATCGAATGTAACTAAAAAAAACAACAATATTAGTAGCAATAAAAAAAAACTTTTACAAATGTACGTAGCTAAATTGATACGAAATTGAAATAAAGTAATTTAAAAAAATTTTTGGAAAAAAATTTGGTTTTCGAGGTCAGGGGCCAAATCACCGCATTCGTTATCGAAATTTTTCGATCGAAATCATTTTTTTATTTCCCAAAATAAAATGTTAAGAATAATTTTTCTTTGGGCCGTTGAAGAATTATGACCTCTGGTTAAGAAGAAAAGTGAATCGTGGTCGAGCGTTTGTCCGTCTTCTTCAAATAATAAACCAAAATATTGAATTTTGGTTGATTTTACTCGATATCGAATGCGGTGACTCAGAATCACTTTCTGTTCTTCTGAGATTAGCGAACTTATTCCAAGTGCCCGAGTTTCGGTTCGCTCTACCCGCTTCTCTAGTAGATCACATCCGTTTGTAGCCTATTGTCCAGTTGACCTCACAACGCATTACAGAGAGAATTCGTTTATCAGTCGAACTAGCCGTATGTGGAATAAACTTCCCGCAGAGGTCTTTCCTGACAGTTGTAATCTAATAAAATTTAAGTCAAATATCCACAAACACTACTCCCTATCTCCTCTTTCTCTTAACCTATTTTCCTGAAATCAACACAATGCACTCACTGCATTTGTTGAGTGTTGGTAAATTTAAAAAAAAAACTCAGAATCACTTTCTGAGTCAATTTAGCGGTCTGGCTGGCTGCTTGTCTGTCTGATCTTGCATCTGACTGTGTGTCCTATGTAAACGTTGTAATCAAACTACAGGTTGCAAATATGAATATATAGATTGACTTAAATTGCCGTAAGTTCCAGATTATCATATAGATATCGGTTAAATTTGGTTTAGCTGTGGTTCTTACACATAAATGTCATGTGTGAAATGTAATGTAAATGTCATAGTCCCCATATAAAGCTGATTCCCCGATCTGCGCACAAATCTATCAGCAAGAGAAATTTTTGATAAATTTTTATAAAATTTGGTTCATGTAAGTTTTTTTAACAAATTGACTAATATGATGTTAATTGGTCCATTTTTTGACCATGCCCATATAAAAATAACGTCAGATATGAACTGTTTCCTATATGCACGCCACAAGTTAGTAACACTACCGCTAAAACTTGTGTATTTTGCTATATCCAGTTATTGCCTCCGCAAAGTTGCATGCAGGACCCCTTCTAGAAACGAATGCGCAGGATATCGTTGGTCACACTGGTCACATGAATACCGAACTTACCCATATGCTATAGTAATTATATACTTCCGAAATCACATTCTGGCATGTAGTGGGATTAAAGGATTCACATCGAAGCATAGACTGAGGAACGGACAAATGGATAAATGGAAAGGGTCTTAGGTCTAACTTACGGATACATAAAGTAAGCATAAGCCAAATTTTGGTACCATTGTTATCAATTTGTTGCCTATTTTTATATGGGCACTTGGTTGCAAAATGGTCCGATCATGACCATATTTGGTGAATTCACTTATTTTTTGAAAAAAAAAAAAAAAATAAACCATATTTGAGAAACATCTCTGGAAAGCTTTTGTTTTTAGATAGATTTAAGTGAAGATCGGGAATCATCTTCATTTGGGGACTATGACTAAAAATGGTCCCACAGGGTTTCTTTATGGGGTTGTAATAAATACTTTCACACCGATACTTATACGATAATTTGGAATCTAGGGCAATTTAATTCGAACTCATATGAGTCATTTGTATGGGGAATAGGTTTGAGCATGCACCGATTTATAAAAAAAAAATCAATAGCGTTCGTCTTATGACCGGCAAAAGCTTACATATGAAATTTCATTAATATAAAGGGTTTTTCAACAGGGACGCTACAAAAGTAGAAAGACAGGAACAGCAAACGATGCCATATTTCTTGCCGCTCTTTTGACATTTCTCTTCAGTAAGGTTTGCCATTTCATGATGGAAAGATATACGAGCCAACAACGAGTCAGTGGCCTCAACGTTAAGAGCGCTACGTCCAATTTATGGTCGTCATAATCGTCCTAGCAGATCAACAATTGAGCGTCTAGTGGATAAATTTGAATCCACAGGCACAGTACAAAATGTTCCCGTGCCAATGAGACAAAGAAGTGCACGTAGTGTCGAGAATATTGCTGCCGCTGAGGCTTCAGTTGAAGAAAGCCCAAATGTGTCTCGTCGTTGGGCATCTCTGTGACGTCGTTGTGGCGAATTTTGCGAAAACATCTTGGCCTACATCCTTACAAGATCAAATTGACGCAAGAACTGAAGCCGCTTGACCACCAGAAGCGTCGTATGTTCGTGAATTGGGCTGAACAACAACTTGAAAATGATTCGGATTTTCATCGAAAAATCATCTTAAGCGATTAGGCTCATTTCTGGCTGAATGGCTTCGTCAGTAAACAAAATATGCGTTATTGGTCAGACAGCAATCCACACGTACTCCATGAGTCATCATTGTATCCCGAAAAATTACGGTTTGGTGCGGCTTATGGGCCGGCGGCGTCATTGGGCCGTACTTCTTCCGTGATGATCAAGACCGGCACGTTACTGTGAATGGGAATCGCTACCGTTCAATGATAACCGAATATTTTTGGCCCCAATGGGATGATATGGACTTGGAGGACATGTGGTTCGAACAGGACGGCGCCACAAGCCACACAGCGAATGTCACAATCAATTTATTGGAAACCAAGTTTGGAGAACGTGTTATCTCACGAAATGGTCCAGTCGATTGGCCGCCTCGGTCGTGTGATTTGACGCCGTTGGACTATTTCCTGTGGGGCTACGTCAAGTCTATGGTCTATGCCAACAAGCCAGCGACGATTGGTGAACTTCGTACGAATATCGAACGTGAAATTGCAGCAGTATCGGCCGATTTATGCTTGAAAACCGTCGAAAATTGGGTTCAGCGTCTGGACTTCTGCAAGCGTGCCCGTGGTGGCCATGCAAAAGAGATCGATTTCCATACATAATGGCATCGAACGTACTTTCACAGGAATAAAGAATTTCATTGATATCCAAAACCGCTTTTGTTTTATTTAAAAAAACTTTTGTAGCGCTCTTATTGAAAAACCCTTTATATTCATGCTTGCGACCTTTAGTTTAATTACAAGGTTTACATGAACAGACAGACGGATGGACGAACATTGCTAAATCGAATCAGAAAATGATCCTGTGTTGATCGACTATGCGATACTCTATACCATGGGTATAGAGAATTGGTCTTAGGTTCAACTAATTGGGTATAAGAAATAAGCATAAACCAAATCTGTATGGAATTTTTATTACTTTTCTTTTGCCAGCAGATTTGAATAAGTTCATATAAGATGATATATTTATACGGGGACCGATCCTGACCATATTTGGTAAAGTTACTTCTTTTTTTCAAAAACACATACAATCCAAATTTGAGAAAATTATGTGCACTATACGGGACTATGACTAAAAGTTGTCTTACATAGTTTATTTTTGTCTACTGAGTGTAATAAAAACTCACAAAAAATTTTACTGATATTTTTTCTAGGTTTCATTCCAGGAATGAAGAATTTAATAAACTTTATTGACAAAATTTAATTTAATTACAATTTACAAGGATATTTTCTATAATTCAAATTTTTCTTTTTCATATAAATTTTAATCAACAAAAGATAAATATAATAATAATTGACAATGTTTATTTAAAACGTCTGTCGGTCTAATTATGCAATCAACTTTAATTAATTGTATTCAGATATCATTAGCTATATAAATTGTAATGCAGATTTCAAGAAATTTAATAAGTTAAACCAGTCATCTTCTGCGCTGCCATCAAGAATGCATATCATTTCGGTTTCATTTAATAAGGGTTGGCGAAAACAACGGATTCTAAATTCTTTAAGAACTGGACAAATTCCCAGAAAGTGTTGAAGTATATCCTTTTCTCGAAGGTTATATAAAGTACATAGCTTTTGATTTTCTCCTACACCAAATCTATTAACATTAAGAAATATCATCCCGTTGCATGCCTTCATGATCAGTGTTATGTCTTCCATTTTCATATCATCCTTAAGATAATGTTCTGCTTTCTTGTGATCGAGGTATTTGTATAGTCTAGTGTTGCTTTTTAATTTCTCTTGCAAGTTATACTGTATATTGTGTGTTTTAATACTGCTCAAAAGTTCTGTACTTAACAAGTTCCACTGCTCTTCTGTTGGAGTTGACCCCGGCCAAAGTATGCTTAAATTAACGAGTTTTTCTTTTAAAATTTTTACCCAAAACAGCTCTCTTCTCAACAAGATTTTTGTCAATTGATGCGGCAGTCTACTTTCTCCATAATAATATAAGGCCTTTCCAATGTATTTTAAGTGAAGGGCTAACGTGTAGATGTGACCTTCTTCAGCAGATGTTTCTAGCATTAAGAAGTAGTTTGGTGTATTGCTTGGAAGTTTGAGAACTTTCTTCATGAAGTATATTTGGAGATTATCCACTGCATCAAAATTACTAAAACCCCATATTTGTGCTGCATATGATTGTATAGATCCACATACAGCTATAAAAAAGTTTCCACTTCATTTTTAAATTAATATCATTCTTTCCGAGGAAGTTTTTCCAGGTTGTATTTATGGCATTTTTTGGTTGGTTGTTTCGATTTGCAACATGGTGTTAAATGAGAGTTTAGTTGTTAACACTATCCTAAGTATTTAGTTATATTCTGACGATATTTTTATCGGATGTCCTTTAAAATACTACTTTTCTCTTCGTGCGAGTCGACCACAGCACAGTGGACCATTTGACGAGAAGGCGGTCAAAAATCTATAACTTTTGATTGGATTGGAATTTTGATATGTGGTTTTTTTTGTTTGGTAGGTGAGACTTTAGCGTTTAAGTTATGCTATAAAACGTAATTCTCGACCGAAAATAAAAAAAGTTACGGAGGATTTAAAATATATTTTCATTTGTAGTTGAATTTTAGTACAAAAGTAAAGTGTTGAAAGGTAAAACAAGGTTTTTTTTAATATAATGCCAAACTTTGGTCCCCGTCCTAATGTGAACAAGGGCCAAAGGTTGTTTTTTTTTTGAAAGATCCCGAGTTAAAATATAATTTATTAAGCAGCGAACGTAAAAGTTACCTTATATTGGTTCAAGATAGAGAAGTTTCAAAGAAAAACTCGTATGTTTTTGCTTTAGTTAAATTTTTTTTTATTATTGTCTTTTTAAATATTTCTATATCAATTTTTATGGTAAATTTATGAAATATAAAAATTTTTAAATCAAGAAAATTTTTTAACTATATAAAAAAAGTGTAACTTATTGTTAGTGTAATGAAAAAGTACTTTAAATCAACCAAATTTAGTAAAAATTTCTTCTAAATAGCCTTGATTTTCATCTTCTAGAAGTTGTTTAGCTTCTTTGTCTAATTCAATAGAGGTAGTTTTCCATTTTTGACGAATGTTGAACATATATGGATCTGAAGTGCATAACAAAATAGTGATAAGGTCTTCATTAGTACAACATCTGGACATTTTCCTTGTGTTGTGCTCGTCTTTGTTCCTTTTTTCTTGCGCTTCTTCAGATAGATCTCCTATTGGTAGCATATTGTTTTGAATTATTTGTTCCCCATGGTACAAAATTTTATGAACTGTGGATGGCATATATCTCCAAGAATATTTTTCATTATAAAGTATAGATGTTTTATTGGCGTACTCTCCAAATTTTTTTGCATTTTACTTTCTGCTGCATATTAGAACTTGTAATATGATTTTGAATCGTCTTATTAATTCATGATCTACACCTGTGATAGATGCTGCAGTTTCCGAATCGGAAAAAAATCTCCTTGCAGTATTTCCATCATTTGTGTTTCCTTCCCCTTGTTTTGGTTGGTCGATTACGAGGCCTAGCTGTAGATATTTTTTTTTGAATTTGTTTTTTTTTTGCTTTCTTTTTTCCTCATTTTCTTTGTCTTTTCTCACTGTTTCGCCTAACGGACCAAATTCCAAATCATAACCCAATTTAAGAATATGCTCCATGAAACGTATTCTAGCATGAAGAGGGGACATTCCAAATTCGTAGGCTTCCTTAAAACTATCGTCTTCTGGTGGGGGTTGGCTTAATTGACTTGATGTCTTTTGGCGTATAATGCAGCTTGACGTTGACTTTGTTCCAGTTAAAGCTTGTGCAACTTTTCCATCAATCATTGTGAGACATATTTTGAAATGTACTTTAATGTCTTGGTCATCAAATTTAAATATTACTGGTTGAAGTTCCTTAATTTGATCTTTTATTTTTTGAACTTCTTCAGTTATGACATCTTTGGTTTCCTTTTTGAATGCAAATTTTATTGATCTGCAATACTTTGTTGAAGAAGGAATTTCATTTTTCCATATATCAATTTCTGTTGCTCTACTAGTTGACGGCTCTAAGACGCTATACCTTTTTGTTAAGCGCAATGGAACGAAAGATACCATAAATAAATTAGCATTTGATGAATTTTCGGCATTAAATTGCTTGTATTGTTTCTGACCAGAGGATCCATCACATCCCCATTTAGAAATTAAAGTAATACTGTCATTACCAATTTTTTTTAAATCCCACAATTCTTTTCATTGGTTCGCTTCAGCAATTCCTTATATTGATTTTTGGTATTTCAAATCCAAAAATAGGGCAAACGCTTCTTCCGGCGTAAATTTCTTATCTTCAATTGGTGTAGGAATGCCTTTCAAAATCCTCTTTGTGCGCCTTGGTCTCGCTATTGGGCTACTATTTTTTTCAATTATTTCAATTTTTTTTTTATTTTGGGTTGGTTGAATTTGGTGCAAAAATGAATCCTTAATAATTCTTTGAGAAATTTCTTCATTGATATTCTCCAGCTTGCGCCTTCGAGATCTTTCACTGCATCCGTCAATTGGTTTTGCTGGTCGACCGTTTTTTCCACTTTCGTTGGCAGTTGTAGATGCAATTTCAAAAATAAGTTCCTTTATTAACCAGTCTTGGTAACGTTTGTACATCTTTAATTTTTCCTTTGTGCATTTCAATGGCTTCTAGGTTACAATTCTTAAAGAAGTCGTTGCTCACTATGTGCAAAATTACATCGTCTACATCATTTCGTTGAAAATAAATATGTGCCAGATCTCTGTAACAGTACTCAGTCATTGCACAAATTGTAATGAATAAAAATTGTGGAAACATTATTATAAATACTCTTTTTTGCAATTATGTAAAATAAAAATTTTTATCTTTTATTACCACTTTTCGAAGCATAAAAAACCCACACCCTAACCCCTTTTGAAAGGTGAAGCATACCTGCTCATATCTTAAAGGGCTATGTCGCAATATTTTTTTTTTACCATTTACAAATTTTTATCTTTTATTACCACTTTTAGAAGCATAAAAAACCCACACCCTAACCCCTTTTAAAAGGTGAAACATACCTGCTCATATCTTAAAGGGCTATGTCGCAATAGTTTTTTTTTACCATTTACAAATTTTTATCTTTTGTTACCACTTTTAGAAGCATAAAAAACCCACACCCTAACCCCTTTTGAAAGGTGAAGCATACCTGCTCATATCTTAAAGGGCTATGTCGCAATATTTTTTTTTTTACCATTTACAAATTTTTATCTTTTATTACCACTTTTAGAAGCATAAAAAACCCACACCCTAACCCCTTTTAAAAGGTGAAACATACCTGCTCATATCTTAAAGGGCTATGTCGCAATAGTTTTTTTTTACCATTTACAAATTTTTATCTTTTGTTACCACTTTTAGAAGCATAAAAAACCCACACCCTAACCCCTTTTAAAAGGTGAAGCATACCTGCTCATATCTTAAAGGGTTATGTCGCAATAGTTTTTTTTACCATTTACCTGTTATTTAAATTGTTTCCCATTTTGTCAGGTATTTAAACTAAAGAACTCTACTTCAGACTATTAATGTTTTTGAAAGATACCTAAGTAAATGTACCTGTAACAATTAAGCGCATTATATCTCAACCTTTTTTATAAGTATATAACAACTCCTGACAGCTCTACCGACACGCAAAAAAATACACCGCGGTGCACCGGTACGACCAACTTTTGTATTCATAACACTCAGGCGGACGGACGGACATCGTTTAATCGACTCAGAAAGTGTTTTTGAGTCGATCCGTATAATAAAAGATGGATAAAGGTCCAATATGTTTGGCAGTTACAAACATCACATCAAACTTAATATATCCTAACCACATAGTGGACAACTTTTGTATTCATAAATTTTGCAGAAAATATCTAACCTTGGGTCAGAAAAATTGTTCTGGTGCACACGGGTGGAAACTGGCGGGTATATAATGGGGTATATGAGTATAGGGGAGGGTTCGGACTATAGAAGAGTGCAAGATTTTTTCTGACTGCTTTTGACTGGCAGGAGTTATGCTCTATTAACTAGGAGATTTTCGGAAAATTTGGAACTTTTTTAAATTATTTTTTTTTAATTTCGGAATGACTCGGTGATTTTACATTTTTAACATTAATAGTATGGAAGCCACGAAATTATACAAAATTTATTTCACTTCAAAATCTTTTAAATCAAAAAAGTTACAGTCATTCAAAAATAAAAATTTACAAAGAAATTTTTAATTTTAGCAAAATACTGAGAAAGCCCATTTTCGAAGACCTTGTTCGCTGTGATATAGTTGAGATAGAGTCGCAATTTTTTGGCTCCCGAGGTTTACTACTATTTACTTTCAAATGAATAACATAACTTTAAAATCGGTAACAAAAAAATAAATGAATTTTGGCCGCCTTCTCAAAATATGGTCCACTGTGCGGCGCTAAAAAAAGTCGAGACTCTTCGTTCAAAAACATCGTGGCGACAGGTTTTTAGGATGCACGCGTCTTAGTCCGCGTGGATTACCTTTGAATGGAAACAACAATAAACGGTAAATATTGGGCCAACATATTCAACGACGATCTAAAAAAAATTGACAAAGAAGTGCTTTTTCATTAAAATAATGCACATAGCCCATGAATTGGGCTACAATTTGCTAACTCATCCACCATATTCTCCGGATTTAGCCCCCAGTGGCTATTTTCTATTTTTAAACCTGAAGAAATAGATCGGTGGAAAGCGAATTAGCTCCAACGATGAAATCATATTCGCAAAAATGACTATTTTGTGGTCCTTGATTAATCCTATTATTTTCATGGCATAAACAAATTGGAGAAAGGCTGGGTAAATTGCATTGAAATAGATGGAGACTGTTGTTGAGAAATTAAACTGTTTTTGCATCAAAAAATCATATATTTATTGATCCACCCTCGTATCAATTAGAAATTAAGAAAATCATAGCATCTTCTTAAGAAGCCCTTTTTGAAGTTTAGTGACCGAAATGTGAATAAATTGTTAGAAATTTTTATTGTGGATTATGGATGTTTCAAAAAAAAAAAAAAAATCTCTAAAATAAATGGATTGGTGCAAATATCAAACAAAAAAATAAATAAATAAATAAAGAAAATCTATTGCATTATGGTGTAGGATTGTAGGGCTGGCAACAGTGTTGATAATCTCGCATTTATTGAGTCTATAATGAATCAAATGGACACATAAATATTTTAAAACCAAATTTTAAACGAAGCGCATAAGAACTAGGCTTTGGAGAAGATTTTTGGTTCATACAGTATAATGATCCAAAACATATGGCGCAGTATGTCAAGCTGAGGTTGCTCTGCAATAATAAAAATCGATCGCAATCCTACTGGAGTGCAGAATCCGACAGCATAAAATAACTTCAAAGAAAATGTTAAAACGCATCATTTTGGATGAGTTGTATAAAATTAGTAAAAAGTATAACTTAAAGCTGGCTAAGTCTCATTATAAATCCGCTCAAACAGGTCCTAAAGTGCATAGGATGTTGTACTATATTAATATTAAGAAATATTTAATGAATATTTAGTTTTTTATATTAATATATGAAATGTGCGAATAGTTTTTCTTATGGATTTTTTCTTTTTTTTTACGTTTTTTACCTGAATAAAATTTGTTAAAGGTAATAAACCTTAAATAAATTAAGAATCTATAATATTAATAGGCTAGGCGATTTCTTGTGACTGATGTTTTGTTCTACCGTTTTATCCCGATTTTGACCAAAACGCATATTATTTGAAAGGTATTTCTTTTTAGCCGATTTGCAGACTTACAGATTTTTAAATTTTTTTCTTTATTTTGAGTAAATTGCATTTAAAGTTGCTACTAACACATACATAAAATTATACAATGCTATGTGTGTGTTTATTAAATTTGCTAATGTGTTTGTAATAAACATGAGTTTGTTTTTTGTGTTGATTTGTGAATTGGCTTTAATTGATTAGCATACTTTTAGGGTCTTTATTTAATGAAAAAATAAAATTTCCTAGAATTTGCGCTCGAATATCGAGGGCTGGAATCTGCTAGTAAATTAATAAATAGCTTCATAATTTAGAGAAAAAAAAAGAAAATAATTCAGCTTAGCTAATTATACCCTCCAAACCAAAAAAAAGAAAATAATTCAGCTTAGCTAATTATACCCTCCAAACCAGTGTATAGAGTAGCGCGTCCCGATTTCGTTTTTTTCGAATTTGAAAATGCTTGCCCCCTCATATGATGGGGATTTAGAGGAGCCTCTTACGCGAAAAATAGCAAAAAAATTTGTGGACAAAAAACCAGATGGCTATCGGATCCTAAAGACTGCAATCCTAGTGGATTTTGAAAAAAAAAATATTTTTGATTTTCAAAAAATTAACGGCAAAAGTTGCGCAATACCGAGTACATTCCGGGAAAAATATTAACAAAATTTACGTAGAGCAATTTTGGTGCAGCGTTGCATCTTAAAGATGGAAAGTGAGTATATGTTTTTTTTTCTTTCTTTCTTTCAAGCTGCGCAAACTAGAGGATATTAGTTAAAACTATTTCAAAAAATGTGAGAGATTTTTCTGATCCGGCACACAGTGGAACGAGATTGACTTTTTTTTTGTAAAATTTACTTGAAAGCCATTTAATATTTTTTTAAATAGTTTTAACGAAAGCGCTCTGTTTTTCGTAGCTTTTAAGATTAATTATTAATATTTTTCCCGGAATGTACTCTGTATTACGCTACTTTTGGCGTCAATTTTTTGAAAATCAAAAATATTTTTTTTTTTTCAAAATGCACTTGAATTGCAATCTTTAGGATCCTGGTTTTTTGTTCAAAAATTTTTTTTGCTATTTTTCCCGTAAAAGGGTCCTAAATCCCCATCATTTGGGGGGAGGGGGGCAAGCTAAAAAAAAATTCGGGACACGCTAGTGTAGAGGTTATATAAGTTTGTCATTCCGTTTGTAGTAATTATAAATAAAATCTGAATTCCACAAATATATGGTTTTGATCCTTATAACAAACTGAGTAGATATAGTGTGTCCGTCTGTCTGTCTGTCCGACTGTGGAAATGACGATCATGCCCTCTATAGGTGAGCTGGGTTGCTCAGTTTTTGTGAAAATCATTCGTTGACATCCTAATTGAATAGATCCAGAGATTTCAAATAAAATATAAACATACTCTAGAATACAAAAATGATTTTCCATGTTCTTGTTGTAATCTTGTTTTTCTTATGTATGATAGTTGTAATTGTTGTTGTTGTTGTGGGCGTTTGTTTCTAGCATTTGCTTCATTATTGTGTATGTGTAGTTGTAATCCTTCGTTAGTGGTGGAGCAGCCGTCTAATATTTGCTTTTGCTTGCGAATTAACACCATTTTAGTCAATTTCTGATTTTTAAATATTACTGTAGAAAATGGCGGTTTTTCTTAATAAGATAAATATCTGTTTTTGAATAGTGGCATAGTTACTTTCTCGTTTCGAATGACCCGGCTAATTATAGAAAAATAATAAAAATTTTTCACATGTTAGTTAATTCCTTCAATAAAAAAGCAACAAATAAGGAATTACAATTAACTAGCATAACCCAGCACTCGAAATTCGAGTGCAAATTCTAGGAAATTTTATTTTTTCTTTCAATTTTTTTCTATAATTTTTTTAAAAATCAATAAATGTAATAAATTTATGATAATAAATAATTTTTTAAGAGCATAAAAGTATGCTAATCAATTTAAGGCAATTCACAATACAACACAGGGTGTGTGATATACAATTATAATGAAATTCGATAAATTGCAAAATTAACTAAAATTATTTAGCATACCTTTAGGCTCTTACAAAATTATTTATTATTAATATTTTATTATATTTAATTTAATATATTTTTAACACATATTATACATCAATTTTAAATTCTGCACTTCTTCTCCATATGAACTACAACTATGCCAATTTTCACAGTCCTCCTTGTCCGCATTATGCTTAAAAAGGGATGAAAATAGTTTTCCTTCACATATTAATATATAGATACTGCTCAAAAAAGAAATACAATTAATTTTGTAGTGAAATGGTTTTAGAACTTAAAGTTAAGTAACTGTATTATAATATTAACTATATATTGGTTTGAAAATTCAATTTAAGATTCAGGCGGAGGGTATCAAAGATTCGGCACACCAGAATATAACACTATTACATGTTTTTTCATATTTTTTTCTGTTGTGTGACACTTTTAATTTTAATTTTAGGTATGTAGGTATACGGATACTTTTTATAGCGAGTTTATACTTCATTCATACATTCTCCCAGTTCAAATTGGACATTACACGTTTGTGGGGTATATATGGAGGTAATTTGCTTCCGTAAAAATGAAAGTTTTTCTACAAATGCAAAAATTTGTTTGCCCCGCAGTAAGTTAACAGTATTTATATATTTCTATCTGTACATTATTTTTTTTTTGTTTTGGCTACATATTGCAATTTTAACATATTTTGGCGGATTTTTTAAGTCATTTTATAATTTTTTGAAAAACAAGAAAGAAGAAAGCAAACCGATCTTCATGGCATCTAGAATTTATTAACCTTTATTTGCAACTTCTTGTCTACATGCTGTTGTTGTTGCTGTAGTTGCGGTTTTGTGAAATCTCTTGATTTGGTAAAAATGTTTTTCGTCTGCAGCCAGCCAGTTTGTTTGTATGTATTTTGAATTTATTTTTATTGTGAGAATTTCCAGGAATTTTGAAAAACGTAAAAGATGATGATGACGATGTTGCAGATGATTACGATGACGACAACGACGATGCTGAAGAAAATGCAGAGGAAGCTGTCTGCAGTCAATCGTTTTGGCAATTTGAGTTGATTGCGCCGTCTTCCCGTTTATGCTTTGCGCAGCCTAAACGAAGCCACCGTCTTCAGTTTGTGTGAAGTGTGCGGACATTATGTTGTTGTTGCTGTTATTTTGCAGATATGTAAAATAAAGGGTTCATTGTGGAAATGCTGAATTTTACTACATGGAGTGAAAACTCTGCGGCCTAACAATGAAGGATCGGTTGTTTCGATTTGAAATCAATTTTATTCTTCAACGTAATCTGTCAAACTCTTCAAAATAGGCTTCTTTCTGTCTCTGATATTACTTCTTCATTTGTGGAGAATTTATTTCCCCTAGATCCATGTTTTGCAGTTTGGGAATATATAATAATCGCTAAGGCCAGATCTGGTGAATACGTAGGGTGGGGGTGCAATTCGTAATGTAGAGACATAAATTATTTGAAGCCATAGCAGATGCATACGTCGGTTCATTGTCATGATGGTACACGATTTTTTTCTTATTTACGTGGAGTAATTTTTTCTCAACATAGTACTTGGCAGTTATTGTTGTTCCTTTCCCCAAGTAATCAAAAAAAATACTATACCAAGTGTATCCCAAAAACACTGGTCATTACCTTTTTTTTTTTTTTTGGAAACTTAATTTTTTTTTTTTTTTTTTTTTTAAGCCTAGTTCCGCGAAGCCGATGGCTTGTCTGCAGATTCTAATTTTGGCTAGTTTTTTTTTTTTTTTTTTTTTTTTGCAGCGACACACCAAAGCCTCTGGTGGGAATCGAACCCCCGCATGATAGGCACGCTACCTACTCACCTCCAGGGGCGCTTTCCAGCCGATTGTTGAGTCTTTGGCCACATTGATCTGCTTTCGCACGCTTGTAACCACTCTGCAGACTGCCTTTTGGACTCCGGTAACATATCTTTTACCATCGAGCCATTTCTGGCGAAAAAGGTTTTTGATGAATCATTTTTAACTTTAATTCATGGATTTTGGTCATCACAATAGTGAATGTGTGAACTGGTGCATTGTTTTGATGAAATAACACTTTCTTTTTTGTCTTCATTTTATTACTTAAACGCTGCAATGGGATGGCATATTGGCCGCCGTTGATTGTTTTTCCTTTTAGAAGATAATCAATAGAAATTATCACTCGCGCATCCCAGAACACAGACGCCATAACCTTGCCTGCACATGGAACTGCCTTCCCCTTCTTTGGACAAGATTCTCCAACTACAGTCCACAGCTTTGACAGTTACTATGTCTCAGGTGTGAAGTGGTGGACCCATGTCTCTTCTATGTTTACGAATCGGCTTCATTGCGGTGGAACATCTATTGAAATTGACGAGTTTCGACACATTTTTGAAAATTCTGGTGTGGATATTGTATGTGTATCTGAAACCTGGTTTGACGAATCTATCACAGATACTTTGGTATCAGTAGACGACTACAATCTTTACAGAGCTGACAGAGCAGATGGGTACGGAGGAGTAGGCATTTATATCAGAAGTGGATTAATGAGTAAAGTTAAACGCAGAACTGGTAATGAAAATGATAAAGTGGAACATTTATTTTTAGAATTGTGTGCTGCTGGAGGCAAGATTCTTATTGGTAGTGTCTATAGACCAGATCGTAATATAGACCTTGGGAATTTCTATGAAATGTTGGCGGAAGATTTTATACCTTTTTATGATAATATTATATTAACTGGGGACTATAATTCAAACCTGCTGGAAAACTGTAGTTTGGTCGAAAATATGAAATCTCTTGGACCTACTCCCATGAACACGCATATACCAACACACTTCACTACCACTAATAACTCATTACTAGATTTATTCTTCGTCTCTGATGAAGCAAACACACTGATGTAGTATGACCAATTGTCTGCATCTGGTTTTTCTAAACACGACCCAATTTTTATAACCCATGATATTCCTTTACAAGTTCCCAGCAAAACAATAGAATTTAGAGACTTCAAAAACATAAATTTCACTCACTTGGAGGAAGTGATTGGAACTCGATATACTTTATGTTATCGGTAGATGATCAGCTGGCCTTCTTGGAACGCCATGTCTCAGCTTTATATAATATTATTGTTCCGATCAAAGTAAAAACAATAAGCAAGCGACAAACACCATGCTTTACAGCGGAAATTAAAAACTTATAGAAAATCGTGATAAAGCCTTTTTCCGATGGAAGCGGTTTAAAACAAACGCACTTCATGAACTTTATCGCACAACTAAGGAAAGCTAAGGCCGCATAATATGCTGAAAAGTTTTCAACATAAATTGATACAAAGAAACATGGAAAACTATTAGAGAAATTGGGGTTGGAAAGAGGAAGGGTATAGAAGAAAATTTCATATCAAACCCTAATGAAATTAACGAGAATTTTATTAATATTATAATGCCTCAAGCTGGTCACTCATAAAGGGTGATTTTTTAAGAGCTATAGGAAAGTTTTCCAAAAAAAAAACACATAAAATTCAGAAAAATGCATGAAATCTTTATTTGAATCGATAGTACGGTCCATATAATTTAATGTTTGAAGATTATTTCATGCAAATGTTGACCGTGACTGCGCCTCAAATGGTCCATCCGCTTAGTCCAATTTTGGCATACTCTTTCCAACATTTCGGCCGGTATCTCACGAATAAATGCTTCAATGTTGTCTTCCAATGCGTCAATTGAAGCGGGATTGTCTGTATAGACATGAGCTTTAACATAGCCCCACAAAAAATAGTCTAAAGGCGTTAAATCGCACGATCTAGGCGGCCAATTGACCGGTCCCGAACGTGAAATAAAATGTTCACCGAACTCGCCTCTCAATAAGGCCATTGTTGCGCGTGCTGTGTGGCATGTGGCACCGTCTTGTTGAATGCACATGTCATGCAAGTCATGCTCTTGCATTTTGGGCAAAAAAAAGTTGGAGTAACAGAGGCCCAATTGCTGCGAATGGCGACGAATCGATAATTGATGGTCATCTTTAACACTGGCCGATACAGCTGCGATATTTTCTTCAGTTCGCGCTCTACGTAAGCGTGTTGGTGGTTTAATGTCCAGCAATGTAAATTTGGTGCGAAATTTAGTCACAATAGCCCGAATAGCCGCTTGAGTGGGTCGATTAAACTGACCATAAAATGGAAGAAGCGCGCGATGAACTTTCTTAACAGAGCACGCATTTTGATAATAAAATTCAATAACTTGCAAGCGTTGTTCGTTTGTAAGACGATTCATGGTTAAATAATAGACCAAACTGAAGATGTTTGACAACGAAACAAAACACGAAAAGTGCGTCAGCTGTTTAAACCAGTGTTGCCAAAAAGATAATAGCTAAAAAATCACCCTTTATTATGACAATTATACCCCTAAGTATGCCCCACAAATCCCTTTTTCATTTGACTGCGTTAGTCCCTTCGATGTACTTTAGAGCTGTCAATCTATAAAGTCTAATGCAATAGGAATTGATGGTATTCACCCTACTTTTCTCAAAATGCTACTTCCCTTCATTTTGCCATATATCACGCACATTTTTAACAAAATAATTACAGTGAGTGTTTTTCCCCAATGATGGAAACAAGCTAAGATCTTACCTGTACCAAAGTCGGCAACTGAATATTTACCCATAGCTATATTACTATATCTTTCGAAGGTATTTGAACGGCTCCTTCATTGTCAAATAACGTCCTACATAAACCATAATAACCTGCTTACTGACCGTCAATCTGGGTTTCGTGCCAAACACAGCTGTATTACAGCTCTAGCTGATGTAACAGAAGATATAAGGAGAGAAACTGATGATGGCCGCGTGGTAATATTAGCGCTGTTAGACCGTTCATAGGCTTTCGATACGGTGGATCACACAGTTGTGCTACAAAGGCTTAAGAAATGTTGCACTTTTCACCAACTTCTGTTGCACTTATGACCTCTTACCTAGCAAATCGTTCGCAATGCGTAGAAACTAATAAAATTGCGTCGACGTAAGAGGCATTCCACAGGGTTCTAACCTTGGTCCCCTCCTTTTCTCAATTTATGCTTCCGATCTACCTAAACAGTTAATTCACTGCAATATAAGAATGTGTGCTAATGACGTACAGTTATATATTAGCAGCAAGAAAGAAAAATCGAAGACTGCAGTTGAAAATTGAATGATGAATAATATTAATAGGCAAGGCGATTTCTTGTTACCGATTTTACTGTGTCAGTTTTAAACCTATTTTGATCAACCATGCCTCATTTGAAAGGTATTTCTTTTTAGTTGTCCACCAGATTCACAGATTTTTAAATTTAAAATTTTTTTGGAGTAAACTGCATTTAAAGTTGCTACTAACACATACATAAAATTATACAATGCTATTTTTTTTTTTTTTTTATTTATTTATTTATTTATTCAGTCTATGGAATCATCCTTACAGACTACTTAAAGTATATGTACATTTATATTATAATTTATATATATAATTAAACATTTAACAAAATTGATATATAACATTTATTTAATTCAGTTGATTTAATGCATTTAAGTGTAATATAATATCTCTTCTCACAATATCCAAACTTTTATTAAAATCAATAAACTGATACAGCATATTAAACTCATCACAAATTCTACGTAGTGGATTAAAATTAGCATAGTTTGTACAATAATATTTGATAGTTAGAAAGTTATAATTTCTTGATGATCGAAAAGGAATATTTATATTTATTTTGTTGATAAGAAATTCAGATTTAAGACTACCATTTAACAGTTTTAACAGGAAAGTAACATTTAGCATATGTCTGCGACTTTTCAATGTAGGAAGCTTAATTAGAGCCAGACGATTTTCATAAGATGGCAACCTCATATTAGGATCCCAGCCCAAACCACGAAGACAAAATAACAAAAATTGTTTTTGAACTGATTCAATTTTATTCGAATGTATATGATATTGCGGATCCCAGACTACAGACCCATATTCGAGTATTGGTCTTACCAAGGTAGTAAACAATTGTTTTGTCGTATACGGATCCGAAAACTCTTTAGCCCACCGTTTAATGAATCCAAGTACACCAGTAGCTTTATTTATTGTTAGCGAAATATGACTTCTAAAGTCTAATTTTTTATCCAGAAGTACGCCAAGGTCGTTGAATGAATCAACTAAATCAAGCACAGCATTATTCATGATATACCTACCATTTATTGGAATTGATCTTGTAAAAATCATATATTTGCATTTTTTGACATTTAGGTCCATTAGATTCATATTACACCAAGTAGTTAAACGATCAATATCATTCTGTAAAAGTGATTGTTGATCAAGATTGTTGAGGGTAAAAATTAACTTTACATCGTCTGCATACATTAATGTAGTTGAGTGTTTAATTACAGAAGGAAGATCATTTATAAATAGCGTAAATAAAAGAGGTCCCAAGTGACTACCTTGAGGTACACCAGATAATACTTTTATGTTGTTGGAATACGAGTTACGAAACTTAATACATTGTGTTCTGTCTTTTAAATATGATCCGATCCATTTTATTAGCATTATACCAAAGCCCATACGGTCAAGCTTAAACAACAATAGATCATGATTTACTTTATCGAATGCCTTGCTAAAATCATTATAAATAACATCTGTTTGTTTCATATTAATAAAACCATCATTTACTAAAGTTGTAAGCTCCAAAAGATTTGTTATTGTAGAGCGTGATTTGCAGAATCCATGTTGCGTTGGAGATATGACAGAGGACACATGATGTGACAACGTGTCATATATAAGTTTTTCAAATAGTTTTGGAATAGCACTTAATTTAGCAATACCTCTATAATTCGAAATACCAGCTTTAGATCCAGACTTAAAGAAGGGAATAATAAATGATTGTTTCCAAATGGGAGGAAAGTAACCCAATTTAAGGGATATGTTAAACATATAAGTCAAAGGAATATACAATAAATGTGCGCAGCGCTTCAAAATGCACCTAGGAACACCGTCAGGACCAGCAGCATACGACAATTTTAATTTTGTCAGGGCATTCAGAACTGTATGTTGATTGATGGATGGTATATTAATAATTGAAGATTCCGATATTGTGTATGGATACAGATTATTAAATACTGTCGAAGAATAAGTTGATGCAAAAAAGTCTGCAAACATATTACTTATGGAGTTATCATCTGAAGATTCTAAATCACCGTACTTCATAACCGAAGGAAAGTCCGCAGTACGTCTTTTAGAATTAATAAATTTATAAAATGATTTTGGATTATTTTTTAGATTATTCCTTACTTTAATTAAATAGTTATTATAGGCCAATTGATTAGCAATAATAAATTCCGATCTTGATAACGAGTATTTCATATAGTCTATCAATGTTCCATATTTTCTATAATTTTTGTACATTTTGTTTTTCTTATTTTTAAGTTGAGATAGATGTTTTGTATTCCAAGGAGGACCATTCGATTTAGGAGGTAACATTTTAGGTACAGATGCCGAGAAACATTCAAAGAGGTGATGATAAAATGTATGCAAACACAAGTTCAAGTTATCATTGCAACGAGATAACACATTTATCCAGTCAATTTGGAATAGATGGAGTTGTAAATCTTGGTAATTAGTTTTATTAAAGCAAAAGATTTTATCGCTGTGAGTTAACTTTTTTTTATGAAGAGGATAGGAACAAAAGCAAGATATCTCAAGTGTTGGATGGTATATATCTTCCGGATTAGAAATAGGGCTATGCCGCAATATTGAAAAGTCATTCGGTTCATTAACGAAAATAAGGTCCAACAGTCTACCAAATGCATTTGTGACGGAGTTGACTTGGAAAAGACAATTTTCCAATAAACCATGAATAAATGCAGCTGAAGAATCGGAATAATGAGATGGAACTAAATAATTGGTATCAGGATCAGCTTTCCAGGATGTAGACGGCATGTTAAAATCTCCAATTAACATTAATAAATCAGATGGTTTTATATAATTTTGGATTAAATCAACAGCTTTCAGATGATCCTCATAAACAGAAAGCGGAGAGTTAGGCGGAATGTATGAGCAAATAATGTATATGGACCTGTTATTAATTTTAGCTAAAACACATATAATCTCAATATGTAAAAAATCGTTTAAGATAATTTCTTCAGACGAAAATTCGTTTAGTATAGCAACCAATACGCCGCCACCAGACTTTTTTATTACATTATTACACTGATTATTATTTTTATCGGCTTCAATTCTTTCACAACTTTCTCTATCTTTTCTGAAAATTTGATATTTAGGGCAAAAAATCTCAGAGTTATTAACTTTTTTACTGAGCCAGGTCTCCGTAAATATAATAATATGATTATTGAAGCCAAAGCTATTACAATAAATTGACGAAAGTTTTGAATTCATACCTCTAACGTTTTGATACAAGATGTATATTAGTTTTTTGGATTTTGATCAGCGGATTTGGGAAGCCGAGCATTATCTTCTTCTCTATATATAAATTCACGTATTAATGCGTTTTTAGGCCAAAAACTGGCATCTACGATTTGTTCAAATAGGTATTCAGGAACAATTATTTTAAATGATGCTCTATTTCTGGAATTAATTTTGTAAACACTAATATCCTCAGGAATACAGTTTTTAATTTTAGAGATCACATAAAATTTCATCTCATCAGCTTTCGTATCATGTGCGAAACGTGTAGCAAATATAGTTTTCTTCGGAGGAATTGTTCGCAACCTAGGAGTGGGTATTGATTCAATACCAGTAGTAGGCACTATATTTGAAGTACCAGATGTTGAAGCAGATGGAATTGGTGATGCAGCATCAAAATTAATCAATCGACCAGCGTTCTCAGGATTATAAAGTAAATTATTAGCCGTAGCAGTTCTAGGCATTGAAGAAATATTTGGAGCAATAATGTTCAGAGCATGCTGAGTACTATGGTTATTAGCATTTGATGTAATCGGAAATGCTGCAGTTTCATTTAATATTGGAGTAGGTTTATTAATTAAAACTTGAACGTTGTTTGAATGAGAAACGGCAGGATCAATACCTGTAATATTTTGAAAAGGATTTGGTAAATATAAAGCAGATGCAGTAGCAGTAGTACTATTCTGATGTGCTCCATTAGGACCAGGATTCTGACTAGAATTTTCTTTATTCAAGAACCTTGGCGACTTACGACGAGTTGGGGATGGTGACAGAAATCCCTCTAAGGATTTGAAATCATCAAAAAGCTTTCCATAAGCATTTATTTGACAAGATAAATTATTAAGGTTTTGTTGAATTTGCAAAAAATTATCTTTCGTACTTTGAAAGAAACGATAAAAATCAGCACCAATTTTTTGACATCCATTACAGCGCCAGTGCAAGTTTTTATGTTTAGATATTGACTCAGCAACCAAACCAGACAGGCCACTACATTTAAAGTGACATAAACCATGACAAAGCCAACAGGTAAGCATTCTTTCTTAATAATCAACCAAAGAGCAGCCTTTTTTCAAACATGCCATTATTAAGCTCTACAGGTCAAAAACAGCACAACACAAAAAAACGGCAACGGTAACGATTACAGTAAAGCTACGATCTGGCTACACACAACCAACCAGTATTTTGGGTATTCTTAATGAATTTATGTGTGTGTTTATTAAATTTGTTAATGTGTTTGTAATAAAAATGAGTTTGCTCTTTTTGTGCTGATTTGTGAATTGGTTATAATTGATCAGCATATCTTTAGAGTCTTTATTTAATGAAAAAATAAAATTTCCTAGAATTTGCACTCGAATTACGAGGGCTGGGTTCTGCTAGTATATATAAATGATCAACAAATCGAAATCGTTGAACGAGCAAAAAATCTGGGTGTTATCTATAATAAAACATTGACTTGGTCAGACCATGTCACAGCTGCCTGTGGTAAAAAAATATTCGATGTTACGAACACTTTGGCCTACCCAATACTGTACACCAATTAATATACGCTTGCTACTTGTAAAGACATACTTAATACAAACACTACTATATGCATGTGAAATATTTGCAAGTTGCGATACTAAAAGTAAGTCCATATAACGTTTAACAATACCGCAAGATACGTTTACGGGCTCAGAAGGTTCGATCACATTTCACCTTACTCAAAGCAAATTTTCGGTGTCAATTTTGATGACTTATTAAAAATAAGATGTCTTATTTTTTTTACATAAAATAATTAGTAACCAGGAACCAAAATATCTTTATAACCGATTGCGTTTTAGTAGGCTTCGGAGAAATAACAATTTAATTCAATGTCGGCACCATACTTTGATATCTGCATGGCAGTTTTTCATACATGCAGCACGTCTTTGGAATGGTTTACCTTCTATAATTAAAGGCTCAGCAACGGCTCATTTTTCAAAAAAAAAAAAAAAAAAATTTTACAATACATTTAGAAAATTTTTATTTTTTTTACAATACACGTATACTAATTTGCTGTCAACAAATATGTATTGAAAATTTTTTCTATATGTGACCTTCTCCGAGAAAAGGGACCTAGTGTGTCAAAAAACGGGTTGTGTCAAAAACGGTGGATTCTGGTACCTAAAAGGGTGTAGAAACTTTAAATGCGTTTTTTCTCAAAACTTAATTTTTACACACTAGGTCCCTTTTCTCGGAGAAGGTCACATATACTTCTTATTTGCTTTTTAAATTCTATATGCCACTTATAAATATCTATTATTTGTATGTAAATCAATATTATTTTTTATTATTAATATTTAATATGGTCACAGTAATTTTAAGTTGTATTGTAAATCAAACTCCAACTAACATATTTAAACCTGTTCTGTTTTGAATATTTCATGTCTAGTTGAACAGGATACCAAATGTAAATAAATAAATAAATAAATAAAAATAGAACATCTTCCTGACGCTGTTTTTATTCAATTGTGAGCAAAAGCTGCAGCCACCTTGCGGAAAACCTTCTTATGTTCAAATTTTCGGTCAATATGCGATGTAAACAACTTTTTGAAGCGCTTAAATTAGTGAATTGGATACCGTTATTATCAAAGAGGACACACATAAAGATCATATAACCTAGCGTTGCATTTTTTTGCTTGCAACTGTAGTTGAATCGATACTTCATATAACTGACGAGATTACATTCATTTAAGCTTCTGTTTTCCACAACTATACAGTTCGGGTTTTCTCGCTTGTTCGGTTATCTCTTTGACCATTCATCGTAGTCATTGTAGTCCATTTACTTGTTGTTCATTTTTGTTCTTGTTGTTGTTGTTGTTATTTTAAATAAATTACCTTTTCAAGATTAAAGCCAAAGGAGCTTAACCTGGCCAAAAGTATCCGTTCAAGTACGGGAGTGTGCGATTGGTTGATGCTGATGTTGATGTTGTTTCCGATTTTTTTTTTTATTATTGAACATGTTTGAAATGCCGCAACGAAATTATAATCAAAGACACAAAATTGGTTCTTTATGCTTAATAAAACAGAGTAAAAAAAAACGTAAAAGAAAAGCATTAACACTTTACAGTACGACATACTGCATCATCATCATCATTTCTATCATGCAGAGCTACGATGGAATTTATTCAATAAAAGCTAAAAGAAATGCAATTTCTTCATTTTGGAGCAGTTAAATGCTTCACTTACAATATATATAAATACTATAAGTATGTTTATAGTTTTTTTTAGTATTGTATTATCTTCTTCTATAAAAAATCGAGTGAAGGTTTTTCGATTAAAAAAATTTTCCTTCCCGATCTAATTCATTATTAATTATATGCGTAGTGGCTGTTTTTACCCGGTCTTGCCCGGGATCCAAAGGCCTTTGACTTGATAAATGGTTCACTATGCTTACCAGGCGCTGAGTATTTAGTGCCTAATGAACAAATTCCTCAAAAAAATTAACTTTCTCCCAAAAAATTTGTATGGGATTGGGGAGTTTGTTTACGTTTTTGGGGGAGTAAATTCATTTTTTATTTCAATTTAAAACCTCACGGCCGCCCTAAGTAGAAAAAATTTTCATATAGAAACAATCTATTCAATTAAAACATAACAATTATCACAATGTTCAATAAATCGCTGATGAAGGCTGAAATGCCAGAAACCGGTCCGATTAAGAATACAGTGCAGTTATAAATTTTTGAAATATATGATTTCTTCTTCTTTACCACGCACCATTTAAACAAAATTATAATTTGCAGTAATTGCAATATGTCTGAAAAATGACTAAATCTAACAAACAAAAAATTTCTTCGCTTCAAAAAGCGTCATCTCAAATATATGTAAAAGTGCATATGTAGGTATGTACAAAACCGTACATCACATATGACAACTCTTACGAAAACTGAGAATAGTGGAAATTAGAAGTATAAATGCAAAAAATATTCAAAATTCAAAAATAACGATTGTTTGTTTGGACAGAGTTGTATCTTCTGAATATAATACAAAGTAAAGCTGTATGGTACGAAAACTGAATCTAACCACACTGCTCGTAGGCCTGACTTTAGGTGAGTGTGTTAAAGCGCTGACCAAAAAGTGCAAGTACGAGTGTATGTGAAGGTTCATGGTTCAAAACCTCACGGCCGCCCTAAGTAGAAAAAATTTTCATATAGAAACAATCTATTCAATTAAAACATAAAAATTATCACAATGTTCAATAAATCGCTGATGAAGACTGAAATGCCAGAAACCGGTCCGATTAAGAATACAGTGCAGTTATGAATTTTTGAAATATATGCTTTCTTCTTCTTTACCACGCACCATTTAAACAAAATTATAATTTGCAGTAATTGCAATATGTCTGAAAAATGACTAAATCTAACAAATAAAATTATTTGATTTTTTAATTTAGAAGTCTTTTTATAAAACGCTACAGCAAAAATACTTCAAAAATAAGCTGCGAAACCGCTTGAAGTTTTTTTTTTGAAGTTTATTTATTTTGTAAACATCAAATATAACGGAATCGTTTGCAAATTAAGGGAATCAGAAGTTTAAAATTATTTACTTCATTGAATAAATGATCATCATTGAGCAGAGACGTCAAATTTATAGAAGTGTCATAAATGGAAAATGAATGTGACGTTTGAAATTCTGCCGCAAGGTTGCTTTAAGCAACTGCTTATAGTACATGTTTGGCCTGTTTTGATCAACAAGTAATTATTGCATATACGTAGATAAAATTTATCATAAGACTTTTCACTGAGCTGTGATCCGCGAGAGAGTCGCGTCCGCGTCCGCACGTTTGGCAGCACACCCGTGCTGCCGCGCAGTTGTTGTCAATTTATTGTAATTGTCAACTTATATTTTTCAGATCATTCCGATATTTTAGCTAAGCTGTGTTCCGCGAGCGCGTCGGACACATATTGAAAGCAGTTTGGGGAATTTGCTCATTTCTTTCGGGACATTTTTTTTTTTAAATTTGGGGAATTTGTTCATCGTGAAGTTATTCCCCAATTTTTTGGGGAATAAGTTCACTTTTTTGGGAATTTATTCATTGGGGACTAAGTACTCGGCGCCTGCTTACCATTACAACTAACTATGTTTATGCATGGAGTATTTTGAGTGTATGATGTCTAAAAGTTACGAATTATAATTATTCTAGAGCTTTGTGATATACAACATTTTTAGTTTTTCCTTCCGGTGCATATACGAAAATATTATAGTCTGGAGCAGGCGACATAAAATTGTCGTTCCAGGAGTTTCAAATTCCCTGGATTCAGCTTGTCTTAGCCGCTGGATTTCTAGACACACTTGAGTAGATTCAGGCATTTCCGTTTCTGTCAACAAAGCTTGCTGAGCTGCGTTCCAGGAGCACCTTGAAATGATGCTATTGAAAAGAATACAGATTTTAAATGCGTATATTTGCAGGACAGATATTGAGATCAATATGCATATTTTCACTTAAATAAATATTTAACAAAATTCATTAAATAAAAAAATTTAAAAATTTAACAACGAATTTGGGGAGTAAGTTCATTTTGTTATTTCGTTTGAAAAATAAAATGGGGAATTTGTTCATTTCTTTTGGGGACCTTTTTTTAAATTTGGGGAATTTGTTCATCGTGAAGTTATTCGCGTGTGTACCAAATTTCAGAGAAATCCGTTGAAAAATACAAATTTGTATAGCGAACAAATGTACCAAAAAACAGAAAATGAGTTTTATAAAAATGTGGGCGTAAAGGTAGGCGTGGCCAGAAAGATATATAATCTGAACTTCGCTGGAGTACAGAGATAACGTGTACCAAATTTCAGAGAAAGCCGTTGAAAAATAAAAGTTTGTATAGCAGTCAAACAAAGAAACAAATAAAAGGGGAAAAAATAAATTTTATATACATAGAAGTAGGCGCAAAATTAGGCGTGGCCGGTAAGAAGCATATCGCGATCTTGCCTGGAGTACACAGATAGTGCGTACCAAATTTCAGAGACATCCGTTAAAAAATACCAATTTGTATAGCGAACAAATGTTCAAAAAAACAGAAAATGAGTTTTATAAAAATGTGGGCGTAAAGGTAGGAGTGGCGAGAAAGATATATAATCTGACCTTCGCTGGAGTACATAAATCACGTATACCAAATTTCAGAGAAAGCCGTTGAAAAAAAAACTTTGTATAGCAGTCAAACAAAGAAACAAATAAAAGGCGAAAAAATAAATTTTATATACACAGAAGTAGGCACAAAATTAGGCGTGGCCGATAAGAAGCATATCGCGACCTTGCGTGGAGTACAAAGATAGTGCGTACCAAATTTCAGAGACATCCGTTGAAAAATAAAAATTTGTATAGCGAACAAATATACCAAAAAACAGAAATTGAATTTTGTATAAAGAGTGGGCGTAAAAGTAGGCGTGGCCGGCAAGAATCATATGGCGACCTTTCCTGGAGTACAGAGATCGTGTGTGTATCAAATTTCAGAGAAATCCGTTGAAAAATAAAAATTTGTATAGCGGTCAAACAAACAAACAGAAAATGAATTTTATATATATAGATAATAATAATAATAATAACACACCGATGGGCCCAAATCAACTGATTTTACAACATTGGCAACAGTAACTCAAGACGGCAGTCTTATATCCACTGCCTTCATTGATAACTACTGTTCCAATTTTACAGCTGAAGCTTTAGCTATACTTCTTGCAATCAAATTCGCCTCACAAAATGATTCAAAATTTATAATTTGCTCCGACAGTTTATCATCAATACTTGCCATCAAAAACATTCAATATGATTCACCCATAATTAATGAAATCAGAAAGATATCTATTCAAAATTTGGAAAAATCAAAAATAATGTGGGTACCGTCACACGTCGGTATTACTGGCAACGAATATGCTGACTCAGCTGCTGAAGAAGCTAAACGACGACCATTACACAATTATCCGACTTGGGAAGGTCGCGATATTTTAAACACCATTTCCAATTTTTTGATGTCTGATAAAACCAGAAATTGGTCCAATTATCAATACAGGTGCAATATAAATCCAATGGGGAAAAAACCATCCTACCCAATAAACTGCACAAGGAGAGAAACCACTACATTTGTTCGGCTTAGAATTGGTCAGTTTTCACATGAACATCTGTACAGTGGAAATACTGCACCTATTTGCTCTACCTGCAACAAACAACTTAATGTCATCCACATCCTTGACGAGGGCATAACCTACAACACATCCAGAACACACCAATTCGGAACAAATATACCAACAGATCTTCTCAAAAACACATGTGATAAAAATTTCAAATTAATGTAGAAATTCATATCTGAAAATTATTTACAAAATCTTATTTAAAACGTATATATAACCTAGTCGGAGTCGGAAGCCTTAGTTGCTAGCACTCCTTAAAATCTTATATTAATAATTATAATTGAATTATAATATTAATCTTAATATATAAAAACGTTGGTGCGTATGTTGGTACTTTAATAACTGTTGAACCACTAATGCTAGCGACTTCGTATTCATACCATATGTTCCTTTGGTTCTCCGATTTGCATAACTTTTTTTTGTACCCGATAGGTGGCGCTGGGGTCGAGATTTTCCCAAAAAATTTATTTACGGTCCAATTTAGCTCAAATTCGCAACATATATTATGTACATAAAACTAAAGTTGCTGACAAAGTTTTTCACCTGTAGGTGGCGCTGGTATTAAAATATTCAAGAAAACGTATATTTTTTTTCAGTCATATTCATAATATTATTAAATGCAATGTATTTAAGGATTTTCGAGGGAGTTCGTGCTTTACTTTTGCCCGACACTCGGTATTAAAATTTAGATGCAATATAAAATCCAGATGTTTTCTTCGGGCCAGCAACGCGGACCGGACTCAGCTAGTATTCAATAAATAAATAAAAAAATAAAATAATAATAACAAAAAAAAAAAAATGCAATTTCTGTCACATTCGTGGGTAATTTTTATGGTGTAAAATTTAACAAAATCGCAGCGACGGTTTACAGCCAGCCAAGTACTGTGCGATTCGAAATCATTTTATCTCCTCAAAGGAATGATATCTGTGTAGTTGCCTGATCAAAATCGTGAGGTAAATCAAGGGCAGAATGTTGTGCATCAATTAGTGGAAAGATATGTGAAAACTGGCCGCACAATTTATGCAGAAAATTGTTTCCACGTTGGATGTGGCGCGTAAATTCATAAGACATAAAACTGCATTTGTTGTAACAAATAACAAATAAATAAAATATTTGTACCACATGAGTTCCTGAAAAGTCCAACGCGTGCAGCTCATCGTTTCGATTCTAGGAGGGCGATGTATTACTGTGCTCTTATGTTCCGAAGAAGAATAAATGTTCCATACTTACTATGTAGACACAACTGAAAAGAGGAAGCCCATGATTATTCTGGATTATAGTGCTAATAAATCTGGCATGGATGCAAAGAATCGATGCTTCGCACATATTCATACAAACGATCGTCAATTCGATGGCCGCTTGCAATTTCCTACAATGTGGTCGATATTCCTGCATTTGCTGCATTTATCATATAGAATAAAATTAAGCCAGTAAAAAACCGATAAGCGACGTTCATTTTTGCAATTGCTCACCATACAATTAGCACTGCCTACTAATATTGAAGAATAAGCCACCAATGGACGTTAACGAGCTATCCCAGGATTCGAAGTGCTATGGAAGCATTCAATGTGAACGTAAAATAAAAATAATTTTAAAACACAAAAATGGAAAAACTAAATATTTTGTGTCTTTTTAGGTAGGCCTCGATCATGTCCTGTCGTGGCGTGTTGTGTGGAGTACGGATGCCAGCATACTTGCAACACAGCAATTCGTGCTGAGTGCTGCATCGTTGCAATACCTACACACTCGAACCGGAAAATTAGCAAGAAGCATCACAACAGTGATTTATTTCATTTTCTCATGCATTTTAATATTAAACTAGTAGAGCCCAGCCCTCGAAATTCGAGTGCTAATCTTAAAAAATTTTTATTTTTTTATTCAGTTATTTCTTTCAATGTTTTTTAATATATTCAATTAATTTAATTTAAATAAATTACTATAAATATTTGTTTGTTGAACATACAGAAATAAGGGCTTAAAGTTATTCGAACCACCTGGTATGCCACCTAAGGGTATGTTAATTTTATGCAATTATTATAATGAAATTTGATTGCGCTATTGTCGTTATTGGTTTATGTCCAAAATTATTTTTCAATTCAACACAGGGTTTTTTATCTACAATTTTTGCAAAGACATTAATAAATTTAATAAGCACACACAGCATCATATAATTTTATGTATATGTTACTAGCAACTTTAATGAGCATTTCTAAAAAAAAGTTTCCAGATGGTAAAAAAGTGTAAATGTGGTGGACAGCTTAAAAGAAATACCTTTAAAATGAGGTCTGTTTGTTCAAAATCGGTTTTAAACTGACAAAGTTACATTGGTCACAAGAAATCGCCTTGCCTATTAATATTATAGATAAAACCGTTACGAGTACTTGTAATCTAAAAATTAACAATCAAAACCATCAAAACACACCTCATTTGTTATGAGTCCCTGCGGACCTTTTCAGTATTTTAAGCCCGACGGGAGACTCACCAATAGGAGGGTTAGGACAGAGGTGAATGATATAAAAGATTCGAACAAGCGGAATTTAAACTCTTACACACAGAAAACCGATTCATTGTAGCTACCGAATTTATTACCAACCGATTTGCGATAATGCTAGTAACCGATTTTCAGGTTCACGATGATTACAATTCTATTGCCTTAACAGTAAATATTTCATCATAATAGAAAGTTAGCAGATGATATTAAATTTCTGTTGATACAATCGGAAATACAGTTGTTCTATTTTAGAACAATTCGGTTGGCAAATATTTTTTCTGTGTGTACTTGTTATACCCTATACCACTATGTGGTTTGGGTATAATGACTTTGTGCTGCTGTTTGTAACAACCATCTTTAATTATACCGATCGAATCAGAATCACTATCTGATTCGATTTAACGATGTCCGTCCGTCCGTCAGTGTGTCCATGTAAAGCTTGTAATCAAACTGCAGGTCGCAAATATGAATATATTTTGACGAAATTTGGTATTTGATCTTTTATCGGCCATGGGATGAACGCTATTGAAATTAGTGAGAATCGGTCCATGTTCAGACATAGCCCCCATACAAATGACCCCTATGAAATCAACATATATTGCCATAAGATCCAAATTATCATACAAATCTCAGTCAAATTGGGTTTGCATGTATATATTACATCCATTAATCAGTAGTCCAAAAATTATCCCTATTGGACAACACTTAGTCATAAGCCCCATATAGAGCTGCTTCCCGATCTTCATTTAAATCTATCAAAAAACAAAAATATTGCACTGATTCTTCTCAACTTTTGTTTGTATATATTTTTGCAAAATACAAGAGACTTTACCAAACATGGTCAGGATCGGTCCATTTTTTGGCCTAGTCCCCATATAGATATAGCATCCGATATGAACTTTTTCATATCTGCAGCCGAAAAAATTAATAAAAAATCCCACTCAAATTTGGTTTATGCTTTTTTTCTATATCCAGTTAGTTGGGCCTGAGAGATAGGGTCTCTAAACGCGTGGCATAGGGTATCGTATAGTTGGTCTAGACCGACTATAATTTTCTTACTTGTTTTTATATGACGATTTGGTTTGTTGCTTTCCAAATAAATTTAAAATATTTATTTCAAATAATGCAATTCAAAATAATGCAAAAAAATTTTTCCAATTTTATTCTATATAATTGACAACCCGGAAGGGGCAAAACTATTGTACTGCATGTGTTATTGATTAGCAATACTGAGTCTCAGCCTATGATTTGATGGATGCAAAAAGGGCATATTTCTAAAATCCTCTAATCCTTCGATTCTTTTAGAATATTTAGAAAAGAACTGATCTTTAGTATTATCAAATGTACCGCCAAGAATTTAATCAATATCATTTATTTTGAAATTTCAACTATACCTTTTTTTGGAAAAGAATGCAAGGTTATCAATTTTTTTAGCGTTAGTCATGTTTATTGTCTAAAGAAATATTTCTATTTTTTTATTATTAAAAATCCACATATTGCAGTCACAAGTTACTACGAAAAATACAAACTTTTAAATTGTCTACCATTACAAGAATACAAAATTAAAAAAACGAAAACAAAAATAATTCAGTTTCCAATGTCGCATACCAGAAATTTTAAGTCATAAAAGCTTTGATAATAAATCAAAAGAGCCCCTCTCCACAAATACTTTCATAGAGTTACATTAATAAAGTTTTCAGCTTGTATACGTTGATAACCCAGCATACAGTTAAAGGAAACCTGATGAGGAATTCTAGCAAATTGTTGTTAATTACGGTAGTAACATTTAAATATTTACAAATAAACGCCTCCTTTATAATGTTAAATTATTTACTGGGTAGTGCCGTATGATGGTATTGAGGTTCTAATTGGGCAATAAAATATGAAGTAGTTCATGAGAGTACGTAAGTACAAATAATTTTTTTACGATTTCTTTTAGATTTTATTGTTGCTGTTGTTTGGTTTGGTTTGGTAAACTATTCATTAAACTGCAGTTGATTAACTGGGTTTTTTTGTGTTGTTATTCTTATTGTTGTAATGTCTGTTTGTATATTGTATGTATTGTATTTGTAGAGATAAAACCATAGTGTTCGTTGAGGAATTTAGATCATTTACGATTATATCACATGGAACGTACTTAGTATAGGCCTAAATTTATTTACAGTGGGAGTTGTAAATATAGCAATAATTATTAATAATTAATCGCCGATATGATATAATTGATTATAAATTGATTTTAATTTTAAAGCGGTAAATATGTTTATGTAAGTGGCAAAGTTGTAGTTTACGGAAAATATTTTGTTTAATCAATCTAGTCGTGGTGCAAAGGTTCAATTTCTGATCAGTGACTCTGGAACGCCGCACATTGGACCATTTGACGAGAAGGAGGTCAAAAATATATAACTTTTGATTGGATTGGAATTTTGACATGCGGTTTTTTTGGTAGGTGTTTGGTAGGTGACCGAAAATAAAAAAAGTTACGGAGGGTTTAAAATACATTTTCATTTGTAGTTGAATTTTAGTACAAAAGTGAAGTGTTAAAAGGTAAAAAAAGGTTTTTTTTAATATAATGTCTATTTTTTTCAGTTAATTTTACAACTAATACTTTTTAACAATTTTTTAAGTTCATTTTTTCAGAAAATGCCAAACTTTGGCCCCCGTAAACTTTTTAGTCCTAATGTGCACAAGGGCCAAAGGTTGTTTTTTTAAAAGATCCCGAGTTAAAATATAATTTATTAAGCAGCGAACGTAAAAGTTACCTTATATTGGTTCAAGAAAGAGAAGTTTCAATGAAAAACTCGTATGTTTTTGCTTTAGTTAAATTTTTTTTTATTGTCTTTTTAAATATTTCTATATCAATTTTTATGGTAAATTTATGAAATATAACAATTTTTATCGTAAATTTACAAAATATATAAATTTTTAAATCAAGAAAATTTTTTAACTATATAAAAAAAAGTGTAACTTATTGTTAGTGTAATGAAAAAGTACTTTAAATCAACCAATTTTAGTAAAAATTTCTTCTAAATAACCTTGATTTTCATTTTCTAGAAGTTGTTTAGCTTCTTCGTCTAATTCAATAGAGGTAGTTTTCCATTTTTGACGAATGTTGGACATATATGGATCTGAAGTGCACAACAAAATAGTGATAAGGTCTTCATTAGTACAACATCTGGACATTTTCCTTGTGTTGTGCTCGTCTTTGTTCCTTTTTTCTTGCGCTTCTTCAGATAGATCTCCTATTGGTAGCATATTGTTTTGAATTATTTGTTCCCCATGGTACAAAATTTTATGAACTGTGGATGGCATATATCTCCAAGAGTATTTTTCATTATAAGGTATAGCTGTTTTATTGGCGTACTCTCTAAATTTTTTTGCATTTATCTTTCTGCTGCATGCTAGAACTTGTAATATGATTTTAAATCGTCTTATTAATTCATGATCTACACCTGTGATAGATGCTGCAGTTTCCGGATCGGAAAAAAATCTCCTTGCAGTATTTCCATCATTTGTGTTTCCTTCCCCTTGTTTTGGTCGATTACGAGGCCTAGCTGTAGATATGTATTTTTGTTGAATTTGTTTTTTTTTGCTTTCTTTTTTCTTCATTTTCTTTGTTTTTTCTCACTGTTTCGCCTAACGGACCAAATTTCAAATCATAACCCAATTAAAGAATATGCTCCATGAAACGTATTCTAGCATGAAGAGGGGACATTCCAAATTCGTAGGCTTCCTTAAAACTATCGTCTTCTGGTGGGGGTTGGCTTAATTGACTTGATGTCTTTTGGCGTATAATGCAGCTTGACGTTGACTTTGTTCCAGTTAAAGCTTGTGCAACTTTTCCATCAATCATTGTGAGACACATTTTAAAATGTACTTCAATGTCTTGGTCATCAAATTTAAATATTACTGGTTGAAGTTCCTTAATTTGATCTTTTATTTTTTGAACTTCTTCAGTTATGACATCTTTGGTTTCCTTTTTGAATGCAAATTTTATTGATCTGCAATACTTTGTTGAAGAAGGAATTTCATTTTGCCATATATCAATTTCTGTTGCTCTACTAGTTGACGGCTCTAAGACGTTATACCTTTTTGTTAAGCGCAATGGAACGAAATATACCATAAATAAATTAGCATCTGATGAATTTTCGGCATTAAATTGCTTGTATTGTTTCTGACCAGAGGATCCATCATATCCCCATTTAGAAATTAAAGTAATGCTGCCATTACCAATTTTTTTTAAATGATCAGTATCAAGCGTATTTAGCAATCTGCAGTATGTTCAAGGCGATCTTGCAATTTTATATCTGCTGATGTTGAAGTGAAGGTAAGCATTCTTTTTTGGCAGAAACTAAATCTCGATACTCTGGAAAAATCCCACAATTCTTTTCATTGGTTTGCTTCCGCAATTCCTTATATTGATTTTTGGTCAATTTCAAATCCAAAAATAGAGCGAACGCTTCTTCCGGCGTAAATTTCTTATCTTTAATTGGTGTAGGAATGCTTTTCAAAATCCTCTTTGTGCGCCTTGGGCTCGCTTCTACTATTTTTTCAATTATTTCAATTTTATTTTTTTTATTTTGGGTTGGTTGAATTTGGTGAAAAAATGAATCCTTAATAATTCTTTGAGAAATTTCTTCATTGATATTCTCCAGCTTGCGCCTTCGAGATATTTCACTGCATCCGTCAATTGGTTTTGCTGGTCGACCCATTTTTCCACTTTCGTTGGCAGTTGTAGATGCACTCTCAAAAATAAATTCCTTTATTAACCAGTCTTGGTAACGTTTGTACATCTTTGCCTTGCTATGAGAGCATTCAATGTACCGTCTTTTCAAATTCGATGCAAAATTAGCAATTTTTCCTTTGTGCATTTCAATGTCTTCTAGGTTACAATTCTTAAAGAAGTCGTTGTGCAAAATTACATCGTCTACGTCATTTCGTTGAAAATAAATATCTGCCAGATCTCTGTAACAGTACTTAGCCATTGCACAAACTGTAATGGATAATAATTGTGGAAACATTATTATAAATACTCTTTCTTGCAATTATGTAAAATAAAAATTTTTATCTTTTATTACCACTTTTAGAAGCATAAAAAACACACACCCTAACCCCTTTTAAAAGGTGAAGCATACCTGCTCATATCTTGAAGGGCTATGTCGCAATAGTTTTTTTTTTTTACCATATACCTGTTATTTAAATTGTTTCCCATTTTGTCAGGTATTTAAACTATGTAACTCTAATTCAGACTAATAATGTTTTTGAAAGATACCTATGTAAATGTACCTGTAACAATTAAGCGCATTATATCTCAACCCTTTTTTATAAGTATATAACAACTCCTGACATCTCTACCGACACGCAAAAAAATACACCGCGTTGTACCGGTACAACCAACTTTTGTATTCATAACACTCAGACGGACGGACGGACATCGTTTAATCGACTCAGAAAGTGTTTTTGAGTCGATCCGTATAATAAAAGATGGATAAAGGTCCAATATTTTTGGCAGTTACAAACATCACCTCAAACTTAATATATCCTAACGACATAGTGGACAACTTTTGTATTCATAAATTTTGCAGAAAATATCTAACCTTGGGTCAAAAAAAATGTTCTGGTGCACACTTGCGGAAACTGCCGGGTGTATAATGGGGTATAGAAGTATAGGGGACTATAGAAGAGTGCAAGATTTTTTCTGACTGCTTTTGACAGGCAGGAGTTATGCTTTATTAAGTAGGAGATTTTCGGAAAATTTGGACCTTTTTTAAAATTTTTTTTATTTTTTATTTCGAAATGACTCAATGATTTAATATTTTTAATATTAATAGTATGGAACCCACAAAAGTATACAAAATTTATTTCACTTCAAAATCTTTTAAATCAAAAAAGTAACAGTCATTCAAAAATAAAAATTTACAAAGAAATTTTTAATTTTAGCAAAATACTGAGAAAGCCCATTTTCGAAGACACTGTTCGCCGTGACATAGTTGAGATAGAGTCGCAATTTTTTGGCTCCCGAGGTTAACTAGTATTTACTTTCAAATGAATAACATAACTTTAAAATCGGTTCACTGTGCGCCGAGAGGTCCTTTTCGGCCTTGAAATTCATTTTGTCGCCTTATAGAATTTAATAAAATTTCTTTGAAAAATATATAAATTACCTACTAATAAAATGTTTGCACTTTTTTTAAATTTTGATCCCGAACCTGAACCTGAACTTTTTATTTAGATTAACCCTGTATAAAAGTAACTATTATTAAAAAAGTACATTTACTAAAAAAAGTACCTCTTCTTTCATAGTTTTATAATGGACGACTTAGTTTATGTGAAAAATAGATTCGCCTTAAAAATTACACAAGGGAACAAGGTTTTTGTTGACTAAGAACTGAATGTTGTTTTTAAGGTATTTTGCACTTGGTTTTTTCTATCAGCTCGACTTTTCGCGATATACCGTCATGTCCACAATTAAAGCACTACATATATTGGAATAACTTGAAAACCATTCACCATATTCAGTTAAAAAAATCGAAAACTCATCAACAATATGCTGTGGTTTTCTGGAATAACCGCGTATGTCCATTTTTGTCAGTTTTGAGTTAACGATGCCAAATATATTAATTTTTAACGCTCTTTACATGTATTAAATTAAAAAAAAAAATGTTGACCACTTCTGAGTTTCTTCTTTAAATAACGACGTAACTTAAATGTTTATTAAATTAATTTGCAGAATTAATGACGTATGTCAACCTACGTTTGATCGCTGACAAATTTTTTTCTCAGAAAACGACACATAGCGACATACGTTGTTACTAATGAAAAAAAATACAAAATAATTTTGGATTATTTTTTAGTTTATAACCACTTATAAAAACTTGTGTGTTTATTTCTGTTATTTTTTGTCACTATTATTATTGATTCGTTGCTATATTCTCATAAGCTCTTTTATCTGCACACACTTTAACTGATATTTTCATATTGTTTTTTTCGTCCTTCTCTAGGATCTATTCCTCTGAAGATTTTGACTCAAAATTTTATATAAGGTATTTATTGCCCATATCTACAGGACTATTAAATAAAAAGCTCTAAGAACTTTATATCGAGCCCATAATTTCAAATATAACGTTTTTGGGCTCCCCTCAACATTTTGATTTTATGACATACGTGGTTATTCTAGAGAACCACAGTATTATCTTTAAGCCATGCTTACATTGGTTTTAAATTTGCCCAGTAGTTTCAGAGATATCGTTTACCGATTAATAACTGCAACTTAAAAATGCAAGCTGATGGAGGAAAATTGAGATTAGATTTGAAATCAGCGACCTTGCAACATTAGAGGATAAAATTGCAATAAAGTTCCAGTCAACACCAAAAAATGTACATTTTTGTTCTCTTGTGTTATCAATAACAAAAAGCTTGTCAAAGTTATAAACCAGAATGTAGTAAACATGCTAAGTGAAAGATTACTATAATTCTTAACATAACTGTTCACATACATGAAAGTAAAACGTGTAAATATTGTAAATATAAAAAAAAATCGTTTTCACCATGGTACGAAGACACATAAATATATGTCTACACATGTACATACTGTAATATGTACACTCATAACTACCTACATATGTACCTATGTAGATAACTATGTTTGAATGAATGTATGTATGTATGTAGGAACATTCATTGATATGATAAGTTTTAGTTTTATGAATGAGCAAATACATATTCTACCCAAAAATATTTACCACACAATTATGCCTCAGACTGTAAGATTGTTAAGTGTTAATATTAACAAAAATATGTAAAATGTAAATATTTATTTATATTTTATAACAGATTACAGAGTATGTATTGAGTAAACAATATAAATATGTACATATGTATGTATGAATATAACAGTACACTGTGTATGAATGAACGTGCAAGCGGCTGTTTTAAATGCACTCATTCACTTGATATTTTTCACTGAATGAAAATGTTGCAATAAAATTCCATTGTGAAGGGTTCTAAATATTTTGACAAGGGCGATATGTCAACATTTTATAAGCTCTTAAAAAATTTCCTAAATTCATTCATTAATTTAAGGTGGTAAAAACTAAAATTGGGTCATCTGTATTTCGAACTGATTAGATACTCGACTTTATTAAAAAAAAAAATATATATATATAAAAATATTTTTTTTTATTTTCTTGTCTTTCATATCTAATACTGCCTGATTTGGAAACCAGATATATATATATATTCTTGATTGAAAAATTCCAATTTAGACAGGCGAGATTATTTTATTGGAATCAATGTAAAGGAATCTGTTGAATAATCTTAGAAATTTAAAATGTCAAACCAAATACAATTTCGTTTTAAAGACATTTGTAATCCCAATATCTCTAATAGGATCTTAAGGAACAACTAGATTCTGTGGCGAAAATAAGCAATGTATTAACATTTTACAATCTCAAAACATATTGCATTTATCAATGTAGTGTAAACAGTAGATCAGGGAATGCAACTGTAAATGTTATATTGAAACCATTAATCTGCAATGAAAATTAAATTGACTTTAAGTCTTCATTTAAATATATAAAAAATTGTTTTTCATACGATTTAAAAATGTATCTCTCTTTCAGGTGCAGTACAAAAAATTATTATTCCTTGCTAATTCATAACGTGAGTACTTATCCAATTTTATATTAAAAATTCATGAAATCACATATATGGATTAAAATTTTTACGAAAATATTTCTCACCATATTTAAATTTCCTTAAGTGTAGTTGCAATAATATTGAACTCCTTGCATTGGCCAAAAAATTATTAAAAAAATACTTGCTTTTTGTTACAATTCTGCCGATGATAATTCTTAAAATTAAAAAAAAATAATTTAATGTTTAACTAATTACACTGTACAACACAAAAAAAAATTACAAGGTCCGGCTTATAGATTTTGATAGAGGAGACAAAAAAGAGACACGTGTATTGGCGTTTTGGAAGTTTACATCTGAATTTCATTTGAGACGGTTAAAGTTTCCCAACTTTGGCACATTCTTAAAAGAGCAAAAAACACCATTAAAACAGGGATTTAAGGGGTTAAAATGTTTCGCAAAAATATTCGCCGTGAAATTTTACTATAAGTCCCTGAATACACCAAAACGGAAAATTCAACCAGAAAGTCAGAAATAAGACACAACAAAAGAGAGCTTTGGGTTAATTCGCATTTATGAAGAATTTTATTTTAATTTATTTTGGGGTACTTTAAAATAAAATTCTTAATAAATGCTGTTTTTTGCTCTTTTAAGAATGTGCCAGAGCTGGGAAACTTTAACCCCCCCCACCATCAAATGAAATTCATATAAAAACTTTCAAACGCCGATACACGTGTCTTTTTTTTGTCTCTATCAAAATTTATAGGCGGGACGTTGTAATTTTTGCAAAAAATTTGATTTTGTTGTACAGTGTTATTGATCGTTCGTCGCTCTACTGGCTATCAGGCAGCTAGTTAAATACACTACAATCATAATTACCATTATCTGGTATCGCTTAAGTCACATACAAAATCAAAGTGTCAATTATCAAACTTGCGCTACAACGCTGATCAGATCTCATGGGTTTTGTTTGACCCTAAAAATACTTGTTACTGCTTTTAGGCGATGCCAACTTGACGCTTTTCGCATTAGATTTAGCGACTAGCTTTGACGATCCAAAAAGCGTACTTTTTTCCATTTAGCTCCTCTTATAAAAAAGCGCTAAATTGCCGCTATCCGTTTTCCTTTTTAAGCGCTTTTAGCATTTTTAAACCTCAATAGTTCAGTTCTTTTCTTAAAAAAGTACTTTTTCATAAAAAACTACAAATTCTTAAAAAAGTACCTTCTGCTAAAAAAATACCTTTAGTTAAAAAAGTACCCATAGTTAAAAAGTCGCTTTAATCGAAAAAGGTCCTTATGTTAAAAAAGTACATTTTCTATAAAACTTTTCTTTGAAAGTATCCTTTCTTAAAAAATAGCATTTCTTAAAAAAGTACCTTTACTTAAAAAGTACCCTTTCTTCACAAATTACCCTTTTTAAAAGGTACCTTTTATTAACAATGTACCCTTTCTTAAAAAATTTCATTTTCTATAAAACTATCATTTAAAAGTATCCTTTCTTAAAAAATAGTCTTTCTTAAAAATTATCCTTTCTTAACAAATTACCCTTTGCTAAAAAAGTACCTTTTTATGCCCTATACCACTATGTGGTTTGGGTATAATGACTTTGTGCTGCTGTTTGTAACAACCAAAAATATTTGACCTAGACCCATCTTTAATTATACCGATCGAATCAGAATCACTTTCTGAGTTGATTTAACAATGTCCGTCCGTCCGTCCGTCCGTCCGTCTGTGTGTCCATGTAAAGCTTGTAATCAAACTGCAGGTCGCAGATATGAATATATTTTGATCAACTTTGGTAAATAAGCCATGGGATGAACGCTATTGAAATTGGTGAGAATGGGTCCATGTTCAGACCTAGCCCCCATACAAATTACCCCTATGAAATCGACATAAATTGTCATAAGATCCAAATTGTCATATAGATCTTACTCAAATTGGGTTTATATGCGTTCATTACATCCATTAATGAGTAGTCCAAAAATTATCCCTTTGGCCTCATATGGAGCTGCTTCCCGATTTTCACTTAAATCTATTAAAAAAACAAAAATATTGCACTGATTCTTCTCAAATTTTGTTTGTATATATTTTTGCAAAATACAAGAGACTTTACCAAACATGATCAGGATCGGTCCATTTTTGGACCTAGTCCCCATATAGATATAGCATCCGATATGAACTTTTTCATATCTGCAGCCAAAAAAATTAATAAAAATCCCACTCAAATTTGGTTTATGCTTATTTTCTATGTCCAGTTAGTTGGGCCTAAGAGATAGGATTTCTAAACGCATGGTATAGGGTATCGTATAGTCGGTCTAGACCGACTATAATTTTCTTACTTGTTTTTATTAATAAAGTACTCTTAAAAAATAAATTTTCTCAAAAAAGTGCATTGTCTTAAAAAAGTACCCTTTGCTAAAAAAGTAACTTTTGTTAAAATAAAAATGACCTTTGTTAAAACAGTTCCCATTATTTAAAATTACATATTATTAAGAAAAGAAATTAAAAAAAAGAAGTAACATAAACTCAAGATAACTGATCATAAAACAATTTAATAAAATAAATTTTCTTAAAAAAGTAAATTTTCTTAAACAAGTAAATTTTCTTAAAAAAGTAAATTTTCTTAAAAAGAAACCTTTTCTTAAAAAGCACTTTAGCGTTTTTAACTACACCAGTTCAGTTCTGTTCTTATAAAATTACCTTTTCCGAAAAAACTACCATTTCTTAAAAAAAATACTCTTTGTAAAGAAAATACTGTTAGTTAAAAAAGTATCCCTGGTTAAAAAAGCACCTTTTGTTAAAAAAGTACATTTTGTTAAAAAAGTACATTTTCTACAAAAGTTTTCTTTAAAAATACTATTTCTTAAAAAAGTAAATTTTTTCAAAAATTGCTCTTTCTTAACAAACTACCCTTTCTTAAAAAGTACATTTTTTATTAATAAAGTACTTTTTCTTAAACAAGTATATTTTCTCAAACATGTGCATTGTCTTAAAAAAGTACCCTTAGCTAAAAAAGTAACTTTTGTTAAAGAACCCTTTCTTAAAAAGTACCTGTATTAAAAAGAACATATTATTAAAAAAAAGAAATTAAAAATATATATTTTCTTTAAAAGGTAAAGTTTCTTAAAAAGGTAAATTTTCTTAAAATACTAAATTTCCTTAAAAAAGTAAATTTTCTTAAAAAGGCACCTTTTTTGAAAAAGGCACCTTTTCTTAAAAGGCACCTTTTCTTAAAAAGCACTTTAGCTTTTTTAACAACAACAGCCCAGTTATTTTCTTATAAAATTACCTTTTCCGAAAAAACTACCATTTCTTAAAAAAGTACCCTTTGTAAAGAAAATATCGTTACGTAAAAAAGTACGTCTAGTTATAAAAGTATATATTGCTTAAAAAGTACCTTTTGTTAAAAAAGTTAATTTTCTAATACTTTTCTTAAAAAGTACACTTTCTTAAAATAAAACCTTTCTTAAAAAGTACCCTTTATGTAAAAGTACCTGTCTTAAAAAATACCCTTTTTTAAAAAGTACCTTTTCTAAAGAAGTACCCTTTCTTAGCAAATTACTCTTTCTTAAAAAGTACCTTAAAAAAGTGAATTTTCTTAAAAGAGCGCATTGTCTTAAAAAAAGTACCGTTTGCTAAAAAAGTAACTTTTGCTAAAAAATGCCGTTTGTTAAAAAATACCATTTGTTAAAGTGCCTATTTAAAAAAAACATTTTTTTAGAAACATATCTTTTTCTAAAAAGGTATTTTATTTAAAAAAGCTCTTTAGCGTTTTTTAACTACAAAAGTTCATATTAAATAACCAATTTTTGAAGATTAATTTCATAAAAGAATTTTTAAGATGTAAAAAAGATCACTATGAGAATGGAATATAGAATAGATTGAAATATTTAACTTCAAATGGGCAGTCAATGAATATCCGTTTTTGAATTATCAAGTTTTGTTACGAGTTAAAGTGTGACCGGACCGGGGATCCATTTTTTTTTTGTTTTTCGTTATATATTAACATTATGTTAATAAAAATATGTTAATATGTTACTAAAAATATACTGACATACATAAGTCGTAATGAAATCCCATTACATTTTTATAAAAAGTTATTTTTTCGAAAGCATTATTTTCGACTTTGGCGGTTAATCCTTTATTTAAGAAAAGTCTTCTTTATGAATAAAAACTTACTTGTTATTAGAGACGTTTTCAGCCATCATGGAGTTACTATCTCCAATTCGAATAATTGAAGTAGGATAATAAGGAGCGTAGATTTTGTAGGTCCATATGAGTAATTAAATTATGCAACTTTCGGTTTAAACCCATTACCGAATATTCGTTTTTCGGTAGAATGCCGAATATATTGTTCGTACCATCCCTACCTCTTATTGTTCAAAATAAATTTTGTGTATTTTTCATAAACAGGTTGTTTATTTATAAGATCCTTTAAAAAATACTACATATGAGAACAATTTAAAAATATAATTTCTTATTTCAAGTTAAAAATATTTCAATAATTTTATCAATTATTACTGCCTTCCGATATTATTGATATTAATGCCAGCGAAGACAGCCTTTTCTCGCACACGGTATTATGAAGGTATTATTTTTAGTCCGTCTTAACGTATAAAAGCGTCTGTTTTACGGAAACTGTTGTGACAGGAATGACAATTAATAAATTTAACAAAATGAATATATGTATTCGGAAAAAGATTTTCAACGCACATTCCAATGGTATCTAATGGGTTACAAGGTTTTTCTTCGGTATCCTTTCAAAACTCAATCGAAATAGACAGTTCAGCTAGAACAATTTGGTGTGGCTCGTTCAAATTATTTTTGTAAAAATTATGAGATCTTCGAAATCATCGCATGAGAAGGTTATAACGTTGATGGGAACTGCTTTTTATAGAGATTTTATAATATTTTCCTAACAGTTAAATCCATATTTTAAACTAGAAATTATTTCGTCTAAATATGCTGTGCGGTATTCACTTGGGCCCACCGTTTTATATTTGCGCAATATTTTTGCGTCCTACTCTTCTAGGAAGTGCATTGCTAATTCCAACCTAATTAGTCATTGTAGAGACCTCTTGATACAACTTTTCAAATTCGTTGTCCACAACTAGCCGTCTTGAATGAGTCGATTTGTAACAAATTTAATTTTTCTATAAGACTTCACAATATCACAATTTACTATTGTAAGTACTTTGACAACTGGTACGATGAACTCCAATTTACATATACGGTTATGTAAGCACCGTCTAATATTACAACGTAAAAAAACGACATATAATAATACTTACAAAACTTCTGTCGATAAAAATTTTAACTATCGTGAAAACCCGAATTAAATATATTTTTAACGACAGTCAAAAAAGAAGGAAATATCTTTTTTATTATTTAATATATTGGTAATTACTAATTTAGTTAATGGATACAACTAAATGACCTAAAATGTAAACAAATGGATATAATTTGATTATAATTATTACAGAATTGAATTTTATGAAAACGAATTATTTATTTATTTAAAGTCAATTTTAATAACGTAATTTACTTTCAAGATAAAACAGAGTTCAAAAGTTTGGAGAGAAGATAATTCTGTGGTTTTCTAGAATAACCGCGTATGTCCATTTTTGTCAGTTTTGAGTTAACGATGCCAAATATTTTAATTTTTAACGCTCTTTACTTGTGCTAAATTTTTTTAAAAAAATATTGACCATTTCTGAGTTTTTCTTTAAATAACGACGTAACTTAAATTTTATTAAATTAATTTGCAGCACTATCGAGATATGTCAACCTACGTTCAATCGCTGACAAATTATTTTCTCAGAAAACGACACATAGCGACATACGTTGTTATTAATAAAAAAATTTTTGGATTATTTTTCAGTTTGTAAACACTTGTAAAAACTTGCGTGTTTATTTCTGTTATTTTTTGTCACTATTATTCTTGATACGTTGTTATATTTTCATCCTAAGTCCCGTTAACTTTTTGTTGACGAACAACAAATCCATTTTCCAAGCAACAACAACTTATGTCTACATGGGTGGTTGCATAGGTAGTTTCCTTTTTCAAAGAAAAAGACGTTTGTCGACATAAGTTATTTTATCTTCACACACTTTAAGTATTATTTACATATTGTTTTTTCGTCCTTCTCTAGGATCTATGCCTCTGAAGATTATTGACTCAAAATTTTATATAAAGTATTTATTGCCCATATCTACAGGACTGTTAAATAAAAAGTTCTAAAAACTTTATATCGAGCCCATAATTTCAAATATAACGTTTTTTGGCTCCCCTGAACATTTTGATTTTATGACATACGCGGTTATTCTGGAAAACCACAGAATTATGAGTTGAGAAAGTAGCATAAACCGCCCAGAACCACTCAAATCTCCAATTTAAATTATTAATATTCTTGTTTCCCGAAATTTTTGGAAAATGTATTCGTAAATCATTTTAGATGCGGAAAATTCTTCTTAAATATGGAGTTATTTTTTTTTTTTAATTTCAGAATAATAGACATACAAATGTATGTATACGTTGTGGCCAATATTGGATTAATAATGAAAATATTAAAGAAATTTGTATTTTGCCCTTATCTCATATTTTTTACAAACAAAAAAAAAACCTCAATATTTAATTATACTTTATAAATTCATAGATGCTTTTAATTGTTTTTACACAATACTTACATTAAATCTTCTATTTTTAAAAAGTATTTCTTTAAAAACTTTATCGTCCATGTTTTCCAAGGCTTCAATTAATTGTGGTATTAAAATGTAAAATATTTGTACACAGTAGTGCCTTTCGACATGCAGTCCTTTGCCAGATTGTCTGCTTTCTTGAAATATGTTTAACAAAATGCGTGTCCTTTTTGAAGGCCCTCGAAAATAATTCCATATTTTGGAATTCCATATGTTTGCGGCGCCGAAATACCCTTGTGCTCTCAACATATTTAAATCATGGCCTAGGTTTTTGACTGTCTCAAGTAAAGTTTATGAAATTTATTTGCCTGTTATTTCATTTAAATCGACAAAGTTTAAGAACTATTCTTTACTTTGAATCGAACTTTTATCAAAAGTTTCCATCGGTTCTTCAACTGACAAGATGCTTATTATTTATTAATAAATTGAAATTTCAAAGTTAGATCTAGTTTAGTATATTATTGTAATCAATTTTCGATAAAAAAAAATATTTATTTTAACCCTACTTACAGTTTTTATCCAAAAACCTTTTTTGAATTATATTATACTATCAGAGCCCAGCCATCGAAATTCTAGTGCAAATTCCAGGAAATTTTATTTTATCATTGAATTTATTTCTTTCAATGTTTTTAATCTATTTAATTCATTAAGTTTATTTCATTATCAATATTTGTTGAACACACAGAAATTAAGGTCATCTTGTATGCCACCTAAAGGTATTAAAATTTTTGGCAATTCACAATTCAACACAGGGTATGTGTTATGCAATTATTGTAATTAAATTTGTACGTGAACTTGCGTGTTGCATAATGTAAAGTTGATTGTGTACCCATAACTTTTCTAAAACTCAACGAATTTAAGCAGTTAATAGCTCAAAAAAAGAGCTTGATCCACTGAGGCGATCAAGATCCGTTCATTAGAAGAGGAGCTATGAGAATTCGAATTGCTTGAGTGAATGTGTCTCATTAAAAATGTACAGGGAAGAATCGCGTTTGAGTATAACTTGAGTAAGGTGGGAGTTGAGTAAATTTCAAAGGTTGGTGACATATCTATTTCTAAATAACTTTCATTAAAAAAAAAATGAAGGAAATCGGCCGGATAGAATGGCCTACGGGCTGACTTAATTTTCATAAATTTTTTTAGTATATAAGATAAAATATTATATAAAAAAAAAACATACGCTTGAAATTTGTATGAAAAACTTTGAAGTGAATTTAAGAAATTCGAATTTTCCTATACCTAAGACTAATGGCAGCTTTATTATTTATAAAATTAAAATATTGCATCGATTTAAGTTTCAATTTTTAAGATACTTTCTTTACGTTTTCATAAATCGAAATAAGTTTTGATGATGAATACTGTCCTCATTATAAAAAAATTTTAGAAAGTATTTTCTCCCATTTTTAAGTGTTTTTAAATTACTCTAGCTACGCCCCTGATCTTATATATCTTAATTCTTAATCGTTCTAGAAGCAGAAAAAAATTTTCTTCATTTTATAAATTATTATTTTAGCAGAGTAATATATAATTACACCGTAAAAAGTTTTACATTAATTTTAATACCTAGCCGGTGCGTATATATGTATAACAATCCAAAAAAGGATTAAATTTACTCCAGTATAGTATTATTATAAAGAGAGACAGTGAGAAAGATTTGATATTTACTGTCTTTTTTAGAACAATAAAATAATACTAATATTTATTACGTTGTATTCTTGTTTGGTATTAGAATTAAACTACAATATTATATAAATAATACGTAACAATCATTAATGTAATAACCTATTGAATTATTTCTACACCAAACATGGTACTATTTTAAATATAAAAGTGAATTTGATTTATACCATACGGAATGGATTGTATTCCTGAATAAATGTAATTTTCAATACCCCACAAAAATTAGTCGGGTGTTACTTTTAACCTTTTCAGGGCTAATATTAACAAAATTTTTGTAAAATTTTGGTTCTTAAAATAAATAAAACAAATTTCATTACATTTTTTAATTTTTCATTTATTTTTAAATTTTTTTATAAATTAAACATCGGGTGCTAATAAGTATTCTCTTGAGTTAGTCACAAAATACTAAAAATTTGCCAATGTTATGTCAAATTCAATACTGAATACATAAAAAGGCTGAAAATACAGATCGAATACCTGAATAAAAATGCCTCATTTGCTACTTCACCTGTAACATTTTTGAATTTCTGCCAATCATTGATAATTCATTTGGTTTTATTTCATCATAGCTAAGCTTAAAATCGAACAAAATCTATAGGGATAAAGACAGTGAATTAAATACGAGCTTACTAAACTCTTTTAAGAATTTATTACCAATGAAGAATCAAATACGAATATGGGGAAGGCCTGTAATAAGTTTACTTCTGCATTCTGCAGTGCAATATTTGACGCGTGCCTTCATTGTTTCCTGGCAGCTCATCAAATTGAATTTTGAATCGTCCCGATCTTTAAATTTCCGCTCTTTTCCTTCTTTATTGAAATTTACCTTGTTTATAACTAAAGCTTTATAGAAAAATATTTGATTTAGGCTTAAACGGATTTAAAAAGAATAATATGGGCAATTCGGTATATAGCGTTACCACAAAAAATAACCCTAATATATTGACAGACACAAGATAGATTTTTGTTGCCCCTAGCTTGTACTTACTTGAATTTATTATTCCACTTGGAGTGAACTCCTCACTTTCTGGTTCACAACTTTTGACAATAAAAAATTGTCCAAAACATTTCACTTTCACATACATTTTCATACTTTTCCTGTGCTCTTTCTTTGTATCAATAAGCTATTTGAATATCATTAAACCACATGGTTTTAAAATGTATTACCTTAATACCGTTATCGGTATTAATTGTAAGAAATAGAGGGAGTTCTAATTCTTTTCAGGTGTTGTTTCTAAACCAAAAGAAGCACGCTCATGTTCTTTTATGCGTTTCTTTTACAAACAGATGTTTTCAATACCTTCTTAAGTGTTGTTTTTAAACTTGAAGGAATAAGATTATTATGAGAGAGAATTTTAATGCTTTTTAGGCATTACAATAAAACTTAAAGTAATAAAATAAAGAGAGACTAACTTCTTATGCCAATTTCGGTATTACATGTAAACGACCAGGAATTGTTTTTTTAAATGCAAAAATTAAATTAAAACTTTGGTATTATTTTTATTCCAAGTAATCATTAAAAAATCGCAATTTTTTTTTTGGTGTTACGTATAAACTATTTCGGTATTAATTTTAAATTTAATTCCAAAATAGTCTACAATGAGAACCGTTGAGTTTTAAAATTAAACCAAAACTTTTTACTGTGTACTTGTGAAGCCTCTTTATCGGAGATGTCCTACTAAGTGCACAATTACGGCAGAAAATTTTTTCTGATTATTTATTTATTTATTTTTTTTAAGGCTGGTAAGTTCTCTACAGTTTGAATTAAAGCGACTTTTTAATATATGATTTGAAGAATTTTTCACTACAAAAATTGTAATTGGACAAATAAATTAAATGGAATTAACAAACATAAACCGAATTCCTTTTAATTCATGTCGAAGAGAATTTTACAAGGTTTCAAACAAAAAAATCATAAATATCGGATAAAATTTTCTTGTGTACACACTTCTGAAAGATTTATTTTTAAAAATAAATTCTTTGACGCTTTACAAGCTAATTTTTTCAAACAAAATTGGCTTTACGAGTACATTCAATGGACTATTACTTTAATATGTTGCAAAATTTCGTTGTGAAATTTTGGTTTAATGGTGACTCTTACTGCCAATTTAAGTAAATAAAAAAATCGAATAAAACGGTAATAAACAGTGGGGGGGGGGGGGGGGTGCACCCTGTTTAAGTGAAGCAATACTTTCAAAATGCAAATATACACAGTTTTAAAATTTTTTCAAATAATAATTTTAATAATGATACAACTTTGAATGGCCCTCACAATTTAAAATATAAATATATTTCCAAAAAATGTCAGTTAAATTGTATTTAACATATTTTACCAAATAATACAACAAAATCTAAGCGGTTGAAACGAAAAACAAATCAGAAACGTGACTTCTGTTATAAATTTATCAATGTCACCATTAAATGCATTCAAATAATTAAAATGGTAGATCATCATATACCGAAACATACATAAATACATGGGGATGTAGCTCAGATGGTAGAGCGCTCGCTTAGCATGTGAGAGGTACGGGGATCGATGCCCCGCATCTCCAGAAAATTTTGAATAAAATTATAATTATTTTTTATGCTGATGGTTTATGTCTTAAATATTAATTGAAATTCAAATGTATTAATTGCTTAAAATATTATGTTAGATTCACAATAACTTAGAATTTCTAACTTAAATATAAAGTGAACATAGTAAGATAACTTTCTCAAAAAGTAACTTAATATATTAAGGAAAATGTTTACAAAAACTTTTAAGAATAAAAAAATATATATAACTTGTAATATTCGTAGTTAAAAGGAAACTTATTAAGGACATAAGGAGAATTAGCACATTTATTACTAAAGTTTCAGTATTTATTATATGCTTGACTAATTGGATATTAGATAGAGAGTGTAAACGTGATGTTGAAAAATATGGTGGTAAATTATGAAACATTTTCAGAAGCTTATTCTGACAAACTTGTAAACGGTTTTGATGACAATCAGCCGTGTCGTGCCATGTAGGAGCAGCATAGAATAGGATTGCATGAAAAATTACCTTTAAAATTAAAAGTTTATTTTCAATGTTCAGATCAGACTTTCTATTTACAAATGGGTATATGATTCTGGTTGTAATCTTCATTTTGTTAGCAATGGAACTGATGTGTCCACTACATAACATTTTACTGTCAAGTGTAACGCCAAGATTTTTTACTCTGATCTCCCAAGGTGTAAGAAACAATTTTTTCTTTTCTTGAAAAGTTAATACATTGGGGTTTTAGAAGGATTTACCAAAATTTTCCATTTCTTAAAGTAATCAATTCCTATATTAATAGATCTTTGTAGATTACTTAATATGTCGTCGGGCAAAGTGCTGGAACTTAAGATAACAGTATCGTTAGCGAAAACTGAGGATTCACATCCAGGCAAAGGTGGGAAATCCGAAGTAAAAATATTATAGGGAATAGGAGAAAGACATGAGCCTTGAGGACAAACAGCTAGAATTTTGTTTTCTTCGGAAAAATGTTCATCAGTATTTTTACTGTTTGAATGTCTAATCCAATGGAGATAACTTATGAATAAAAGCACAATGCCAAAATGAAACAAGGTCAGATTTTATGTCCAGTAGATTTTTGATCATTGAATTTTTTTCTTTACTATTTTCTTGATTCTTACTAAAGATTGTGTAGTATTGTGTTGAGCACGGAACCCGAATTGCTGGATGGGAAGAATATTGTCCTTTATGAGTAGAGTTTAAGAATGGCTATTATTTTGGGTTTGGGAATGGCTATTATTTTAGATTTTTTCCAACTTATTGAGAAGTGACACGTCCTAAAACTTCCATTATACAGACGTGTAAGGGCTTCTAAACCTTCTGAAGGCATGGATTTTATGCATTTATTGGAGATACTATCTATTCCTGATCTTGATTATTCAGTATTCTTATAGACGTGGAAACAGTCTCAATTGTACTGAAATCACTCAAATTTGTAGAAATAGAGTGGCTCGAAAGAAATTTTTGAGCAAGTATTTCAGATTTCTGAATATTTTTTCCATACAACTTAGCATTTAGTTTGAGGATTGGAATGCATTTCGTCTTCTTTCGGATGATTTTTAGAAATATTCCAAAACTTAGGAGAAGAACTATCAAAATTATTCCATCTGAAGTTTCTAAACTTAAAAATATGTTCACGAATAACATTATTAAAATTTCATTATTTTCTCTAAAAATAAAAAATCTTATTTTCGATCTTTATAATTTTAATGATTGAGTTTGAAATTATTCAGGCTCAAGATCAAATGTTTTTACTTAATTATAAAGATCGAAAATTAGATTTCTTATTTTTAGAGAAAAATGAAATTAAAAATACGGAGGGCACACCGTTTACGCTAAATGTAAGTTTAGCAAGAAAAAATTGCTTTTCTTGTCTTTTTAAGACAAAAACAAACACGTGTATTGTAGTATACAATGTGTACTCATATACAAACATATTTGTTTCAAAGTTGTTTTCTATTTGTTATATTGGAAGAGGCTTAAATAGTATAACTTTTGCTTGAATTCTCATTTGGTTGTTTTCAGCAAATATATATGAATTTAACTTTTAACCAAACGAACTTTCTACTGCTTTTGGTTACTGATGAGGGCTGGTGACTCTTTCCGAAACAGCTGTATAACCTGTCATGCAGAATATATATAAATTTTTTGAAACAAATGTTCCAAGTAAAAACATTTGATCTTGAACCTGAATAATTTCAAACTCAATAATTATTAAAATATTTCATTTGAGCTTTATAAAGTAGAATTCTATATCTAATCCCGTTTTTTCTAGAATTAATTCTCAGAGTTATTAGATTAAGAATATGACTTGGCAAACGTTTAATATAAATACTAGCAGATTTCAGCGCTCGAAATTCGAATGCAATTTCTAGACAACTTTATTTCTGAACTTAGCAAATTCACAAACCAATACTTTTTTGGTTTATTATTATGGTTAATGAAGATAGCAAACGAATTAACAAACACATTAACAAATTTAATAAACACACACATAGCACATGTATAATTTTATGCATGTGTTAGTAGCAACTTTAAATGCAATTTACTCAAAATAAAGGAAAAAATTTAAAAATCTGTAAATCTGGTGATCAGCTAAAACGAAATACCTTTGAAATAATATATGCTTTGTGAAAATCGGGATAACACAGTAGAACAAAGCATCGGTAACAAAAAATCGCCTAGCCTATTAATATTATATATTTGAAAAATTTTCTTTGGAACTGTGTTCAATAGCAGATTGCAAAATTGATGAACATATCACTACCAAATTGTCAATATCATTCACACTGTTCAGCGGTACATTTAGTAAATTACCAGCATTAATGTTAATTAGCAGATCCCAGCCCTCGAAATTCGAGTGCATACTCTAGGAAATTTTAGCCAATTCACAATTCAACACTTTTTGGTTTATGTCAAAAATTATTTTTCAATGTTATTTACAATTATTGTTGTGAATGAAGAAAACAAACTCACAAACACATTAACAAATTTAATAAACAAAACTAGCATCATATAGTTTTATGTATGTGTCAGTAGCAATTTAAATGCATTTTAAATTAATTTCCAAAAAAATTTAAAAATTTCAAAATCTGAAAAACTGATGGACAGCTAAAAACAAATACCTTTCAAATAAGATACGTTTGGTCAAAATCGGGAGAAAACTGTGGAACAAATCATAGGCCACAAGGAATCGCCTTACCTATTAATATTATAGATATATCTCTTGTAAAAATTCCTATTAGTGGGATAATAGTCGTACTTAGTGCTATCAGTAGACTGATATCTTGAATTAAAAGTAGTAAAAACCAGTATATAGTCTGAACTTATCTTGTTTAGATAGGAGGAAATTAGTTAACGGAGTCGAAACTAACGCGAAAGGTGGCGGACTCGCCATATATGTTAGGCATGGTGTAAACTGTATAGTGAAAGTCAGAACAAGTATTGGAAGTGAAATTGAGTACTTGTTTCCTGAGGTCACTACAAAGAATAAGAGGAAACTGTTGATTGGAAGTGTGTACGTATTTAAACTTCTCGAAAATATTTCGGTACAGTACGAGGACATTATCATTGTTGGTGATTTCAATAATAACCTACGAGTTAACAACTCGTTAATAGAGCCAATGCTTTTGCTAAATCTCAGTCCGGTAAATTCGTTCATTGACTTAGTATTGGTTCGTTGACTTAGTATTTGTTAATCATCTCGTAAAAGTTCTACTATATCAACAGCTCTCCGCATCCGCATTTTCAAGCTATGATATTTTATACTTTATATATGATTCCTGTGCAATCAAAGATAATACCTCTATAACTTATCGTGACATCCGTAATATTAATTACACTACGTTACATCAACATGTAGATAACATCTGTTTTCACCAAATTTACAGTTTTGATGATGTTAATGACCAGTTGTTTTTCATTCAGGATAATGTTAAAAATTTATTTGATTTATGTGTTCCTATAAAAACCAAATTTAGGAAAGCAAATCAACTGGCATGGTTCAATCAGAAAATAAAACTATTAATAGTTAAACGTAATGTTGCACATGGCAGGTGGAAAAATACAAAACACCAGAACTTCAACTTAAATATTAATTATTTTCGATTTAACTATGCTAATAATGATCCATTTCGCCGTACAGTGGACCATTTGACGAGAAGGCGGTCAAAAATCTATAACTTTTGATTGGATTGGAATTTTGATATGCGGTTTTTTTTGTTATGTAGGTGAGACTTTAGCCTTTAAGTTTTGCTATAAAACGTAATTCTCGACCGAAAAAGTTACGGAGGGTTTAAAATACATTTTCATTTGTAGTTGAATTTTAGTACAAAAGTGAAGTGTTAAAAGGTAAAAAAAGGTTTTTTTTAATATAATGTCTAATTTTTTCAGTTAATTTTACAACTAATACTTTTAACAATTTTTTAAGTTCATTTTTTTCAGAAAATGCCAAACTTTGGCCCCCGTAAACTTTTTAGTCCTAATGTGCACAAGGGCCAAAGGTTGTTTTTTTAAAAGATCCCGAGTTAAAATATAATTTATTAAGCAGCGAACGTAAAAGTTACCTTATATTGGTTCAAGATAGAGAAGTTTCAATGAAAAACTCGTATGTTTTTGCTTTAGTTAAATTTTTTTTTATTGTCTTTTTAAATATTTCTATATCAATTTTTATGGTAAATTTATGAAATATAACAATTTTTATCGTAAATTTACAAAATATATAAATTTTTAAATCAAGAAAATTTTTTAACTATATAAAAAAAAGTGTAACTTATTGTTAGTGTAATGAAAAAGTACTTTAAATCAACCAATTTTAGTAAAAATTTGTTCTAAATAGCCTTGATTTTCATCTTCTAGAAGTTGTTTAGCTTCTTCGTCTAATTCAATAGAGGTAGTTTTCCATTTTTGACGAATGTTGGACATATATGGATCTGAAGTGCACAACAATATAGTGATAAGGTCTTCAGTACAACATCTGGACATTTTCCTTGTGTTGTGCTCGCGAAAGAATCTGTAGTCTTTGTTCCTTTTTTCTTGCGCTTCTTCAGATAGATCTCCTATTGGTAGCATTTACCTGTTATTTAAAATTTTTCCCATTTTGTCAGGCATTTAAACTATATAACTCTAATTCAGACCATTAATGTTTTTGAAAGATACCTATGTAAATGTACCTGTAACAATTAAGCGCATTATATCTCAACCCTTTTTTATAAGTATATAACAACTCCTGGCAACTCTACCGACACGCAAAAAAATACACCGCGGTGCACCGGTACGACCAACTTTTGTATTCATAACACTCAGACGGACGGTCGGACATCGTTTAATCGACTCAGAAAGTGTTTTTGAGTCGATCCGTATAATAAAAGATGGATAAAGGTCCAATATTTTTGGCAGTTACAAACATCACCTCAAACTTAATATATCCTAACCACATAGTGGACAACTTTTGTATTCATAAATTTTGCAGAAAATATCTAACCTTGGGTCAGAAAAATTGTTCTGGTGCACACGGGCGGAAACTGGCGGGTGTTTAATGGGGTATAGGAGTATAGGGGAGGGTTCGGACTATAGAAGAGTGCAAGTTTTTTTCTGACTGCTTTTGACTGGCAGGAGTTATGCTCTATTAAGTAGGAGATTTTCGGAAAATTTGGACCTTTTTTAAAAATTTTTTTTTTAAATTTCTGAATGACTCGGTGATTTTACATTTTTAAATTAATATTATGGAAGCCACAAAATGTATTTCACTTCAAAACCTTTAAATCAAAAAAGTTACAGTCATTCAAAAATAAAAATTTACAAAGAAATTTTTAATTTTAGCAAAATACTGAGAAAGCCCATTTTCGAAGACCCTGTTCGCTGTGATATAGTTGAGATAGAGTCGCAATTTTTTGGCTCCCAAAGTTTACTAGTATTTACTTTCAAAATGATAACATAACTTTAAAATCGGTAAAAAAAAATGATTTTTGGCCGCCTTCTCAAAATATGGTCCACTGTGAACCGGTTGTGTGAGCATTTTAATGGAATTTACCCCATCATGGATTTGTTCGAAAATAAAAGATCTTTGAAACGTAAAATTATTCTATATCTAAATAATTAAATCGTCATTATTTGATTTGTTATATGTATTTCATACACTAAATACATTAGTCTGTAAAGACATTTGTAATTCCATAGACTTTAATAAAAAAAAAGTAAATCAAAAAAACCTATTTTAAAATTAACAGACTTAATAAAAAATTTTCAAGTATTTTATATTATTATACCCTATACCACTAAGTGGTTAGTTTTGGCTGATGTTTGTTACTAACAAAAATATCTGACCCAGAACTACCTTTAATTGTACCGATCGACTCAGAATCATTTGCTGAGACGATTTAGCATCCGTTCGTCCGTCTGTCTGTTTGTCAAATACGAATAGTTTTTGATGAAATTTTTGAAATTTTATCGATCATAGAGCGGAACTTATGAAAATCGGTGCATGTTCAGACATAGTCCCCATAAAATGACCCCTATTAAATCGACTTAGATTGCCATAATATCCCAATTATTATATAGGTCTCGGTCAAATTGCGTTTGGGTATGTTTATAACATCCATTTATCGGTAATCCAAAAATAAAACCTGTAGGACAATTCTGTGGTTTTCTACAATAACCGCGTATGTCATAAAATCAAAATGTTCAGGGGAGCCAAAAAACGTAATATTTGAAATTATGGGCTCGATATAAAGATTTTAGAGCTTTTTATTTTATAGTCCTGTAGGTATGGTCAATAAATACTTCATATAAAATTTTGAGTCAAAAATCTTCAGAGGAATGGATCCTGGAGAAGGACGAAAAAAACAATATGTAAATTACACTTAAAGTGTGTGCAGATAAAATAACTTATGTCGACAAACGTCGTTTTCTTTGAAAAAGGAAACTACCAATGCTACCACCCAAGTAGACATAAGTTGTTGTTGCTTGAAAAATGGATTTTTTTGTTCGTCAACAAAAAGTTAACGGGACTTAGGATGAGAATATAACAACGTATCAAGAATAATAGTGACAAAAAATAACAGAAATAAACAAGTTTTTACAAGTGGTTATAAACTGAAAACTAATCCAAAATTATTTTTAATTTTTTTCATCAATAGCAACGTATGTCACTATATATTGTTTTCTGAGAAAATAATTTGTCAGCGATCAAACGTAGGTTGACATACGTTGTTAGTGCTGCAAATTAATTTAATAAACATTTAAGTTACGTCGTTATTTAAAGAAAAGTCTCTGAAATGGTCAATATTAAAAAAAAAAAATTGAACACATGTAAAGAACACATCATACGACTTTAAATATCCAGTCCAAGACCAAACGGCAACTTTTAGAGATTTTAAAAATATTGATTCTCTATCAACGAAAACTGAACTTGCTACAATGAATCTGAACCAAATATTTTATATGCCTTACGTTGATGATCAAACAAATTTTTTGCAAAGTAATATTGAAAGCTTATACAATAAATTTGTCTTGGTGAAAACAAAGAAACTTAAGAGTGAAAAACCATGGTTTTCACCAGGAATTAAGTCCTTAATGGATAAGAGAAATTTAGCATATGAGCGTTGGAAAAGATTTAAAACGACCGAACTTCATACTATTTTCAAATCCTGTAGATCTCAAGTGAATTTTAAGATACGAACTGCAAAGACACAATACTTCGATGACAAGTTTAAGACAGCTATCTGTTCTAAGAAAAAATGGAGAGAAATACCTAACATGGCTCTCAGTAATAATGCTATAGCAACTGACAACACAATTAATGTAAATGAGTTAAATTCTCATTTTGCCAATATACCAATGCCAGATATTGATGAAAACTTCTACAACTCTTCAAGTACAACAAATAATAATGTCCCAAACAATCTACACACGATGTGCTTCGAATTCAAAAATATTACCCATATAGATGTCTTAAAATTTGTTTTAAATATTAAGTCCACCCTAAATTTATAACATTAATCCTAAGTTACATACTGCCGCACATAACACACCTTTTTAATACAATAATAACCACATCAACTTTTCCGTCAATGTGGAAACATGCGAAAATAATTCCAGTTCCTAAACAAGATAAGAGCTATAGGCGTATATCAATATTGCCATTCTTATCGAAGGTCTTCGAACGCTTAATTCATGCACAGATATGCCAACATCTTTATGAAACAAACTTCTAACTGATAGGCAATCAGGATTTAGGCCAAAGCACAGTTGTATCTCTGCTCTTGTTAATGTCTCAGAGGAGATAAGAACTAAATTAGATAACAAGATGATGTCATTTTTGGTTCTTCTGGATCATTCTAAAGCTTTCGACACAGCTTTAAGCTTAAAAATATGTGCAGTTTTTCACCTACCGCTACAAAGCTTATTGGCACATATCTTAATGGTAGAAGTCAATCTGTTTACAATGGCATTGAGATATCAAACACTTTACTAATTAAGCGTGGTCCACTTTTGTATTCCATTGTAAATTGTAAAATACAAATGTATGCAGATGATGTGCAGCTTTACATCAGTTGTATGCAGTCGGATGCCATAAACTGCATAAGAAAAATTAATGAAGACCTCAAAAAAGTATCTAGATGGGCATCAGCCAATGGGTTTTGTTTAAACGCGAAAAAGTCAAAAGCAATGATTATTGGAAGCTCCGACATTCTACCTACCACTCTGCCACCACTACTTTTAGATAACTCAACTATTGAGGTTACTGAAACTGCCAAGAACCTCGGGATAATTTTTAACAAAAAACATAAGTGGTCTGATCATGTAAATGCTGCCTGTGGTAAAACGCATGGTATGCTGAAAACTCTGTGGATGACTCAATATTTTACACCATTAAATATTCCCATGCTCCAAAACCTATATACTGCCGACACTTCTATATGGATGTGAGCTATTTGCCAGTTGTGATTCTATAAGCAAACAAAAGCTAAAAGTAACTTATAACAATGTTGCCAGATACATATTTGGACGTAGAAGATTTGATGAAATCTCGCAGTTTTCAAAGCGTATAAACAATGTTTCATTCGAAAATCTGCTAAAATGCCGAACTCTAATATTTCTGCACAAAATAGTTAACACAAAGCAACCAGATTATCTTTACAAAAGGCTACAAATTTCCCGATCTAAAAGAGGGAATAAAATAAACTCAATTCGGTATCAAAAACAAATATCTTAAAGACATTTTTTTGTAGAAACTATAAAACTTTGGAACAACTACCTCATAATATACAAACCATTAGCAATGCAAAGCTCTTTAAAACAGCAATATTTCGCCACTTTGATTAACTTAATTTTTTGTGTTGCACTTAAATTTTTTTTCTTTCTCATTTTAAAAAAAAAAATTTTTTTTCTTCATTTATTTAAAATAAATATTTATGTGTGACTACCTATCAATTTTGAACAAAATTATTTTTTTTAAAAAACTTAAATTATTAAAATTATTCTTTAATTATGTCATATAATATTATGCTTTTTTATTTTGTGTTAAATTAAATAACACCTTCTGTCTTAACTTTATCTCCCCAGTACTAATATTAATAAGATCTATTTCTTGTTGTACTGCATTCTTCAAATAAATAATTAATTAATTAATTAAAAAAAAAAAAAAAAAGAACGTTAAAAATTAATATAATTGGCATCGTTAACTCAAAACTGACAAAAATGGACATACGCGGTTATTCCAGAAAACTACAGAATTGTTAGTTATAGTCCCCATATAACGTTGATCACCGATCTTCACTTAAATTGAACTAAAAACAAAAGTATTGCTCAGATTTTTCAACAAGTTGGTTTGTGTGTGTTATTTCGAAAAATAAGAGACTTCACCAAATATCATGATCAGTCCATCCGATATGATGTTTTTCATATCGGCAGGCAACAAATTTATAACAATGACACACAAATGTGGTGTATGCTTATTACCTCTATCTGCTTAGTTGGGACCTAAAACCCTTTTTATAACCTCATATAGACAGTCTAGACTCTAGACCGACTATAATTTCGTATTGGTTTTTAGCTCTTTTCGTTTAATTAAATTTAGCGCTTTTAGAGCCACTGTTTTGTGCTTTTTGCTTAAAAAAAGTTAGCAGCACTGCTACTGAATTCGATAATCAATAACTTTAATATCTTTCAACATTTAGATCTCAAACTTTACCATGTTGTTTCTATTGACTCTTGCTACTAATTTTAGTTAGAAAAAATCGATTTTCTAAAGTTGAGGCTCCCCTTAAACATATTAAATTTCATATAGATTTAATTATTTCGAAGGCCTGACAGCTGGTTGACTGCCTATATAATCGAGCACAAATGCAATCGATCTTCAATCAATTGTTATTTGTAAGCAATATAGAGAGTTTTTGAAACACTTACAAAATAGACCAGCCACAACAATCGTAATCATAAATACAATTGCATATACTCGTACATACATACAAACATTTGGATACACTGACATAGTAATATCAACAATCATTCAGAAAAGTATGTACACACAATGGCCATAGCACTTTTCGACAAAGAAATCTTAAAAAAAAAAGTTGTGAATGAAATGACTTTAGACCTTGTTGGAATGCGGTATGGTGAGACAGCAACTGGTCTCAGACAGAGATACCCAAAGTCCGTATAATGTGTCTTGTCTCAACTGGTTGGTTCAATGTTACATTCTTGCAAACATGTACTCGTGTGCATGAGATTGGCTGTGTGTTTTTCAAAGTATCTGAATTATTGTTAGATTTTTTTTTTGGTATTAGTGAAGATTCTCTTAAATAGATATATTTTATATATTTTTCGTTTTGTTGTTAGTATTGCACGTTAGGAGATCTCTCTGGTGCTCTTTTATTTATTTATTTGTTTTGTTTTTTTTTTTTTTTTGATATTTTGTTTTATATCTTTTCGTCGACAGTGTTGTCTAGTGGAAAGTAATGAACTTGGGCCAGACGATTGTCAGGTGTCTGAACAAATATTAGAAAAAATTAGATAAAAAAAAGAAAATTAACTGCAACATTAGTTCTAATTAATTTACAATAGAAATAATGAAAGCAACTGATTATAGACGCGATAATTTAATTTTTTTTAAAGTTAGACTTGACATCCAGTTGTCGGGTTTTGTGATTGCCTCGATTTCTCTGAGTTGCTTTAAACGTGGTAGCACTGTTTTAAGAGTTATCGTTGTGACAATCGTATTTATAGCCAACCGAATTTTGATAGTCCCACATTTATTCTGTTGTGATAACCAAATTATATTTTCGAAATATCCGTACAAACTCAAAGGCAACTGATATTTAAGTAAGTTCGATTGTATGAATTGTTAAATATAGTTCAGAGCTGGTGTTTTTTTAAAGTTACGGGCAAGGCGATTTCTTGTGACCGATGTAAGTTTGTCAGTTTTAATCCTATTTTGACCAAATATCCCTCATTTGAAAGGAATTTCTTATTAGCTGTCCACCAGATTTACAGATTTTTAAATTTTTAAATTTTTTTTTTTTTTTTTGAGTAAAATGCATGTAAAGTGGCTACTAACCCATACCTAAAATTATACCATGCTGTGTGTGTGTTTATTAAATTCGTTAATGTGTTTGCAAAAAGCCCTGTGTTGAATTGAAAAATAATTTTGGACATAAACCAATAACGACAATAACTACAAAAAATAATTTTGGATATAAACCAATAACGACAATAACGATAATGAAAAGTGTTGAACAAGGAATTGGATAAAATTGATTATCAAAAAATTTATTAAATGAAAAAATAAAACGTCCTAAAATTTGCACTTCAATTTCGATGGCTGGGATCTGCCAGTTCAAATAAAAAAAAGAAAGATTTTTTTAATATCAATCAAACTGGCTTTCTTGGATATATAATAGCACAATCGGGAACTCCAGCATTTGCTGCCGTGTTTCGCCAATTACTCGTCGAATGTTGATTTCCAGGTGTTCAATTGTCTCTGTTTTATCGGCGTAATCGAGTGACTTTACGTAACCTCAAAGAAAATAATCCAATGGGGTTAACACGGTTTTGGTAGCCAATGAGCAGGACCATTACATAAATTATTCGTTCATAAAAAGTTTATTTGAATTAATCGTTAAGCATACGAAACAGTATATTTCTGTGGAGAAAAGGTTGTGGATTATTTTCACTCCAAATGGAAATGAACCAAAAATGAGCTTCATCGCTGAAAGTAATTTCGGTTTGGAAAATCAAAATCGACATTAATTTGTGCTTCAGCCCATTTGCGGATTGGCGGAGAATTGCACAAGTTGAATCTGAAAAGCCTTTCATAAAATCTTCCATAAAGTGAATATACACATCCCAATTTGCTGAGAACCGAATTGATTGATGTGGATGTTCTTCAATGATTTGCTGTGCAGCGGCTAGAGCTTGTTTGGTGCGCACTATTTGGCATCTTACGGGATGCACATTATCATTAAGAGAAAACGTGGCACGCAAACGATCCATAGTTATTCGAATTAGCCGATCTGATGAATGATTATCACTACGATAAGATGGAAGAGGTGCACGATAAGCAAAACACAAATGAGGTTTTGTTAGTTTGGATAAGTACTTCGAAAAACTACATACAAGAAGGAGTTTGCATTCGAAACCTTCAAAAGTGTTGCACTGTGCTATTTTTTTGTACTGCTTCACAAAGCCTAGGCATGGATAGAGTGATGATGTTCATTGAAATTTTTGCTGCCTCTGTGTGATCTGTCTTATTTTTGTTATTTCTTGTCCATCTTTTCGGATCTAAAATTTCTCATAGATTTTCCATGCGATTGAGATCTGGTGATTGGGCTGGCCATTCCAAAATACTAACTGCGTTAAATTGTAAACATTCAGTTACAATTTTGCAGGTGTGTTTTTGATCAATGTCGTGTTGGAACTTCCTGACCAGGGGCATGTTTTTCTCTGCGTATGGATACATTGGGTTGAAATGTGTCAAAAGTGAGATTTTGGTACCGGGTTAAAGTTGTTTGTTGTTTGTTCTAAAATGAAAAGTTTTTTAAAGGGAAGCTTCAACTTCGGTTATTGGACTATCTTGATAATTTTTGATGTGTAAACATCTATACGCGCAGGGGGGTAAATTTATATTTCACAATACAAACACAAAAACAGTGTAACACGTAATAGGTGAGAGCTGACACATAACGCTGTGTGACTTATGATTGTGTTGGTGAAAATATTATGATATAACATTGTTTTTTATGCCACTTTTTTAAAAGCGATATTGGGATATTTTTAACGTTTTACAGCAAAGGGTTGTTGAATTAGCTGAAACAGTTTTTGCTATAAGTGATACATAGATGACGCTTTCTGTTTGATTTTAAAAAAATTACATAAAAAAATCCTTAATTACTAGATGTTTGCACATCTACCTGTGATCGGACTCACATGATTTTTTTTTTAGAAAAAGATTTTAGAAATATTTTAAAATTTTTATTCAATATTATCCCAAAAAATAGGTATTTTTGTAATAAATATAGAGTTTCAAAGTGTTATTGGGTGATATTGGGTACAACTGTTTCCATAGTAAATTACTGTGGGGTTTCAGCTTGCGGATTCCAAAAAAACATTTTGCGTATATTTGCAATTACGCGAAATATTTAACTTTCTTTTAAAAATCCCCAGTTGCAAATAAAAAATGCTAGAGACGCAATAGCTAACACTTGTTCATTGTTGTGTTTTTTTTTTGTTTTGTCTTTCTTTTCGTTACTGTGAGTTTTGTTATTGGTGTTGTAAATATGTAACTTAGTATATCAACAACTTATTTTATTTTATTAGAGCGGGACGAAAGTGAACAAATGCAATGATAAGAAGATAAATTGTAGAAAACTCTTTTTATTGCAGTAAAAGTTTCCGGTTTGCGAAAAATTCATCGTCTAAATACAAATGCATTATATTTAATAAAAATCACTACTTTTACTTTATCCTACAAATTGAAGAAAATAGTAAGTCTCTATATTACAAATTGTGGAAAAATATTTTTTTAGTTCAACATACTTAAAATGAACGATTGCATATGATACTTATTGTTGTATCCTGTCGGCATGAGATTCAACTTGAAAAGTTTAGAAACTATACTCACAACACGGCCAGACATTTCTTTAAGCTCTACCCGTGGTTCCACATTACATACATAAATTAGAAATAGTATCACTTGCATTATTTGCCAATTCGCCAACTAGATTTTAAAGATTTTAAAAATTATAGACAACACTATGCGCGTAAATGCAGTCGGGAGAAGTATAATGAAGACATATTTAATAGGTTTCTACTTAGTTCAGATCTCTTACTTACCGCCAAAAGAAAAATTTATATGAAAAAATCATATACCACAGATGGCACGGGATTTAATAATTTTGCAAAACACAACAGGTGAGGAAGAGGTTAATGATGATGGATATGAAGATGATGACTATGAAAGTGATGATGATTATGATGGGTGTGAAATATGAAGTAATGGTGATTACAAGAATGAAAATTTTGTTGATATGGAGCATATTTATATAAAAAAAAAATAAATTAAAATTCAAATACTTGATATTAAATTTAGTATAATATAAAAACATTTATTTGCTTATTTGTTTTTTTTTTTTTTCAATAGAGCAAAGTATACTATAGTTTGAAAATTTGATTCATTAATTTATCTCTTTAGAATCCAAAAATTGTGAACCAAGGTAATTTTTTCCGAAAAACAGAAAAGCGCTTCACAGGTTTAAAATTTTTTTTTTAAAATATAATTTTTTTTCCCCAAATGGTAGTTCTAAATGCAATAGTTATAATTTAAAAAAAAAAATATAAATACAGCTTCCCTGAATTAAACCTCATTTTTTTTATCATTGAACCCACTGTGCATCGTTTAGAATTTGCCTGTATTCAATTCCAGTTAGAGTATGTTTTACCATATAAATTCTACCCATTCCTTAGCCCGAAAGGCAGCCCCACATCACAATATTGCCACCACCAAACTTAACAGTTTTATTTGTATATTTTGAGTCTAGTTTTTTTTCCCTTTGGACGTCGTGCAAACGTTCTTCCATCATGGCATCTTAAATTAAGTTGGACGCATCTGAAAAGAGTGTAGTATTCCAATTCCATATTTAGCAGATCATGTGTACTTCAGTAAAATTTAAGCGAGCCAGACGATTTTTCTCTGATATCAGAGGTTGCTTCACAGGACGAGAACAACCAAGATCAGTCTCAATTTTTCGTCGGTAAATAGTTGTCTTTGACTCGTTTTAGAGGGCCAGCGGCCTAAATGTTGAGTACCTCTTTCACGATATTTCTTCATAATTTCTGAAATTACGGATTTATTCATTGAATATTTCTCACAAATTTTCTTTTGCTTAACGTTTCATTCTTTATTCGAGCATGATTTTATAGTAATTAATCTATAATATTAATAGGCTAGGCGATTTCTTGTGACTGATGTTTTGTTCTACCGTTTTATCCCGATTTTGACCAAACGTTTATTATTTGAAAGGTATTTCTTTTTTAGCCGTTTTGCAGATTTACAGATTTTTAAATTTTTTCCTTTATTTTGAGTAAATTGGATATAAAGTTGCTACTAACACATACATAAAATTATACAATGCTATGTGTGTGTTATTAAATTTGTTAATGTGTTTGTAATAAAAATGAGTTTGCTTATTGTGTTGATTTGTGAATTGGCTCTAATTGATTAGCATACTTTTAGGGTCTTTATTTAATGAAAAAATAAAATTTCCTAGATTTTGCGCTCGAATTTCGAGGGCTGGAATCTGCTAGTTCTAATTATATTTTAACTATAAATTAGAGAAAATCGCATTGAAAGTGAAAAAAATAGACTTTAAATATACTGTTAGATAATGTTAGATAAAATAAGTTGTTTACTAACATTTTAATTATCGATCCTGGTAGACCTTTCTGTGGAAATGCCCATATGTGAAAATATGTATGCTTCGCTGATAAATAAACATACAAAAAATTAATTCTATGTGTTTACATTTATTGTAATCAGGGAGTCGTCAAAAAATTCCAACTCTGACTCCGACTCCATACTCGGAAATTTTAAAGTCCGACACCGACTCCAACTTCAAATCGAACTCCGATGCTAAATGAATATGGACATATGAATATGAATATGGGCAATTGATGCAATTGAATCAATATAACATTTTATCTTTGAAATATTCTCTTTATTAATTGAGTTAGAAATTATTCAGTCTCAAGATCAAATGTTTTTACTTTAAATAAAGCAAAAAACAGTGGCACATTTGTTTCAAAAATTTCTATTTATTTTGATTAATTCTTTCAATAATAAAAAAAATCATGTGAGTCCGATCACGGGGGAGATGTGTTAACATCTAGTAATTAAAAATTTTTTTTTGGCACTTTTTTAAAATCAAACAGAAAGCGTTATCTATACATCACTTATAGCAATCAACTGCGGGGGCTCTGCCAATATAAAATTATTTATTATTATTTATTACTATAACCGGTTAATTTTTAATTTTTCGTTTTTTATTTTTCATTTTTCATTTTTTAATTTTTCATTTTTTATTTTCAATTTTTAATTTTTTCATTTTCCATTTTTCATTTTTTCAGTTTTCATTCTTCATTCTTCATTTTTCATTTTTCATTTTTGATTTTTGATTTTTGATTTTTGATTTTTGATTTTTATTTTTAATTTTTTATATTTCATGTTTCATTTTTTATTTTTTATTTTTTATTTTTCTTTTTTCATTTTATATTTTTCATTTTTAGTTTTTAGTTTTTCGTTTTTCATTTTTAATTTTTGATTTTTCATTTCTTATTTTTCATTTTTTATTTTTCAATTTTTATTTTTCATTTTTAATTTTTTATTTTTTATTTTTAATTTTTCATTTTTAATTTTTTATTTTTCAGTTTTCATTTTTTATTTTTCGTTTTGCGTTTTGCATATTTCATTTTTCATTTTTATTTTTCATTTTTTATTTTTAATTTTTTATATTTCGTTTTTCATTTTTATTTTTCTTTTTTTATATTTTAATTTTTAATTTTTTATTTTTCGTTTTTCATTTTTCATTTTTCATTTTTTATTTTTCATTTTCAAACAGGTTGTTATATATCAAAATTTTTACATCGATACAATCATAAGTCACACCGATTTTGTCTTACGCTGTTTTTGTGATTGTATTGTGAAATAGAAATTTACCGCCCTACGCGGTTACACATCAAAAAATACTATAATATCGGACATTTAAAGTATCAAAACTTCAAATAAAATAACAAAACTTTAAATGTTAGCCTTTCACAAACTTTTATATTAACTAGTAGAGCCCAGCCCTTGAAATTGGAGGACAGATTCTAGGAAATTTTATTTTTTCATTCAATTTATTTCTTTCAATGTTTTTTAGGGTGACAGCCAGTTTTTTTTGGAATTTCAAGACGTTCGGGTCGGATTATTATGACACTGGATCTAAAACTTTAAATTCTGGAATATGAATTTATATGTAAAAATTGTTAAAAAAAAAAATAATTTTTCACAACAATTTTGATATTAATAATTGCGTTTCAATTAAATTAATTAATAAACCATAACCTAAGGTAAATTATCTTTCTAATAAAATAACAAAATCTATTAGCGGTTGAAAAACAGTTAAGTTATATAAAGTTCCCCAGGTAATAAATCCGCCGTAAACCACTTGATTAAGAAAATCGAGCTCATATTTTAGAAACATTGAAATAATTTACAACAATAATATTTTTGCATTCTCCTGATCCCAAATGATCTTATGTAAAGTATTGTGCATCTCGTCTATTGTAATACCGTTCTAAATTAATGCTAAAACGGTACGTATTTTTTTAGCACTATTTCAAAATCTCCAATTTTACTTTTTCAAATATTTTGTTCAAGAAATTTTCTGAAATCAACGATTGGACTTTAAGGTCTTATTAACAAAATATCCTGCTCTTAATTTGGCGAGAGCTGCGTTTTTATTTCAGCGGATTTGAAGAAAAATGTGATTTTTCATACTTTCTAAACTGTTAGGCTACATTTTTTTGTGTTTTAATATTTCAAGTATCCTTTGTCAAAATATTATACTACTTGATATAGTTTGTCAATCCTGTAAATTAAGGTTAAATTGAAACACTACAAATTGTACCCCTTTAAGGTCAAAAGTCAAATTTAGGGATATTTACGCGTTAATTTCAAATAATAAGTTCAGAATATTATTTTTTAGAATTACCAAAATATTACCAACAACTTTTATCAAACGAAATCCTTCCATAAATACATGTTATTTCGATATTTTGTTTTAAAAAATGTAAATATTCTTAAATTTGATATTTGACCTTAAAGACAGTTTATAGTGTTTCAATTTAACCTTAATTTACGGGATTGACAAACTATATCAAGTAGTATAATATTTTGACAAAAGATATTTGAAATATTAAGACACCAAGAAGATGTAGCCTAACAGTTGAAAAAGTATGAAAAATCACATTTTTCTTCAAATCCGCTGAAATAAAAACGCCGCTCTCGCCTAATTAAGAACAGGATACCTACAATATTGGCAATTTTTAATCACATACATATATTTTTTCTAAGTCCAATCGTTGATTTCGGAAAATTTCTTGAACAAAATTTTAGAAAAAGTAAAATTGGAGATTTTGACATTAATTTAGAGCAGCGTAACAATCGACGAGATGCAAAGTACTTTACATAAGATCATTTTGGGATTGGGAGAATATGTTGTTGTTGTAAATTATTTCAATGTCTCTAAAAATGTGAGCTCGATTTACTTAATCAAGTGGTCTGCGGCGCATTTATTGCCTGGGCAATTTGATATAACTTGGCTGTTTTTGAACCTATAATAGATAAAACGCAATTATTAATACTAGCAGATTCCAGCCCTCGAAATTCGAGTGCAAATTCTAGGTAATTGTATTTTTTCATTAAATAAAGACCCTTAAGGTATTCTAATCAATTATAGCCAATTCGCAAATCAACACAAAAAACAAACTCATTTTAATTACAAACACATTAACAAATTTAATAAACACACACATAGCATTGTATAATTTTATGTGTGTTAATAGCAACTTTAAATGCAATTTACTCAAAATAAAGGAAAATATTTTAAAATCTATAAATCTGCAAATCGGCTAAAAAGAAATACCTTTCAAATAAGATACGTTTGGTCAAAATCGGTATAAAACGGTAGAACAAAACATCGGTCACAAGAAATAGATTAGCCTATTAATATTCTAGATAAGAATTTTTGTGAAAAATGATTTTTTTTATAATTTTTTCATATAAATTCATATTTGAACTTTGAACTCAATGCGCGTCCAGAAAGCATAGTCCGATTTGGCTCAAAATTTGTACACTAAAGTTTTAGATCCAGTGTCATAATAGTCCGACCCGCACAGCTCAAAATTCAAGTAAATTTTTTTTTCATATAAACCGCTGTCACCCTAATATATATACATACATATATAAAATTATGAATATTTAAATCGTGAGTTTTTAAATAAAATTAATTAAGTTTCACACCGAAGATATGTATAGTATATAGCTGGGTTTGTTAATAAATAATTTTATAAGAGCCTAAAGGTATGCAAATAAATTTTAGCGAATTTACAATTCTACAAAAATTTATTAAGCACACACACATTATTGTACAGTTTTTTTATTTGAAGCTTAAATATGTATTTGAATTTAAATGAATTTTAATAAAAAAAAAATGTTTCAAATTGTGCAAATCTTTAATTATAGTGAACATCTGCAAATAAATACCTTTCATATGGTTTATTTTTTGTAAAAATCGGTTGGTAATAGAAGGAGTAGAACATGTCACAAGAAAGCGCCTTGCCTATAATTATTACAGATGTTAGATATGATGTACGTGTTTCGATTGAAGGCTTGTAGGGAAAGCTCCAATGCTACGACGGACTGCCGCATGATATGGACTTTAATTTTGGAGGGAGTGCAGTAGCCATATATTGGGAGAGCGTAATCAATTTTAGAGAAAATAATTGAGCGAGTTATGTTTATAATTGTTGAAATATATATCTGAAAGTTTTGTGATGTAACGAATTTTCTTGATTTTTTATAAATTGCAATATATGGTGTTGTTCCACTCTGTTATTTATTGTATTATTATACTCGATATCAAAAGTGTGATCTTACTTTTATAAAATAAACTGAATATAACTTATTTATAGTGATCTGTAAAATATTAACTCGCCTATTTCGTAGAATTTTTATTTTGGCAAATATTGGAAAAATTTTTTGAATTTATTATTTTCTTTTCCAACAAATATAAAAATAAAAAAATCTTATTTTCAATCTTTATTATTTTAATGACTGAGTTAGAAATTAATCAGGCTCAAGTCAAAATGTTTTTACTTCAAATAAAACAAAAATATTCAGAAATGTATCTCTTTTCTCCATGAATTTTTTCTGCACGTGAAATACCTACAAAAACCCGCTACACAACCTCGCTACTCCGACTCCACAACTCCGACTCTGACTCCACAGCCTTGATGCTCATTACATTTAGTAATTCTTTCACTTAAAAATGCCCGAAAATTCCTAATATCTATATCTATATATACATAAATCAAATGCCGTGTCTTTGTCTCGCTAAAATACGAGAACTTTTTGACCGATCTGTCTTTTTTGTTTGTTTTTTTTTCGTCTAATCACGGAGAAGATTAAGAAAAGAAGAAAGTTCAGCAAAGCCATAAAAAAGAAGAAAAAAAAATCGAAAAAATGTAAATTTGCTTTTTATATGCAAATTACTTAGCACCATTAATTGTTGTGCGTTAGTTTGCTTAAACTCAATAATTACTTGACCGATTTGAATGATTCTTTTTTGTTTTTTTTTTCTAATCACGGTAACGAAAAAACGAAAATTCGAAAATTCTAAATTAACGTTTTGTATGCAAATTGACCTATAAGAATTGTATTTCTTTTGTTTGACAGCTGTACAGAAACAAACTGATTTTAATTTTTAATCACCAAATTCGTTGGTTTGATAAAATAAACCAATTAACAACATTGGTTTATGAATTAAGCATTCTATTTAAATTTATTTAGCTTATAATTACTTAATTAAGCGTCATACTCACAAAATTAATTTGACTGTTATTGTAAAATAAATCTATATATCTATAATATTAATAGGCTAGACGATTTCTTGTGACCGATGTTTTGTTCTACCGTTTTATCCCGATTTTGACCAAACGTATATTATTTGGAAGGTATTTCTTTTTGGCCGTTTTGCAGATTTACAGATTTTAAAATTTTTTCCTTATTTTGAGTAAATTGCATTTAAAGTTGCAACTAACACATACATAAAATTATACATAAGCTATGTGTGTGTTTATTAAATTTGTTAATGGGTTTGTTAATGAGTTTGTTTTCTTCATTCACAATAATAATAAACCAAAAAAGTGTTGGTTTGTGAATTGGCTAAGTTGAAAAATAAAGTTGCCTAGAAATTGCACTTGCATTTCGAGCGCTGGAATCTGCTAGTATATATAAATAAGCTTTCCTATGTTCGGCCTTTTATAACTCGAGACCACTCAAACGATTTAGAAAAAAGAAAAAATATTTACGCACACTTTTGTGATGCCAGTCGTGGCAATTTTGCGGCACACATATAGAAGTACCGGTATTTTCTCACGGTCAGCTGCATGTTGCATTGTCACGTGTTGTGAGGCCGTCGTTTTTATTAATTTTTTGTGAAAATGGCAACACTAAAAATGTCGTTTACGACCAGGCATTGCAAAAATTTGTTTCTGTTATGATGTTCTCTCTTTAAAAAATGTATGTCTAGAAGATTTCACTTTTAATGCAAACACGTAAACGTATAGTTGTGTTATCTTATTAGTCTTTAATATCATTGTAAAAAATCTAGAAATTATAATAAGGAATCTAGATTCTTTTGTCTCTTTATGTTGATTGACAACTCTGTGGTTTTCTGGAATAACCGCGTATATCCATTTTTCTCAGTTTTGAGTTAACGATGCCAAATATAATAATTTTTAACGCTCTTTAAATGTGTTTACATTTTTTTTTTTTAATATTGACCATTTCTGAGTTTTTTCTTTAAATAACGACGTAACTTAAATGTTTATTAAATTAATTTGCAGCACTAACGACGTATGTCAACCTACGTTTGATCCCTGACAAATTATTTTCTCAGAAAACGACACATAGCGACATACGTTGTTATTAATGAAAAAAAAAATGCAAAATAATTTTGGATTATTTTTCAGTTTATAACCACTTATAAAAACTTTTGTGTTTATTTCTGTTATTTGTTGTCACTATTATTCTTGACACGTTGTTATATTCTCATACTAAGTCCCGTTAACTCTCTTTTGACGAAAAAAAAATCAAAATTTCAAGCAACAACAACTTATGTCTAAATGTGTAGTTGCACTGATAGTTTTCTTTTTCAAAGAAAACGACGTTTGTCGACATAAGTTGTTTTATCTGCACACACTTTAAGTGTAATTTACATATTGTTTTTTCGTCCTTCTCTAGGATCTATTCCTCTTAAGATTTTTGACTCAAAATTTTATATAAAGTATTTATTGTCCATATTTACTGGACTGTTAAATAAAAAGCTCTAAAAACTTTATATCGAGCCCATAATTTCAAATATAACGTTTTTTGGCTCCCCTGAACATTTTGATTTTATGACATACGCGGTTATTCTAGAAAACCACAGAACTTTGGTTATAATATTGTGTTTCGTAGACGTGTCGATGGTATCAAAGATTTGGTATAGCCGAATTTAACAGAACTACATGTTTCTAATAATTTTTAAGTAATCTATTATATTAATAGGCTAAGCGATTTCTTGTGACTGATGTTTTGTTCTACCGTTTTATCCCGATTTTGACCAAACGTATATCATTTGAAAGGTATTTCTTTTTAGCCGTTTTGCAGATTTACAAATTTTTTAATTTTTTCCTTTATTTTGAGTAAATTGCATTTAAAATTGCTACTAACACACATAAAATTATACAATGCTGTGTGTGTTTATTAAATTTGTTTGCTTTTGTGTTGATTTGTTTGGCTATAATTGATTAGCATACCTTTAGGGTCTTTATTTAATGAAAAAATAAAATTTCCTAGAATTAACGCTCGAATTTCGAGGGTTGGAATCTGCTAGTTAATATTAATGTATTTATTATATTTATTTATTTTTAGAACTTTGTAAAATTTTTTATTCTTTAGAAAATGTTTTCATTTCTGTAAGTATTTTAATCTACAGAGAATATATTCGAGCCCATTAAAATGTTTCTGCCATCTAAGGCATTTTGGTTTAAATAATGAATCAAAAAAGTAATAAATTTTGTTCTTAGCTTTGAAAAAAATTTAATTAAAAAAAAAAAAAACGTTTAAATGAAGACGGCGCTTTAGTAAATTTTCAAATAGATCAACACTCATAAATTAATTTATTTCGATTTGACAAAAATCACTTAATTCTTTTAGAAAAGCTTATTATACATCGCAATTTGTCGTCTTTGACGTTTTTGTGTTTACTGGGGGTGTGTGTGTGTGTGTGAGAGTTGATCCAAACCAAATTGTTTCAATAGAGATTAGCATACAACAGTGTACCCACAAAATGCCAGCGAGCACTCAACTCACTGGCGATGAACTCTTTTCTCTTACCAAATACTTATTATCATCAGCAGCATTGTGTTGTGTTGTGTTGTGTTGTGTTGGTGAGAGATGCTGTCCCTATACGTATGTGGTATATTTGTTTTTGTTTTTATTATTTTTTTATTTTTTGGTATTTTTTAGGTGAAAGGGGCATAAAATGAGGGAGGGAGCTTACAATTAATGATGGCGGCATTGAAATATATTTGCTCCCTATTGTGATTATTTAATACTCGTTTATATTATTAAAAAAAAAAACTACAACGCAAAAATAAACACAACAACAATTTGATTATTTATATATGTATTTATTTTTTTTGTGTGTTAATATCAAATCAAACAAAATGGCGTTTGTTATTACGTCGAAAAGTGACAAATTTTTTATTTACGTATCGAAAATCAGTAAATTATTTACGTATCAGTAAATCAATAAATGTGAATTCGTAATACCAGATATTTTGAATATTAGCACTGTAAAATATATTTTTATGGACTTTTGAAAATTTTAAATTATATAAAATTTCAACTTACTATTGAATAAAATGAAAACTTTAAACGAATATTTTTTATTTTTTTTTTATTTAATTGATTGTTTTAACAAAAATTTATAGGAAGTACACCAGCTTTAATTTGGTTAAATTTTCCATGCATAAAAAATAATCAAAAATAACAAAATTGTTGTATTCTTAAATAATATTTATTGGCATAGTCTATCCCCCGGAATCTACTTTAATTCCAGCAAGTAGCAGAGCTGATCCATCTGTTCTAGACATTTCTTTATCAAATGTACTCGACAACCTTAGTTCAGACTATATACCGGTTTTTACTACTTTTAATTCAAGATATCAGTCTACTGATAGCACTAAGTACGACAATTATCCCACTAATTGGAATTTTTACAAGAGATATATCTATAATATTAATAGGTAAGGCGATTCCTTGTGGCCGATGATTTGTTCCACAGTTTTCTCCCGATTTTGACCAAACGTATCTTATTTGAAAGGTATTTCTTTTTAGCTGTCCATCAGTTTTACAGATTTTGAAATTTTTAAATTTTTTCGGAAATTAATTTAAAAAGCATTTAAATTGCTACTGACACATACATAAAACTATACGATGCTAGATTTGTTTATTAAATTTGTTAATGTGTTTGTGAGTTTGTTTTTTTCATTCACAATAATAATTGTAAATAACATTGAAAAATAATTTTGGACATAAACTAAAAAGTGTTGAATTGTGAATTGGCTAAAATTTCCTAGAATATGCACGCGAATTTCGAGGGCTGGGATCTGCTAGATAATATTAATGCTGGTGATTTACTAAATGTACCGCTGAACAATGTGAATGATATTGACAGATTGGTAATGATATGTTCATCAATTTTGCAATCTGCTATTGAACACAGTTCCAAAGAAAAATTTTCAAATCTATAATATTAATAGGCTAGGTGATTTCTTGTTACCGATGCTACCATGTTATCCCGATTTTCACAAAGCACTTATTATTTCAAAGGTATTTCTCTTTAGCTGATAACCAGATTTACAGATTTTTAATTTTTTCTCTTTATTTTGAATAAATTGCATTTAAAGTTGCTACTAACACATATATAAAATTACACATATTCTATGTGTGTTTTATTAAATTTGTTAGTGTGTTTGTTAATTAGTTTGCTATCTTCATTCACCATAATAATAAACCAAAAAAGTGTTGGTTTGTGAATTGGCTAAGTTGAGAAATAAAGTTGTCTAGAAATTTCACTCGAATTTCGAGCGCTGAAATCTGCTAGTATTTATATTAAACGTCATATTCTTAATTTAATAACTCTGGGAATTAATTCTAGAAAAAACGGGATTAGATATAGACTTCTACCTTATAAAGCTCAAATGAAATATTTTAATAATGATTGAGTTTGAAATTATTCAGGTTCAAGATCAAATGCTTTTACTTTAAATAAAGCAAAAACATTGGAACATTTGTTTCAAAAAATTTATATATTTTCTGCATGACAGGTTATACAGCTGTTTCGGAAAGAGTCACCAGCCCTCATCAGTAACCAAAAGCAGTAGAAAGTTCGTTTGGTAAAAAGTTAAATTCAAATATATATTTGCTGAAAACAACCAAATGAGAATTCGAGCAAAAGTTATACTATTTAAGCCTCTTCCAATATAACAAACTAAAAATAGAACAACTTTGAAACAAATATGATTGTATACGAGTACACATTGCATACTACAATATACATGTTTGTTTTTGTCTTAAAAAAACAAGAAAAACAATTTCTTCTTGCTAAACCTACATTTAGCGTTAACAGGTGTGCCCTCCGTATTTTTAATTTAATTTTTTCTCTAAAAATAAGATATTTTCGATCTTTATAATTTTAATGATTGAGTTTGAAATTATACAGACTCAAGATCAAATGTTCTTACTTTAACTAAAGAAAAAAATATTGGCTTATTTGTTTATTATTGCTTTATTTAAAGTAAAAACATTTGATCTTGAGCCTGAATAATTTCAAACTCAATCATTAAAACTATAAAAATCGAAAATATTTTTTTTTTATTTTTAGAGAAAGTAATGGAATTTAAATAATAATGTTATTCGTGAACATATTTTTAAGCTTAGAAAATTCAGATGGAATAATTTTGATAAATCTTCTTCAAAGTCTTGGAATACTTCTAAAAATTATCCGAAAGAAGACGAAATACATTCCAATCCTCAAATTAAATGCTTAGTTGTATGGAACAAAAATTCAAAAATCTGAAATACTTCCTCAAAAATTTCTTTCGAGCCACTCTATCTCTATAAATGTGAGTGATTTCAGTACAATTTAGACTGTTTCCACGTCTATAAGAATACTGAATAATCAAGATTCTTCAATGAGTAGTGAAGATATTGTGAATATCTCAGGTATCAAAAGCATTGTAAAGAATTTAAAGAGTAAAAAAGTCCAGGAATAGATGGTATCTCCAATAAATGCATAAAAGTCATGCCTTCAGAAGGTTTAGAAGTCCTTACACGTCTGTATAAAGCATGTTTTTGGATGTGTCACTTCTCAATAAGTTGGAAAAAATCTAAAATAATAGCCATTCCCAAACCCAAAGTAATAGCCATTCTTAAACTCTACTCATAAAGGACAATATTCTTCCCATCCAGAAATTCGGGGTCCGTGTTCAACACAATAATACACAACCTTTAGTAAGAATCAAGAAAATGGTAGAAGAAAATCTCAATGCTCAAAAATCTACTGCCATTATTTTACTGGACATAAAATCTGGCCTTGTTTCATTTTGGCATTAAGCTTTTAATCATAAGTTATCTCCATTGGATTAGATATTCAAACAATAAAAATACTTAAATGATGGACATTTTTCCGAAGAAAACAAAATTCTAGCTGTTTGTCCTCAAGGCTCTTTCTCCTATTCGCTATAAATAATATTTCTTAAGATTAACTACCATTGCCTGGATGTGAATCCTCAATTTTCGCTAACGATACTGCTATCTTAAGTTCCAACACTTTGCCCGACGACGTATTAAGTAATCTACAAAGATCTATTAATATAGGAATTGATTACTTTAACGTATTTACTTTTCAAGGAAAAGAAAAAATTGTTTCTTACCTCAGTATAATATTCAAGTTGATGGCTTTAGATACACCTTGGGAGTACAGTGTAAAATATCTTGGCGTTACACTTAACAGTAAAATGTTATGTAATGAACACATCAGTTCCATTGTTAACAAAATGAAGATTACAACTAGAATCATGTACCGATTTATAAATAGAAAATCTGATCTGAACATTGAAAATAAACTTTTAATTTTAAAGGTAATTTTTCATGCAATCCTATTCTACGCTGCTCCTACATGGCACGACACGGCTGATTGTCATTAAAAACAAGTTTGTCAGAATAAGCTTCTGAAAATGTTTCATAATTTAACACCATATTTTTCAACATCACGTTTACACTCTCTATCTAATATCCAATTAGTCAAGCATAAAATAAATACTATTACTGAAACTTTATTATACCCTCCACTCCAGTGTGCAGAGGGTATATATAAGTTTGTCATTCCATTTGTAATAATTAGAAAAAAAAATCTGGACCCCATAAAATATATATATTTGTGATCCTTATAACAAGCGAAGTTAATATGGCGATGTCCGTCTGTCCGTCTGTGGAAATCACGATGACGGCTTCAATCGGGTAGCTAGCGTGCTCGTTGGTATAGAAAATGATTCACTAACATCCTGAGAAGTTTGCTGTTTAAAATCGTCTAAATCGGTTAATCTGGTCCGGAGAATTGAGCGAAGAAGTAAAAAAAGTCCTGAGAAAATATGATTTGAATATGTGTTCTTGTGATAACGCCCTCAATAGGACAGCTAGGGCGCTCGTTTTTTGTGAAAATGATTCACTAACATCGTGAGAAGGCTTCTTTATATCATGACAATAGGATTCATAGGAGCCGAGAAATCACTGAAAAGGTAAAAAAAAATATGACGTTTTCCTATGTTTTCCTAAATTTTGTATTTTGTCATAGCTGTGCATATTGTTTTTGTGGTCGTTGTATTAATATAAAAATTCTACAATATCAATATTTTTTGGTGTAATATTTAAGTTAATTAATTAATAAAAGAAACAATATAAAATCAATATTAATATTCTGCGATTTTTATAACATCACAAAATGTTACAAGTTGATACATAGTACTGTTGCCAATATCAAAATACTATAAAAATATTCATATATTCTGTATATGTATCCATAATAAGCGCATATTAAAATAAATCGGTATTTTATTTTATTTATACAAAATTCTGAAATTTTTAGAGTTGCAAAAATAGTATGGTTTTAAGAGTTGTATTTTTAGTACATGTATAAACCCTGCATACATGCATTCAAAAGTAGTAGGTAGGTAAACCATAAAACATTTATTTACCCTGTAAAAAAATTGGTGTTTAGAAAAACACTATTTTTTGTCAGATGTTAAAAAAAGATGTTAATTACAATAAATTTTTAAAATTTGTTATTTAATGTCGGGAACGGAGGCAAACGCCATTCCCAAAATTTTGTTTCAAGAGTTATCCACTAAGAACAACCGCGGAGCTCAACTCAATCAATGTGCAATGATCGAGCCTTGCCCTGGGAAACATGCATTTATGCTTTTCTTAACACAAACGCCATTCCCAACTACCAAAAATTTTAGACACGAGCTATTCACATTATGAATAGTCGCGGAGCTCAACTCAATCAAAGTGCAATGATGAAGTTTCGCCCTTGGAAACATATGTTCATGCTTTTCTTAACACAAACCGAACTTCTTATGGCACATTAAAAATAAACTAATTGAGAAGCACAATTCATCATTACGCTGTATTATAATACTATTTTCTTATTTTACTGGTAGCTAGTAAACAAAGTGATCGTATCATTGTTAACGAAATGGAATTGAAATTGTGTGCAGATTTGTTTTACTTAAAAAACCTGTTTCTACAGATAGTGAATAAAATCCGAGTAAGCATTTTATGCAATAAATGATCATGTAGAGTCTTTTTGACTCATATGTGCTATTAAAACAGTCATAAATGCGCCCTTTTGCTGATCACAAAATATTCTTTTATTGGGATTAAATATTAACTTACCCGCGAATCTTCTTGAGAGTCCTTTTTATCCGCTTTTCTGATCAGTTTCGACTCATTTTTGAGTCTTATTTAATGTAATTTTTCTATAAATCACTTTTTAGGAGAAAGCAAAAATCATTTTCTAGTCTTTTTCTAATAGCGCATGTGATTAATCAGTTTTTAATCATCAAAAGTGCTCGAAGAATACACAGTAAAGTAATTTTTGTTAAAACAATCTTCGAAATGATGACTGGGGTATCGTATATTTTTGTTAACACACAAACATATGCATAGCAGCACGAGTAAACCGAACCCTAATCGGCTTCTTATATGTATACAGCCGAACAAGAACGAAAATACTCACCAAAGAGTAAAGTAAGCAACAATTTCATTCAGTCTTATGGAAGCTTTTTAACAAAGTAAGTCTACGTCGCGTTGTCTTGTGAATTTTTACATTGGTTTTTAATAGGTACTAGTGAAGCCAGATTTTTTGAGAAATCTCTACGCTTATGAAAAAAATTCCCTTTTTCCCTACACCCACTTTTTTCCCCTACACCACTTTTTTTTAAATTTATTTTTAATTTGTACATTTTCAATTTCAATTATGTAAAAATAACATAAAAACAAAGAAAAAAAATATAAAAAATAAGATAAAAATATCACGAGAATTACATAAGAATAATATAAAAAACATACAGATATTATAAAAAAAATATTTTTACAATTCTGTATAATTCATCTTTTTGATATGGCTAGATGTGCATTTAAAATTTACACAATTAATTAAAATGGCTTGCAAATGAGATGTTATAACTCAAACAGAATATTTGTTCTTGGTTTTCAGTGTTGCCGTTTTAGCTTTTTAGTTGCTAGATTTAGCAACTTTTTTTGTCATTTAGCATCCAAAATTTATCAAAGGATGCTAGATGCTAACTTAGAATCTTTTATTAATAAAAAGTTGCTTTTAGCATCTTTTTTTTGATATTTTTTTTTTCATTATTTTTGAATATATAATTTTTAATGGTATTGATATGTTTTAATTTCTCATAGTGTAGTACAGTAATTTTGTGTACTACTCCTTTTACCACTCTGCTCGTTTCTTTCAACAAATATAACAAAACATTTTGAAATAGAAGAATGTAAACACCACCAACAGTTTTTAATGAATTAGAAAGTCGATTGCCAAAAAATATTATTGAATTAAAAAAATGCCAAAATTTTCAATACAAAACACATTAAATCGGGTAAAAGAACAGATAACCAAGATATTAGAAGAGTTTAAATTTATATCATCTGAAACAGAAAAAATTCAAATCCAATGGAGTTATATCACAGAACAAAACTGGGATACAACTCTGAATACAACCTCTTTATGGATTGAAAAATTCTATTGGCGAAAATCCATTTAAGGAGTTATCAATATTTGTATTGTCTATATTAGTTTTGTCTTTCTCAAAAGCCGAAGTTGAACGTTTGTTTAGTTTAATGGCTTTAGTTAAAAGCAAACTTCGAACAGAATAAAATCCGAGTTGTTATGTTCTGTAATATGTATAAATGAAGGATTGAAATTGAAAAATCGGTACTGTCACACTTACAATATACCGAGCGATGTCGTTGATAAAAGTCGATCGTCAGAAAAATATCAGAGCCAAGAAGAATTTGAAGATGAAGACATCACAGAAATGTTAGATTCCATAAACCAAATATTATAATATAATCGTATCTTTTGATAATGTAATTTCTGTTATATTTTAAATAAAAAAAAAAATCCATCTAAAATTAAAAATATTTAATTTCAGTTTATAATAAACTCAATTTGATGTTAAAAAAAAATTTCAGATGAAATCCAAAATAATTTTAATTAAAATTTAAAAAATATAAATCGAAACATATGTTTTATATTAATTTTTCGATTTAAAAACCAAAGAATTTATTAATAAGTATATAATTTTTCAATATAAAGGTAATGAAATTTTAAAAAAAAATTTAGCATCTTTTTTTTTAGACTGCAGTACTTTTAAGCATCTTTTTTTTTGCAATTTAGCATCTTTACGATTGCAAATTATGGCAATACTGTTGGTTTTAAAAGATTTTTTATAACAGTGGTTATAAGCATGTATACGTAGATCTGATTTATCGCATTTTAATATATTTTCAAAAACCTTGCATCTGCATTTATAGTCGTCACCTTTGACCTGCTCCAGCCATCCATTAGCTTCTCGTCTCTCAACTAACTGAAGCAAAATCTTTATGTTCTGTATTTCTTTGATGTGTTTTCAGCATCATCGAAAAATGAATCGGACATTTTTCTAAAATTGATTATGTTTCTAAAATTAATTATGTTAAAATTTATAATATTTTAATGTAATGCACAAAAAAGTGTTTTATACTTGTCATTGTTATTAAAGAATCCACATATTTACTTCCTTCATATTATGGAGTTATTATCAGACTTAAAAAGACTTTAAAGTTTAAAATTGAAAAAAAATTATGCGATATTTAACAAATACATTCAAAATAGTTTTGACTGAAATTTTTGGCAGTTTTAGTTTTGCCTTGTATCAGTAAAATGTTCAGATATTAACTAAAAAAAAAAAACAAATTGTTAAATATTTTCATCTTAATTATCTTAATTAATTTAAAGACACAAAGATAGATTTAATACAATAAAAAGAAGTAAGAGTTGAAAGTTGATCTATGCGGACTCACAAATGTGCCCTATACTAATAGGTCTGGAAAATTGAAAAGGATTGTAAAAAATAAAATGCACCTTTATATTAAAAAATTTTAATTAAAAAGAAAATTACAAAATAAACCATTTACCTGGTTAAACTTAATATTGTTTGTAATTATCTGGATCAGATTAGTATTTAAAATGGGATAAATCGGGAGTCATTGTGCCAATTTATGACCTAAAATATGTAGACACCTCTATAAAATGCTGAAAATTCAGAGCATTTTTTGTAATAATTCAGTAATAGGTTTATCAAAGTGTTTACATATTCAAATATTTTATATACATTTGTTACAGTTAGTGCAAGAAGTCCAGATATTAATGTAAACGTAAAACCCAGGTGGAGGGTATCAAAGATTCGCCATTGCCGAATTTAGCACTCTTACTTGTTTTTGAATAAATGTGCTAATTCTCCTTAAGTCCTTAATAAGTTTACTTTTAACTACAAATATTACAACTTATATATATTTTTTTATTCTTAAAAGTTTTTGTAAACTTTTTCCTTAATATATTAAATTACTTTTTGAGAAAGTTATCTTACTATGTTTTTATATTTAAGTTAAAAATTCTAACATAATATTTTAAGCAATTAATACATTTGAATTTGAATAAATATTTAAGACATAAAAACCGTAATACATCAGTATAAAAATTAATTATAATTTTATTCAAAATTTTCTGGAGATGCGGGGCATCGATCCCCGTACCTCTCACATGCTAAGCGAGCGCTCTACCATCTGAGCTACATCCCCATGTATTTAAGTATGTTTCGGTATATGATGATCTACCATTTTAATTATTTGAATGCATTTAATGGTGACATTGATAAATTTATAACAGAAGTCACGTTTCTGATTTGTTTTTCGTTTCAACCGCTTAGATTTTGTTGTATTATTTGGTAAAATATGTTAAATACAATTTAACTGAAATTTGCTTATCAGACATTTTTTGGAAATATATTTTAAATTGTGAGGGCCATTCAAAGTTTTATCATTATTTAAATTATTATTTGAAAAAATTTTAAAACTGTATATATTTGCAATTTGAAAGTGTTGCTTCACTTAAACAGGGTGCACCCCCCTGCTTTTATCTTTTTATTCGATTTTTCTATTTACTTAAATTGTCAGTAAGAGTCACCATTAAACCAAAATTTCACAACGAAATTGTGCAAAATACCAAAGTAATAGTCCATTGAATGTACTCGTAAAGCCAATTTTGTTTGAAAAAATTAGCTTGTAAAGCGTCAAAGAATTTATTTTTAAAACTAAATCTTTCAGAACTGTGTACACAAGTAATTTTTATCCGAAATTTATGATTTTTTGTTTGAAACATTGTAAAATTCTCTTCGACATGAATTAAAAGGAATTCGATTTATATTTTTTAATTCCATTTAATTTATTTTTTCAATTCCAATTTTTGTAGTGAAAAATTCTTCAAATCATATTTTAAAAAGTCACTTTAATTCAAACTGGAGAGAACTTACCAGCCTTAAAAAAAATAAATAAATAATCAGAAAAAATTTACTACCGTAATTGTGCACTTAGTAGGACATCTCCGATAAAGAGGTTTCACAACTTATTATTATTATTATTTATTTATTATCTATCATTATTTTACAAATATTTATAAAAGAACTTAACTAATTGTAAGATTTTATTAAAGATATTACAACAACTATTTACAAAAATTAAAAAGACTGGTTTATCACATATAAGTAAACTCAACAGAAATTTATAGGAAAAAGATGGTAAAAAACCTACATCCTAGATCACAAAAAGAAAAGAGAGAGAAAAAAAAGGAAATTAAAAATGGAAAAATGGGAGAAGGAGGTTATAATACAACCACTAAAGTCATCTATATTTAATAGATTTGTTAGTAGTCGTCAGATTAAACTCCTCAGATGTTCGTGATTTGAGCTTCTACATTTTTGCTTAAATGTAAGAGTCATTTCTTCAATTACGGAATTAATAGTTTTTTGTTTATAAATTATATGTAAGTCTTTTGTCGAGAATCTCCAAGGGAGATTATATATGATTTTCAGGTTCTAATTCTGGATAATTTGTAATCTTCTTTTATGAGTTTTTGCACAATTTTTCCATACTGGGCATGCGTAAGTAAGTATTGGTCTAATACACATTTTATATAAAAGAAGTTTATTCTTTATGTTTAGTTTACTTTTTTTATTTAGAAGCGGGAAGAGTGATCTACCACATTTGATTGCCTTCGAACAGCTTGTTTCTAAATGTTTTTTAAATGATAGTTTACGATCAAGTGTGACCCCTAGGTATTTTATAGAATCTGAAAAATTAATCAGTTTGCCTTGTACTGAGAATGACCGAGATGGAAGTCTCTTAGGAGATCTATTAAAAGGAAAGATTATTGCTTGAGATTTATCTTCATTTATCTTAATTTTCCATTTATTAAAGTATTTGCTCGCTGAATTCAGACATCTTTGCATACGTTTAACAATTGCGTTAGAAACTTTTCCGTAGCTAACAAATGCGCTGTCATCTGCAGAGAAAGCTACGTCGTTACCCTTGAGAGGTTTGAAATCAGAAATATATAATGAATATAGGAGTGGTAATAGCACAGATCCCTGTGGTAAACCAGCAGGGATCGGCTTTTCATTGGACTGACATCCTTCAATTTACACTACGAAGATTCTATCTTTAAGAAAATTCTTAATAAGTTTAACTAGATAAAAAGGTAGTTGCATTTGATGGAGTTTATAAATAAGACATGCATGCCAGATCGAGTCGAAAGCCTTTTCAATATCCAAGAATAGTACCCCTGTTGAATGTCTATTACTTTTATTATGTTTAATCATATTCACTACTCTTTGGACCTGATGCATTGTAGAATGTTGTGCTCTAAAACCATATTGACATTTATGAATAAGTTCTTTTTCGTCGGCTATAGTTTTTATTCGCTCAAAAACTATTTTTTCAAATACTTTATCTAGGCAACTCAACAAACTAGTGGGACGGTAACTACTTGGATATTTTGGGTTTTTTCCAGTTTTAATAATGGGGATAATTTTGGCCTTTTTAAAATATTGTGGAAAATAAGAATTTTGGATACAAAAATTAAAGATTTTTACTAAAATGATTAGTGCTGAATTGGGAAGATTTTTTAGCACTTATTATGAATTCCATCAATCCCGGGAGCCTTATTATTTCTAAGCCATTTAATATAGAACTTCAACTCATTTATATTTGTTAAAGTATCAACAATTTCAATCGTGTTTTGTTCCAGTGTTTTAAGAAAAGAGTTTACTTTCTTGTCCATTGGCCCATTCATAAGAACAGTTGTGAGGGGAGCGTTAGAAAAGTGATCAGCAATAGCATTTGCTTTTGCTGTATTATTTGTAATCATACAATTATTAACTTCTAGAGCTCCAAAGGCCTTATTCTTACCTTTTATGTATTTTGATAGCTTCCAAAATTTTTTGTGCCCTACAGGTAACTTTGAAAGCATCTTAGCCTATTGTTAATTTCTATCATTACTAATATGAAATGATATTAGTTTGTTCAACTCCCGAATTATCGCGCCAATTGTAATTCTAACGTTTGGATCAGGACATCTTTGAAACTGTCTTCTAAATTTGTTTCTCGTGGATATTAATTGCTTACACAATATAGAAATTCGTCTATAATTATTCTTCCTAGGTTTATGTGATATGGTTTCTATAAAAACTTCCATCAAAATGTCCGAAAATTCATGAATAATATTGTCGACGTTTGACAATGTCAAATTTGAATGAATTGTAGGAGACAAAATTTGTTTTGAGTTCAAATGTTCTCCTGAAAAATGTCCAATCGGCCTTAGCATAGTCTGGAAAAATTCTCACGTCCTCAGCTACATGTTCATCTATGTAGAAAGTAATTGGAACGTGATCCGAATTTAATTGAAATGGATGTGTCTCAAGGTTAGTAAAAGAAAATGATGAATTTGTAAGCAATAGATCTATTGTTGGCCTTCTATGTACAATATTCTGTGGAAACCTAGTCGAGTTTAATGGAAAATATATATAATAATTAGAAGATAATTGATGGTTGAATAGCATTCGCCCCGCTGTATTGGCTTCTGCACAGTTCCAACTGGGGTGATGAGCATTAAAATCCCCTAAGATAAAAAAATCTCCAGGATTTGATGTGAGTAGCCTTAGATCGCTTAAAAATCAACGGTGTATTTCGGACAGTATGCTGCAACAAACATTACTTCACTGTTGTTTAATGTTATTGACAAACAAATATTTTCAAACAGCTTTGTTGGATAAGAATTCTGTAGCTTATGTTTTATAGATGATCGTATAGCAATTGCAACACCTCCTCCCTTAGTGATCCTATCATTTCTGTATAGTTTATAGCCTGGTACAAAAAAAATCCTTGAGAATATTCGTAATTGGGCTGATTACTTTTCTGAAATATTGAAACATTCTGATAAAAACGGTGAAGTGTCGAAAAGATATCAGCCGCTTAGCACTCCTGAGCACTCTGAAGATGTATGAAGTTATGTTCTTCGTATATATTTGCTTTCTATTAAATAAAATTTCTCAAGAACTCTTGGATCAAACTATTAAAATTTCGATTTTTATATATACAGAGATTATGTTTTCAAAAATTCAAAGCAGAAATTTTTACTACTCGACTTTCTATACAAATATGTGAATATATTCCCTTCATTGAAATTTAGCATCGATTTACAACAAAAATATTTAAGGAACACATGGTGCAAAATTATACTTTTCAAAATTAAAGATACTATCTTATTACGTCCTTCAAATTTCAAAGAAATCCGGCCAAAACTGTAGTTCGGACGAACTACTACTAAAAAAACTACTACTCCATACAAAACTCATAATTCAAGTTTGAGATAATTTTACACAAAATTTTCCAATAATAACTTAGTACCATTTAGTAAATTTTGGGGCGCGCGACCACTTCTCGAAATAGCTCGACCTTTTTCAATACAAATGTATGAAAGCACTCTCTCCATGCGAGGTTGAAATAATTAAAAAGAAAATTCCAATATTCCATGGTAAAAATACAAATTGTTGTTCACCATATCGAGGGATTAATATCAAAAAATATTGAAATACCTTGGTTGAAAGGTGTAAGGTAGGCGAACTACTACTCGAAAAAGATCAGGGGCCAAATCACCGCATTCGATATCAAGTAAAATCAATCGAAATTCCATATTTTGGTTTATTATTTAAAGAAGACGGACAAACGCTCGACCACGATTTCTGTCGAAAAATTTCGATAACGAATGCGGTGATTTGGCTCCTGAAATTGAAAAAAAAAATTTGAAAAAAAATTGGAAAAAAGTATTATATGTTGTCTTCAACAACCTCAACTGACTATATTCATACAGTACTGAATTAATGTGAACATCTGATAATTAGCAAAATTATACCTTTTTCGCAGTTGGCAACACGTTTATGTAAAAATAGCGGCCATTTTGTATTCATGTTCTATCAATCAGTTAGTTACGAGACATGCTAAGTTACATACACGGTAAATTTTGTTATTTCTTACAATAAAGGTTCTTGTTGACGGAAGTAAACTTTTGTTTCTTATTTTCGAATTTGGATATTTATCCGAAAAAGTGCACTTAGATTGTTACTGCAAGTGAACACACAACAATGAGTCAAAGAGATATATGCAAGGTGTGTGGTGTGAGTTTAGGAGCCGTTAAAAAGATTTTGAAGGAAAAAGGGAGACTGGGCAGATTGAGGTGAACAGAAAAGGGAAATGTCGAAGGAAAAGAAAGACTACAGTGAGAGATGAAGCTTTACTCATAAGGGAAAGTAAATTGAACATTAGGAAAACCTGCCAAGAACTTCAGCAAGACTTAGCGCATGTTGGAGTCGTTATTCATGACTCCACCGTACGAAAATGCCTTATTGAAAGTGGAAGAAAAACAATCAGACCTTAAAAATGCTGTTATTGATGGCTGCTATGAAGACTGGACTGACTGGACTGTTGAAGACTGAAGAAAAGTGTTGTTCTCAGATGAGACCCATTTTCTTGTACAAGGACAGCGGTTTCGTTACGTTAGAAAACGCGACAAAGGAAAACTTACAACAAAACATTCCGATCAAACAGTCAAACATCCTTTATTATTAAGGTTCCGGATCCCTTGTCCCGATCGAAGGCATGGGATTAAGCTGCATGTCGCGACAGAATATTTCAGACAAAAAATTACATGTTTTGTATGGTCTGTAACCCTCCGGATCTTAACCCAATTGAAAAACTGTGGGCTATAGTTAAAGCAATAATTAGAAAAATTGATTGCACAACAAAAATAAAATTTAAATGGTGCGTGGTAAAGAAGAAGAAAGCATATATTTCAAAAATTCATAACTGCACTGTATTCTTAATCGGACCGGTTTCTGGCATTTCAGCCTTCATCAGCGATTTATTGAACATTGTGATAATTGTTATGTTTTAATTGAATAGATTGTTTCTATATGAAAATTTTTTCTACTTAAAAATTCAAAAATAACGATTGTTTGTTTGGACAGAGACTTTACCAAACATGGTCAGGATCGTTCCATTTTTGGGCGTAGTCCCCATATAGATATAGCATCCGATATGAACTTTTTCATATCTGCATCCAAAAAATTAATAAAAATCCCACTCAAATTTGGTTTATGCTTATTTTCTATTTCCAGTTAGTTGGGCCTATGAGATAGGGTGTCTAAACGCATGGTATAGTCGGTCTCGAGCGACTATAATTTTCTTACTTGTTTTTGTATTGTAATTGTTTTTCTGTTTTTTCCTCAATCAAGAATATTTATTATTTTTTCTAATTCATTATTTGTGTTTATATTAATTCGAACAATACTGTAGATGACTTATTAACAATTTTAAGACATTCCGACCCAAATTGTTGTGTTGGCGAACTACTATTCGAAAAAGATCAGAGACTCTCCATAAAAATATATGAAAAAATCGATTTATGAAAAATTTACAAAAAATGTTTATGGAACAGACGGTGCAAATTTATAATTTCTAAAATTGCAAATACGAGGACTTTACGACCTTAAAATTTCAAAGAATTGTGACAATAATTATGATGTCGAATTACTACTCGAAAAAGATCGCCTCATTCTATACAAATGTGTGAAATTTTCTCTTGTTTCAAGTTTGAGATAATTTTATATAAAATTTTCCCTGGCGACTTGTAAACATCTTTACTGTTTGCGATTGCAAATATATGGACATAATCTTCTTAAACTTCATATAATTTAGGCAATAATGGTGCTGTTGGTTAACTACTGCTCGAAAAAGCTCGATCTCTTTCCATACAAGCGTATGAAAAAATTAACTTCCTTGAAATTTGGCATCGATTTACAAAAAATATTTAAACAAGACCTGGCACAATATTATAGATTTTAGAGTTGCAAAAATGAGGACATGCAAAATATTTATTTTTTTCTGTTTTTTGTCGAGTAGTAGCTCCTCCAAACTCCAATCTTTGACCTAATTATTTGAAACTTGGTGGAAGTATTCTCCACATGTATACATCTCTAAGGAATTTAAACTTTTATTAAGTCTTTGTGGAAAATTTTCTGGGAAAAATCATCAAACTTCAAATAAGAGCATATTTTCACACATTTTTATAGAAAGTGGTCAATATCAGTTGAGTAGACTTATACCGATGCCAAAATTTTGGTTTAAAATTTTTTATGAGTAATCTGTGAATATAGTTAATTAATTGGAAAAATTAAAAAAATTTTAGATCGGAATGCTTTGAATCAAATCAAAATACCAATAGTTTTTTCTTCCAAGTTTTCTTGAACAATTTTTTGAAAATAGACATCAAACACTTACGGAGAACATATGAATTTGAAAGGAAAGTGCCTCGAGTAATTACTCCTTCGGCTCGAGTAGCTCATTTTTTACTCGAGTAGCTCGAGTACTCGAGACTATAGGCTCTAGTCAGGATAACTAGAACTCCGTTTTTGTTTTTATCGAAACATTGCAAAATGAACAGAAATGAGAACAATGGCAACAAACGCTATGACAAAACGAATATACCACCAGACATTAATGTGCAAATAATAAAGGATTAATGAAATTCTATTCACTCGTTAGTTGGAACAACAACTAATTGCAAGAGAATATAATCGTTTCGCAATAACACATTCATTCATTTGTTTTCGTAAGCATATCCTGTAAAATTAATATGAAACTCCTCTAGGATGTATGTCTGTGAGTCTGTATTATTTAATACACAAAAACAAAAATGCTGTAGTCAACTAATGCCCAATAACTTTGCTCTTCTCTTAATGAATGCTGTGGGAACATTACTTAGTGCCGATCACCCCAGTCAGTCGAGGCAGCCAAGTAACAACGTAAACAGGATATTTTTTGTTTTTCTTTCGTTTTGTGAAATAATTAAAATTTCTGAGAAATATGATCAAACCAGAACAAACAAAATTGAGAAACAAATTAAAGTGGCAGAACGAGCCAAACGAAAAATCTAAAATACTTGCATACATACATACATGCATAACTACAATACATACATACATACATACATAAATATGTACATACATGAATGCATACAAGCTTGTTATCAGTTTACAAAAAGGAAATCACCATCAACTACAGAATTAAAAAAAAAAAAATAATAATAAACAGATCTACCAGAATATTGCCATACCGAGCAAAGAAGTTATAAATGGAGGAAAAAAATAAGAAATGGAATGCTCATGATTTTTAAGTGTAATTCAAAAAACCAACTAACTACTACAGACAACATCAACAACAGCGATGTGAAGGAATAACATCTTTAATAGCTTTACAGGTTATAATCATTTTGATTGGAATTCTTCGTTAATATAGATGACAGAGCCACCTTTGCCAACTTAGCGCTTCTCGCGCTATTAACTAGCCAGAAACCACATTTTTTGTATTTACTGCCCTTTACAAAGCGCTAAATTAGCTAATTTCGTTTTTCTTTTCCAATGCTTTTAGCACCCTTTATATAAAATAATTAATTTTAACCAAAATTATATTTATTTGAACAACTCCCCTTCCAATTTAAACTTTTTAATCAATGAGTCTCATAATTGGTTCTCTAATTCTCCAGTCAGAAAAAAATTATATCACAAGAATTATTAGTTGATTAACAAAGATTCCTACATGCCAGGAAAAATTCCGATTGTAGCCAGATGAATTTCCATAGAAAGATCCATTCAAGTAATTCTGGATATGTGGCTTGAGTTGAAAACTCATTTTAGGATTGTTTATGAAAAATCGTTTGAGACGACGCTGCTAAAAATTGTACAGTCATTCCAAAGACTATATTTGTCTCAATACTATCAGAAGTACAAAAAGTATTCGAATCGCAAAATGCGGACCACACACAACTTTTTGATGACTTCTATCGGCACCTACATGCATATTCGATTATTTGGAGGATGTGATCGATCTGTACTTAATGGAAGTTACTATATCGGTCATAACTTAACAAAGTCCTGTTATGACAGTAATATTGAAGAATCGGGCAAAGAATTAATAAACGAAATTAATTTAGTTCACAAAATCTCTAATTTACGATCTAAGAGCTAAATTGCCATCTAATTTTACAACATAAAAAAAAAAATTATTTCAATTTTATAAAAGAATTTGTTTGTAAAAGATAAAAGAGAAGTCGGAGAGTTCGAACAATGTCTCTACAAGTCTTTAGAGTAGTCTTTATCCCCAAAGCGGGAAAAATATACCATTATACCGCAAATGACTACAGATCTATCATCGATTTTACTGAAAACCTTGGAGAGATTGTTAGATGTAAGCTCACACCGGACAACTTCTGTAAAGCTCAACATGCATACCTCAAGGGATGGTCGGTGTTTACGGCTTTACACGAAGTAGTGGGAGCGATTAAGGATGCCCTTCACTATAAGGAATATGTTTTGTCTTCTTTTCCTTCCACATGGAAGGAGCATTCAATAATGTCAGAATATCACCGATCCAGGAAGACTTAAATAATACTGGCACGGATTTACAGATAATTCTATGGACGAGTAACATGTTGTAGAGCAGGGTGATAAACTCGAAAATATTTGAGGGGGAAGCGGGAAAGTCACACGGAGGAGTTGGAGATCTTTTTTTGTAGAACCTTAAGATCAATAAAATCCTCCATTCCTTCAACAGAACGAGCACCAAAGTGATTGCCTATGCTGATGATGTTGTGCTTCTGGTGATGTTGTGCTCCTATCACCGATCAGTGACCTCAAGGAGTCGGTATTAGGTAAACTCATAAAGTGGGCAAGTGAAAATGGTCTGGTGGTCAACCACTCTAAAACCGAGTTGGTTCTCTTTACCAGAAAGACAAGGTACCTGAGTTCAATCCTCCAAGACTGGATGGGACGGCTCTGGTATTATAAAGGGATTATAAAGTATTGGGTATTTTTCTGGACTCTAAACTCACTTGGTCCAGTAACGTAGAGGAAAGGACTAAGAAAGCGATATGTGCTATGTGTGAACGAAATCACTCCTTGGTTTTAGTAAAGGGAAAATCAGCCTAGTTATAGGAGTATTCACTGGTAACTGTGTAATAGGGCGGATGGCCGAATGCATAGGTTTCCCGAGCGCTGAGTTCTGTAGGAGCTGTATGGATTTGAACGAGGAGGAGTCAGTGCAACATTTGATCTGTTAATGTCTGGGACTGAAGGTGCGGCGCCTTAGACATCTATATCAAAGATTCTTCGATAACCTGGGCTGCATAGTAGGTATTCCACTCGGTGAACTTGCGGACTTCTTGAGGGAATCTGGCTCGTTCAGGGGGATGTATAACGGACGAAGTAACTCCTTTTAAATTTTTCTTTTTTTTTCATACTCCTTACATTATCAATATATGCTTTTAAATCTCTTCTCCTATTTCTACCTTCCGAAACTTTCTAAAGGGTATCACAATAGGCCATATGGTCTCCGAGTGTTCTCGCCTCTGGCGGGCAACCATCTAACATAACTTAACCTAAAACTTCCAAATGGAAAAATAGACATAGTGGTCACTTATTTTGGATTAAAGTTCATAACTTCAAAAACTCAGTCAATGACACTGTTCAGTGCAATGTTTTTTATACCCTATACCACTATGTGGTTTGGGTATAATGACTTTGTGCTGCTGTTTGTAACAACCAAAAATATTTGACCTAGACCCATCTTTAATTATACCGATCGAATCAGAATCACTTTCTGAGTTGATTTAACAATGTCCGTCCGTCCGTCCGTCCGTCCGTCTGTGTGTCCATGTAAAGCTTGTAATCAAACTGCAGGTCGCAAATATGAATATATTTTGATGAAATTTGGTATATAAGCTTTTGTCGGCCATGGGATGAACGCTATTGAAATTGGTGAGAATCGGTCCATGTTCAGACCTAGCCTCCATACAAATTACCCATATGAAATCGACATAAATTGCCATAAGATCCAAATTGTCATATAGATCTTACTCAAATTGGGTTTGTATGCGTTCATTACATCCACTAATGAGTAGTCCAAAAATGATCCCTTTGACCCCATATAGAGCTGCTTCCCGATCTTCACTTAAATCTATTAAAAAACAAAAATATTGCACTGATTCTTCTCAAATTTTGTTTGTACATATTTTTGCAAAATACAAGAGACAAGAGACTTTACCAAACATGATCAGGATCGGTCCATTTTAGGACCTAGTCCCTTTATAGATATAGCATCCGATATGAACTTTTTCATATCTGCAGCCAAAAAAATTAATAAAAATCCCACTCAAATTTGGTTTTTGCTTATTTTCAAAGTCCAGTTAGTTGGGCCTAAGAGATAGGGTTTCTAAACGCATGGTATAGGGTATCGTATAGTCGGTCTAGGCCGACTATAATTTTCTTACTTGTTTAAGCATGTCTTTTCGCACTCTAAATTCTTTAATACACGTTGAATATTGTTATATTGGTTACAAAATTCCATCATATGTTTCCCTTGAAATTAATTCTCTGGCATTGCTGAGCAGATAAATGTGTAATTAAATGACCAATCATCAAGGATGGCGGGTTATGGGTAAACAACTTCAAAACTGCTGATGATATCTTTGGTTCAGAAATTGTTTTGGAATCTGGAATTCCAGGAAAAACGCAATGGGAGATTTAATGCGCTCACTTCTTTTCTGATCCTCTCATATCCTCGCACTCCAAACGATCTCTTAGATACTCCGGGAACAACATCAAAATAGGCAGTGATGTACAAAATTTGCTTTCAGAGCCAATTATATAAGAAGACGTTGCTGTTTTTTTACTTTTTATGTTAAAAGCATTGAAATAAATAAAAAAAATTTTAAGATTGAATTCTTTACGCATTTCCCAGCCTAAAATAAGCATTAGCCTTTGATTTTATACATTTGCTAATTCAGTGTCACTAGATAGGGCATTTCGACTACTGTGTATTGTTTTGCTGTAAAGTGATACACGGTAAAAATTATACGGAAATTAAATGGAAAAATAGACACATTAGTCATTTATTTTGGATTGAAGTTCATAACTTCAAAAACTCGGTCAATGACACTGTTCAGTGCAATGTTTTTTTAAGCATGGCTTTTCGCACTCTAAATTCTTTAATAGATGTTGAATATTGTTATATTAGTTACAAAATTCCATCATATGTTTCCATTAAAATTAATTCTCTGGCATTGCTGAGCAGAGAAATATGTATTTAAATGACCAATCATCAAGTATGGCGGGTTATAGGTAAACAACTTCAAAACTGCTGATGATATCTTTGGCGCAGAAATTGTTTTGGAACCTGGAATTCCGGGAAAAACGCAATGGGAGATTTAATGCGCTCCCTTCTTTTCTTTTCTGATCCTCCCATATCCTAGCACTCCAACGATCTTTTAGATACTCTCGGAACAACATCAAAAGAGGCAGTGATGTAAAAAATTTGCTTTCACAGCCAATTATATAAGAAGACGTTGCTGGTTTTTTAACTTTTTATGTTAAAAGCATTGAAATAAATAAAAAAAATGTTTAATATTGAATTCTTTACGTATTTCCCAGCCTAAAATAAGCATTAGTCTTTGATTTTATACATTTGCGAATTTAGTGCCACTAGATAGGGCATTTCGACTACTGTGTATTGTTTTGATGTCAAGTGATACACGGTAAAAATTATACCGAATTGGGGTTTAATAAAATTTGTTCTTAAGTCAATAGGTTGGCAAATGTTGCCGTACTGACAAATTCCATGAAATATCTACAAAATATAATCAGCAGATTATGATGATGAATATACTGATATTCTAACAACCCTTCAAGCTAAGCTAGAACCAAACAGTTTTTTCTGAATGAAAAAAAAGAAGAATAAAGAATTTATTCCTTAAAGCTCTGATATATTCTACACACAAAGTTTAAAACATTAAGATCCTTAGTATTTATTCATTATTTTTTGTTTAACTGAATGTTGTTCTACTGGTTTTGTGTTACTAAACAAATTTACATACGACATACCAGCAAGCCAGTCTACAACAATACAAATACAAGCATGTATTTCTCTTTCTTTTTTCTTTCTTTTCTCAAATAGTGTGAATATTTACCCTGTTAGTCTGCATTCCATTTAGGAAGTTTTTCGCAAAGTTTTTTCTTCTTCTTTTTTTTTGCCCACTTTCAAGTTTAGTTTTTATTCATACATTCAGAAATTTGCAGTTACATTGCGGAGACCGAAGAAACAGCCAAGAGGACAACCAACCAACCAAACAACCATTCAGCATAACAATCCTTAGGAATGAAGTTCATTATCAATACAACAACAACTCACAAAATCTATGCTTGGCAGTTTGTGGCAGTTGCCACACTTAAAAGTTTTAAGGAATTTCTAGTCATAGACTTGCAGTCTTCGTTTGTTTAGCGTGTTTCCTTAGATAAGCTCTCAGGGGGTATTGCGACGACAGACAGTGTCACGCAAATATGAATCGCTTCTTTTCATCATGTTGTTTGAAAAAGAAACAATTCCCTTATAAAAAGAAACAGACTGAAGGTATGCAAAGTCTAGAATATTATAAAGAGGAAGTAGTTTGATCATGGCCTTCGCAAAAGATACGAATTAGGACATTACTTGTGGACAGCATTTTCAATGGATTTATTCTAAATAATATTAGTTATATATTAAAGAAATCTTCTGATTGTTATTAAGAGTTTTGTAATATTTTATAAGGACGTATTTAGATTGAATTAGATGTGATCTCAGTTAAGATATTCAAAATAGTCTTTTTTGTTTGGCCCTTCACTGTATACTTCTGCTTATGCTAAAGGCTTATGAAAAACAACAATTTAGCTATTTGCTTTTATGCTATTGTCAGTCAATTTAGAATGGTATTGCAGATACCGAATACTCGTATCGCATCTCAGAAAAACTAGTATTTCATTTTGCAAGGTTTCATTTTTTCTTCAGGCGCCTGTTGTGCGCGCATGCGCCACATAGCAATTCTAAGAAAAAATTCTTTTATAATGAATTATGTGTACAAGCTCTATTTCAATTGTCTGTTTGTTGTTGTTGTTGTTATTGTATTGCTATTCAAAGTTTATTGACGAAAATAAGAAATACTTACATTCTTTATGTTGCTCAGCCAAACTTGTATTACTTCTATTCAATACGAGTGTATATGTCTAGAGTTTCAAAATGAGTTTTGTCTATTGGTTTTTGTTAAAAATTATCAGCTGAAAAATTATCTGAAGGGAAATGATGTTGTTTTAAAAGGCTTACAGTTCTACGACTAAGTCCACACTGTCTTAAGGAAGCGACATACATTCGGAGGCAAGGTTTCCAAACGCTCTTTGAATTTCCGCTTGTCATCCAATTGTATCTTAACCTACGACCATCTGCCTGTCCGTCTATCTGTAGGTCCGTCTTTCTCTCTCTCTGTCTGTGTTTCTGTCCGCCTGGCGGCCTGTGTATCCATGTAAACCTACAGGACCCAGCTATGAATATATTTTGATGCAATTTGACAGCAATTTGTGTGAAAATTTCTGTATACTCAGACCTAGCGCCTATACAAATAATCCCTATGATATCGTCTTAAATTGTCCACAAAGATCTTGATGAAATTTTGTATATATGTATGTATTTATCACACCCATTAAGCGGTTTTCGAAACCGTTTTCATTATGGAACCATACTTAGTCATAATCCCCATATAAAGCGGGTTCTCAATCTTCTCTAAAATCTATCAAAACCCTAAATATATGATATGAAATTATTCACTCACTATTGGTTGTTTTTCCGTTCTCATGATTAACACTGAAAATTATTCCACGAGCATCAAAAAAAAAAAAAACTGACCCCATGACCTTGCCTTTAAAAAAAAACTTTATTGCTGTGAAACATCCACAAATTTTCCAAAAAATTCCATTTTTGTCTTGGCCACCTTAATTTGCCGGCCACTGCGATGTTAGTCTGAATAGCTGGTAAGGTGGTTTATGTCCTGAACAATTACACACTCTTTATCATTTGGAGAACAACTTAACTGGATGAAACAAAAAGTTTTGCTTCTGCCAAATGAAGCACTCATTTGTGTTACTAGAAAGAAGAAAGTCCTTTCTAACATTTTTGAATTTCGAACCACTCTACTACATATTTGTTTAGACATTCCTCTAGATGAGATTGATGTCATCACATTTTTTTTTTTTTGGGTAATATGTAATTTCTTTTTCCAGGAAAAAATAAATAAAAAATATTACCACATAAAACAAAAACCAAAAAATTCTATACAGAATTCAGTACGAGCCGCACAGGCAACATTTAACTGCAAAACCATTTAAATATTGATGTGTACTTGTGTTTACTTAAGAAAATTCCATTGGACAACAACAACATTAGCAACAATTACCAACAATACAACAACAAACACAAATGTTGCATACAATGGAATTTAACTTTCTCTTCTCAGCAGATAACTGCACATGTACTCCATGTACGAGTACATTACACTACACTACATATAGACATACATAACTCGATATAAGAAAGCATTAATACTTTTTTTTTTGCTTTCTAAAAGTTCGAGTACATTCGCCCAAATTAACTCATTCGAATTATGTTTGTTGTAGGCATTCCCGTCTTTTTTAAATTACATTGTAGCGTTGCAGTGTTAGAGTTTGGCGCTTACACGCCACTGCATTAAAATAAAAATTCCTCAAAAATATTGAAGGTTTGTACGCGAACACGAAAGAGGCCACGACGAGTGAGTTGATTTATCAGTATGATATTTAAACTGTATTCATGTACAGAATTGACATCAGTGATGATTAAAATTATTTTCTGTTTTTATTTTTTGAAAATAATTTTTTTTTTGGAATACCTGGTACTTTTTTCGACACCCCCGTTGGTATGATTTCCCACTCTTTAAAGGTATGAAAAAAGAACAAATTTGGAATTTTGAAAATGTTGAAAAGAAAATGTATTTAAAGATACAAACATTTCCATGAAGGGCGAAAGCGCTTCATGGACGTGCGAAAGCAAAAAATGATAAACATTTTGTCAAGGGAATCAAAGTTTTGGTGCTAAAATATCGTTGATTTGACAATTAGCGATCCTGCTGATACTGTCAGTCATTTTAAATCATAAAGGGTCCGCCAAATGACTTTTTTTTTTGAAAATGCTATAAAAAAAAAACTACTGAATATTATCTCAAATTTCTTTTTTTATTCGAAAGTACAATCCTTCCGGTTAATAATGGAAAATAATTTCATTCAAATGGCTGCCTCGGCTGGCCATACAGTAGCCTACACGATCGGTCCAATTTTTAAGCACATTATCGATTGTGTGCAGCTGTATTTCACCAATGGCTTCACGAATATTGTCCTTTAAAGCGTCAATTGTCTCTGGCTTGTTGGCGTAACACTTATCTTTGAGGGCACCCCACAAATAATAGTCCAACGGTGTCAAATCGCAGCTCCGAGGTGGCCAAACGACATCAGCTCTGCGGCTGATAATGCGATCTTCAAAAACAGGGCGCAAAACATCGAGTGTAGCTTCGGCTGTGTGGCGCGTAGCGCCGTCCTGTTGAAACCAAATGTTGCCAATATCCTCCTCTTCAATTTTTGTGAACAAAAATTCGTTCAACATGACCCGATAACGATCGCCATTGACTGTAACGGCCACTCCTTGCTCATTTTCGATGAAAAATGGACCAATTATGCCTCTGGACCAAAATCCGCACCAAACAGTGACTCGTTTTGGGTGTATCGGCTTTTCAATGTATGCGTGCGGGTTTTCTGTGCCCCAAATGCGACAATTTTGCTTGTTTACATACCCGCCAAGATCAAAATGAGCTTCATCTGAAAAAATGATTTTTTTTTTGGCAAAAGCGGCATCTTCTGTAAGTCGATCGCAGGCCCACTTAGCGAAGCGAAAACGCATTGGATGGTCAGTTGGCTTCAACTCCTGAACCAATTGGACTTTGTATGGCGTCATACCAAGGTCTTTATGCAAAATTCGTCTCAATGATGCCTCCGAAATATTCAATTCTTGAGAACGACGGTGAGTTGATGTTGATGGCGCTTCACGCACACTTTCTGCCACAGCAGCAATATTCTCGGGTGCACGCACTGTTTTTGGCTTTTCACGCTTTGGTTTATCACAAGATAACGAACATACGGAGCTGACGGTGCTTCTCTTCTTCCAAAATCCGTACGCAATTTTCGCACACATTCTGCAACATTACCATGATTTTCAAAGTAATGTCGCAATATTTCCTAGCGTTTTTCAAGCGTATACACAACCATATTCGTTCAGCGGAAGGAGAAAACTTATTATCTGTCAAATCAGACATGAGCTAGTTGTTACCATTCACGAAATAAGCACTAGTTGAAAAAAAAACGTTAGATGGCGGACCCTTTATTTCGGGGCACAAACGCCTCAAAGCTCGATTAGTTCCAAAATCGCTTAATTTTTCCCTATGTGGTCAGGGTATAATGAGTTTGTGCTGATATTTGTAACTACCAAAAATATTGGACCTAGACATGAAGAGGAGGATATTGGCAACATTTGGTTTCAACAGGACGGCGCTACGTGCCACACAGCCGAAGCTACACTCGATGTTTTGCGCCCTGTTTTTGAAGATCGCATTATCAGCCGCAGAGCTGATGTCGTTTGGCCACCTCGGAGCTGCGATTTGACACCGTTGGACTATTATTTGTGGGGTGCCCTCAAAAATAAGTGTTACGCCAACAAGCCAGAGACAATTGACGCTTTAAAGGACAATATTCGTGAAGTCATTGGTGAAATGCAGCAGCACACAATCGATAATGTGCTTAAAAATTGGACCGATCGTGTAGGCTACTGCATGGCCAGCCGAGGCAGCCATTTGAATGAAATTATTTTCCATTATTAACCGGCAGGATTGTACTTTCAAATAAAAGAAGAAATTTGAGACAATATTCAGTAGTTTTTTTATAGCATTTTCAAAAAAAAAAAGTTATTTGGCGGACCCTTTAGATGTTTCTGCTGTTTCGTTAACACTTTGCTCTACACGTTTAATATTTTCCGCAGTGCGAATTAAACGTGGTCTACCGGTTCGAGGCAAATTTCTTACGGTGCCCTGTTGGTGGTGACGATCAACTTTGCTTCATAGGGCGCAATCCTGACGGTAAAAAGTCGACGATATGCTCTATTATCCTGGTTCTTTGTTCAGTTGGGACTCTCTACATTATTTATTGTCCAGGTGTTTTTTATATGCATAATTCAATTCAATTTTTTTTATAATAATATTTGTATAAGGTGTTACATGTAATATTTTAGCTTAAATATAGAGAGTTTAGATCTAATTAAATCTCTTCTACTCAAACATAAATTTTTTAGATAAAATTAATAAGGAACATTTAACGGTTAAGAACTCAAGGAAAATTTAAAAAAAAACTCATTAAATTATATTTAAAAAAAACAGTAAAAGCTTAAATTACAAAAAGAACGAAAAAGACTAATACACTGAAGATACCACTATATTACTGATATGCTGATATTGGTATAATTGACATCTTTGATCCAAATTTTGTTTAAGCTGATGGATTTTTATATTACATTACAATATTGTCAATTTTGTTAATCTTCTAGTTGAAAAGTGGGGCCATATGTGACCCCAAGTCCAAAAAGGTTAAAGTGGTCATATTATTTTTTTCCGAAACCCTAGGCTATTGAGATAAAATATAACATTTAAAAGTAGAAAAGTGATTAATTTTTGATTCAAAGTATTTAGAAAGAGTACATTTACTGAATATTTCACAAAAATCTAATTTTTGTCGAAATCCGCAAAAAAAAAAATCCATGTAAAAAAATTCTGGCGGAGAATTTGCTTAAAAAATCACACAATTATTTTCTAACATATATTTAACAAAACCTTAAAGTAGCAGATCCATTTTTAAAATTTTGTTTAACCCCTTGCCGACCGAAGGTACTTTAAAGTACCTTTACAATTATCAGCTCATAAAATGTTTAAAAAAATTATTTGTATACTTTTTGGCCTTAGGTACGTAAGCGTACACTATAGTTTATCTTATAAGATTTTTTTCGACTATTGGCAACCCCGTCTTCCCAGAATAACGGTAATTCGAAATGTGTTTTAGCTGTTCGCATAAGATTTGGTGTCATTTATTTCGATTAAAAAAAACAGTAATATTTTAATTATTTCATCCATAAAAGTGAGTTATTATACAAGAATAATCAATTTAATACACGTACAAATATTTCTACATTGGATATTTGTATTATTTGGTGTTTTTTTTTTTTTTTGGAAATATATGCAGTGGACCGGTAAGTACCGTTGGGCTGTCAGTGTTCGTTGTTTACAATTGATAGCGCTATTGCTGGAATCCGCAATAAACGTCTGGACATCGATATAATTTTGGAAATTCTGGAATCAATTTCTATTGATAATGCCGAGAACACCGTTATTAAAAGCGATGACGAGAGTGATGAGCAAATTGAGCCTGGTAATGACGAATAATGAACTAGTATTTGCGGGAAATGCTAGTTGAAAATGATTTGACCAACGCTCCTGGGGAAACTGAGGTATCACAGGGAGAAAATAATCCAGATGCAAATGAAAGCCATGTTGAGGCTGACACTGAGAAAATAGTTCATATAATGCCAAGCAGAAGTCGTCGAATCATTGATGCTGAGCCTAATCGCCACTGGAAATTGAGATACCATGAGACATGTATTCCCGAATTCTCCTTGCCAGAAGGACCTATAGCAGGTTTTTCGGAAAACAGTGCTACATCCGCGGAATACTTTCTTTCATTTATTGCCGACATAACAGAAAATATTATTTACAAGAACGTGTTCTGCTCAGCTAGGAATGTCTCATTTTATTTTCCATACTTATGCCGTTTTATTTTCAAAAACCGTCGGATTTTATTTGTAGTTTTTTCGAAAAGTGTATTTCTATATTTATATATTATGAATTAAGAGCAACCTTATCTTATACATCAATCGAAAAGTCTCAAAGTCGGGCCCTCGTAAATCGTAAAAAATTGCAGTAATTTATTTCTTCCAAATCATAGTGTGAGAATATTTCCGCTTTGTTCCCCTTTTTTGAATATTTTCATCCCATGGCTTCAAAGAGGATAACAACAAAATGTTTTTGCATTTAATGAACACAGCACTTGAAGACCTTTTGATTGATGTATAAGATAAGGTTGCTCTTAATTCAGAATATATAAAAAAAATTCACTTCTCGAAAAAAGTGCAAATAACATCCGACGTTTTTGTCAGAAAAGAAAACGGCATTTATTATATATTATAATCTGAAAAAAAAAAACAAAAGGAATATATAAACGGAAAAGTTATGAAATTTTTAAACCCCATATGACTTTTGGCTAACCCTATATAAAATTAAAAAAAATATCTTACTACGCTGTAATTCATTGGGTGACATTTTCAGTAGTAATGTGGTTTTTACTTATTTTCAACATTGGCAAATAAAATTTTCCCTATTTTAGTGACCATTCTGTATGCTACATTATGACTCGTTTTATTAAAATGTGTTTTTTTTAGCACCACGTTAACATTTTTTGTACTTTAAATATTTGTGTGAATAGATCGTACCCTTTGACTGATCCCTAAATTAGGGATCAACTTTTGACAACAGAAAAATGCAGTGAAAGTTGTAAGGTACCAGCTTGTACTCCAAAGCTGTAAAAAAAATTACTTTTATTACAATATTATTATGTCTGATAGGACACAAAGAAATTTTACACAATCCAACAAAAACACAGACATGCAAATAAAACAATATTTCTATAGAGTGCGTGCGTACAGTGAGTATGCGTATGTACAATTCACATACTTACTGTACGCATACGCATTTTGAACATCAATTGCAATACAACTTACACTCATAAACAAACACACACACACACGCATGCACGCACTTACATTCATGGCAAGCAAAACCAGCCATATCTTCAAATTAAAGATGAAATTTCGACAAAAACAACAACAGCCAGAGTATAAGAAGACGAAGAAATAACAAAAAAAAAAAAAAAATCAACAACAACAACATACCCAAAATGAAAATAACAAAAACAAAATTTCTCACGTTCCTCTTCCTAAATTCTTGGAATTGCGATACATTAAAAAGATGTGTCTGTCTCATTGTCCGTCTGTCCGTCCGTCCGCCCGTCTTTTCTCTGTGTATTCAGCTCGATTCAGCTCTACTTTATTCCATCCAATTCATCGCCATCGTATGTGATTCGTACACAATTCAACGTGTTTGTTAGCGTTGCTGTGTAACTACGAGTTTTATTAACCAGTATTTTAGCTTCTGAGCGTGCCGCCTTAACGAACGAATGAACTCACTCACTATCTGTATGTCAGTTTGTCTGCCAGTTTGACTAACAGAATATTTTCGCTTTTGGCCAAGTTAATGTACGTTAATTTATGTGCATGTCTGTGTACTTTTAAAATCCTTTTCAGTTATACTTATGCGAGTGTGGTCGAATAAGGTTGGGTGATAATTTTTTTTTTACTGAAAATAGTATCGGGGCTATCGGGGTTTGTACTTTTAGTCATTAGGAATTAATTTCACAAATAGATCTCGAAATGAGGATGTGTGCACACACAAAAGAGGCGAATAGAGAATATATATGAAATATTTCTCATTGGCTTACGAGTATTTGAATCTATTATTTTGTGGATTGAATCGTATCCTACAAAGAGTCCTGTTTCGCAATATTAAATCAAAGATTGTAAGTGTTACTTCAGGCCTTCCCCAAGGCAGTAATTTGGGCCCGTTATTGTTTTTACTATTCTTAAATGATCTTTCGACTGTAACTTCGAAATGCAACATCCTTATGTATGCAGATGATGTTAAGTTATTTCACAGTTTCAATCACGTAAATGATCAAATTATTCTTTAACGTGAGCTTGATTTACTGAATCTGGATGGAACTGAATCTTTAGAAATATAAACATATTATATTTTACAGAAGGAGGATAATTTCTGAGGTGTATTTTATTAGTGGAATAGTATTGGATACCGTTCTTACATTTCTGGATCTTGGTGTACTCATGGCTAGGAAATTTGACTTCATTGGTCATATTATAATAATTGTTAATAAGGCAAGATCTACTTTCTGATCATTAGACATTAAACATTATTTTTTGCGAAAAAAAACCGTCAATCAAACCAAGGAAAAGCTTGGTAAATACTATGGAGACTCTGCACCATCGATTTCAATGCTAAAAAGTGGTTTACTGACTTTCTTGTGGTCGCACAAATACAAATGACGCTGAACGGCCAATTGCGGTCAATACACCCGAAAATGCGAAAAAAATCCACGATATGGTGGTGGCCGATCGAAGAGTAAAAGTGCGTGAAATTGTTGATGCCGTAGGCATTTCATATGGCAGTGTGGTTTCGATTTTAAATGATCAGTTGGGCTTAAGAAAGCTGTCTGCAAGATGGGTGCCGCGTTTGCTCTCAATTGACCATAAACGTAATCGTGTCTCAATGGCAAAAGTCCATGAATTGGGCTACGAGTTAGTACCTCATCCGCCATATTCTCCGGATTTAGCCACCAGTGACTATTTCCTATTTCCAAACCTAAAGATATAGCTCGGTGGAAAGAGATTTATGGACCTAGAAAAACCTTTTTTTTGGAAGGGATACAAAAATTGGAGAAACGTTGGACTAAGTGTATTGGACCAAAAGGAGATTATGTTGAAAAATAAATTTTTTTTGCAAAAAAAAAAACTGTGTTCAATGCTAAAAGTCACGGACTTATTAATCCGCCCTCGTCTTTTGGAATATGTACCGATAATATGGAATCAATATTGTTACATAATTTCGTTGATTTTAATTGCAATGAAAGTAAAGCGCGATATAATTGAATACCTTATTTAATTGTTTTTTTTTTGTTGCTTATATTAAAACTTGTATCATTATTTTCAGCTGACAACACAGTTTTGCAGCTGATTTAAGACCACACAATTTACTTGCCAGCTCTTATGTGGAATCCGCAAGGTCCTGACCCTGATGTGTACGCGGTCTCCGGTGGGTAAGTGAGTGGCGGGGACATACGGTTTAAAAAAATCACTGTATAGTCTGTATATGAACATTTTATTGCAAGGTCACGCATTTAGTATGGCATACTTACATTAACTTTCCACAAGAACAGATCAGCTAAAGTAGTATTAGAGAATTCCGGTATGGATGCAATATGTGTTTCTGAAACGTGGTTTCATCCAGATTTAGATGATAATATTTAATATGAATCGTTACAAGTTGTTTCGCGCTGATAGAGTAGCTCGTGCTTATAAAGGGTTTTTCAATAAGAGCGCTACAAAAGTTTTTTTTAAATAAAACAAAAACGGTTTTGGATATCAATGAAATTCTTTATTCCTGTGAAAGCACGTTCGATGCCATTATGTATGGAAATCGATCTCTTTTGCATGGCCACCACGGGCACGCTTGCAGAAGTCCAGACGCTGAACCCAATTTTCGACGGTTTTCAAGCATAAATCGGCCGATACTGCTGCAATTTCACGTTCGATATTCGTATAGACCATAGACTTGACGTAGTCCCACAGGAAATAGTCCAACGGCGTCAAATCGCACGACCGAGGCGGCCAATCGACTGGACCATTTCGTGAGATAACGCTTTCTCCAAACTTGGTTTCCAATAAATTGATTGTGACATTCGCTGTGTGTCTTGTGGCGCCGTCCTGTTGGAACCACATGTCCTCCAAGTCCATATCATCCAATTGGGGCCAAAAATATTCGGTTAGCATTGTGCGGTAGCGATTCCCATTCACAGTAACGTGCCGGTCTTGATCATCACGGAAGAAGTACGGCCCATAAACCGCACTTAACCGTAATTTTTTCGGGATGCAATGATGACTCATGGAGTACGTGTGGATTGCTGTCTGACCAGTAACGCATATTTTGTTTATTGACGAAGCCATTCAGTCAGACATGAGCCTCATCGCTGAAGATTATTTTTCGATGAAAATCCGAATCATTTTCAAGTTGTTGCTCAGCCCAATTCATGAACATACGACGCTTCTGGTAGTCAAGCGGCTTTAGTTCTTGCGTCAATGTAATCTTGTAAGGATGTAGGCCAAGATCTTTTCTCAAAATTCGCCACATCGACGTCTCAGAGATGCCCAACGCTTGAGAACGACGTGTGAGTGCAACATTTGGGCTTTCTTCAACTGAAGCCTCAGCGGCAGCAATATTCTCGACACTATGGGCACTTCTTTGTCTCACTGGCACGAGAACATTTTGTACTGTGCCTGTGGATTCAAACTTTTGCACTAAACGCTCAATTGTTGATCTGCTAGGACGATTATGACGACCACAAATTGGACGTAGCGCTCTTAACGTTGAGGCCACGACTCCGAATTTCGGTAGTAAATTTTAATAATTTCGAATCGTTGTTGGCTCGTATATCTTTCCATCATGAAATGGCAAACCTTACTGAAGAGAAATGTCAAAAGAGCGGCAAGAAATATGGCGTCGTTTGCTGTCCCTGTCTTTCTACTTTTTTAGCGTCCCTGTTGAAGAACCCTTTGGAACAGGTCATGGTGGTGGGAATTGCCATAATTCTGAGGAAAGGTATCAACGGAAATGTTATTTTCAGATCAAATATTGAACACGATATGGATTACATTTTCTTGGATATAATGCGTCATTGCAGAAAGTAGTTGATAGGAACTGTTTATAGGCCTAAAAAGAAATTAAAATGGATACACTGTTTGAGGAACTTGTACAGTTAAATACTCTGATTGATGGAGATTTCAAGAGTAATATTCTTGTGGAGACCATCCAATGAAATCCATTAATATAAATTCTGTAAATTCGTCCACACCTATCTTACAAATAAATATAATAAATATTCTTCAATATTCTTCTCCTTTACAATAAATATGTTCCAATTAAAGATTGACCATGGTTTTCGAATGTATGTTCAATAGATTGTATATGCTAAGTGGAAAAAGTTTAAAATACATGAAATTTATCACCGGAAGAGAAGAGTAGTTGTATCCAAGATAAGGCAGGACAAATCTGGTAACAAACCGTAAAAAATAAGAAAAATTTAAGTAATAAAGCAAGCTGATCGTAACAGTGATAACTTGAATATTGAAGAACTCAATGAAAAATTTGTTATTGTAGAAATGGCTGTCGAAAAAAATTCAAGATATGGTATTGGACTTTCGGAAAATGCAAGAATGCGAGATTGTTGACACCACAGACCTATTATATGACTCTGTGATTTCGATTTTAATGCTGCTTACAATTTAATATAATATAAGTTTGGCGTTGTTCAACCACAATATGGATAAATTTTTGTGCCATTTTATAACGGTAGCTGAACCATGGATTTATTACAATACACCTGGACTGTAGAGAATGGTTTTCTCCGGACGAACCGTTGCCGAAGAAGGCCAAAATGCGCTTAGTGATATTTTTTTAAGAAGTACGAGGCATAATTCACATTGATTAAATTCAATACGGAAAAATCAAAAACGTTAAATATTACATTATTATGAGAATACATGGAACTCTGTTAAATATATAGTAGACAGTACCCTGGTAAATAGCAAAGGACCTTAGGGAAATGATTTGACGACAAACGAAATATTGATGACAAAATGCATAATGGAAGAACGTCGAAATATAAAAATTCAAATTATGAGCTGTATTACAAATTAAGTGGAGTGATTCTAACAGCAATACGCATTGCAAAGTCAATGTAACAGATCGAAAAATTACAGGACTTACATGACGACTTTAATCTCCATGGAAAAGTAAAGGAAGCCGTCTGGATATACCGCGACCCAATCTCAAAAGTGCTATACAACAACAACAGCGAAGCTGTTTTCGATAATACAGAAAGGAAGATTATCTGGAATGAGTGAGTAAATTTATTGATAACAGCGAATCGGTCTATGAAACGGGGTCACAACAACCACTCTCAATTGTTTCGATCACTGAAAGGAAGATTATCTGGAATGAGTATATTTATTGATAACAGCGGATCGGTCTTTGAAACGGGGTCACAACAACCACTCTCAATTGTTTCGCTCACTGAAACGAAGGTGGAGTCAACAACAACGACGAAGCTGTTTTCGATATTACAGAAAGGAAGATTATCTGGAATGAGTATATTTATTGATAACAGCGGATCGGTCTATGAAACGGGGTCACAACAACCACTTTCAATTGTTTCGATCACTGAAACGAAGGTGGAGTCAACAACAACGACGAAGCTGTTTTCGATATTACAGAAAGGAAGATTATCTGGAATGAGTATATTTATTGATAACAGCGGCTCGGTCTATGAAACGGGGTCACGAAAACCACTTTCAATTGTTTCGATCTCTCAAACCAAGGTGGAGTCAACAATAAAGTCCCTTAGAGACAAAAAAATTATGTGGCTCTGATGAGATTCCGTATTAAATACCGAAATGAATAGACGACGATAACATCCAACTTCTAACAGAACTGTTTAATTTCTTTTACGACACTGGTAAATTCCGTGAAGTGAATTTATCAGTAACATTCGAAAAGGTATATATATATAAACGGTGTGTTCCTCAATAATATTGATATGCTGATGACACTACCTTACTGTCTGATAGATATGTCTGAACTCCAAGATCTATTAGACAAACTGACAGTGTACAGTGTAACATACGGTCTGACAACTAATATACCGAGAACGAAATATATGATTGAGAGTCGAAAAAATAGCCACAGCACAACCACTTTAATGATACAAAACACATATTTTTAAAAAGTAGAGATTTATAAATATCTCGGGTGTTAGCCAATGAATAGTGGGATTTTTCCAAAGAAAAAAGGTGCCGTATTGTAATGGCAAGATAATCATTTTTAATTATAAATAAGTTCTTACCAGCCATGACATTAAACTTGAATTGAAAGTACGATTCCCCAGGACCTATGTATAGTAAGTTCTGCTTTATGCACTGGAGGTATGGACCATAAAAACAGTGGATATAGAGAAGGTGGAAAACTTCGAAATGTGGATTAATGGCGGGTGCTCAAAATACCATGGACCCACTTTATATCCAACAGCGAAGTACTGAGCAAAATACACTGCAATAGAGAGTTCTTAACCACTTAAAAAAAAGCGAAGGACGGCATATATGGGCCACATTATGAGGTACCCAAAATATAAGCTGTAACAAAACTTTATGCGGGCAAATATTGAAGGAAGGCTTGCTAGCGGACGAAAGGAAATAACATGGCTTAATATTACACAGGTGCGGACTGGTATCCAAGATGTAAGGAATCTCTTGATTGAGTCGAATAGAGACGCTTTAGCAGATATTATAACAAATGTATGAAATTATTTTAAATGTAATATAATAAAATGTAATTGTATTAGTCGCTAACATTCAGAAAAAGAATAGGAAATTGAAGAAGAAGAATATAATATATTAATGGATCGATGTACTGACGATTCAGAACGACCGCGTTTGTAAAAGGAGAAAGTAATTTTTTTTTGTTAAGACAATGTAGGAGTCTTCATGGCAATTTTCATTGATTGGGTTATGAATTGCTAGATCCAAATACGAAAAATTGCTAGGCGAAAAGACATTTAGCTCCAACAATTTTTCAAATAAATTCCTATTTTGAGGACCTTTAGAAATTTTATTATTCGGAAGTGATAAAAAATGGAGTACCGTTAGACACTTTGTAGATTGTATTGCGTAATAATTTTTTTAACAAAAAAAGTCATGGATTTATGGACCCAACCTCGTATGTTATGTGACTGGGTCCATAAATTATCCGATCCATTTCATATTTAGTAATTACACTTATGTGTGCTAAAACTATGTTCAAACCTAATTTGAGTAAAATATGAAATGTTTGTAAGTTTTTAGAAAGTTGTAAGAGAGGTTAGATCAAGAGGTTACTTGGTATGGCGATTGCAACTTAAATTGCTCATACAAATCATGTTATATGCCGATATATATAATATTCTAGATCTTAAGCCAATTTTGCATGGAATTTGCTCCAATTTTTACTTATTTCGGCCTATGCTCGCAAAAGCGGATGTACTTAATTGTATCCAAATAAAATGTCTTTTGCGACTGGTAGTTTTCGCTCGTGGTCACTCAGACGAACGGACGAACGTTGTTAAATCGAATCAGAAAGTGATTGATATAATAAAAGTTGGGTCTAGGTAAAGTATTTTTGGTAGTTACAAACAGCAGCATAAACTTATCATACCCTCACCAGAGAGTTTATACAACTTGTACTTATAAATATATTGTAAAACGCATTCTTCTTCTTATTTTTTTTTAGCATGAACTCGATTAGAATTTATGTGAAACTCTCGTGAGATGAAAAAGAAATTCAGTTTTATTCATAAATTTAATAAAGAAACTTATGTAAAATGAAATGTTCGTCTGATATTTCACGTACGTTAACGGTCGGGTCGGCCTGATCAAATGTGTGAAAAATATTATCGATTAAATCGATTTCTCATCTCGTTTCTTCAAATCAAACATTAGCCGTGTTGTAGCTTTTGTAAATTATTGCGGTATTGCTGTTGTTGTTTTCGTTTGTGGCATTGTTATAAGTGCATGTGTATTTTATAGCTAGCTGTTGTTATTGTTGTTGGGCCCACTCAGCAGGAAAATTGGTTTAATCTAATTGGTCAAACGATCACATTTCGTTAAAGCGTCGTGTCCGAAGTCTTTTTTTTTTATTACATGTTTTGTTTTTGTTTTCAGTTTTGTCATCAAAGCATGCTGGCTGTGTGTGATTGTGTTTTATTTTCTTTTAATTTTTTTTTGTTTTTTCTTTTTTACTTTTTGTTTATGTCTAATTCATTATTCATTTCATTTAAAATTGTTGCCGTTGTGTGTTTTTTTTAATGTATTAGTGAAATTTTTAGAGAATTTAAGAATACGATATAACGATTAAAAAATTTTAAAATTATAAATATATAATTTTTTGAAATACGTTTGCGATGGAATTTGTACTCAAAGGTAGTAGTAGAATTTCCTCCGAGTTTAAAAAGGAAATTTTCTACTTTTTCTTTACATTTTTACTCATATTCAATAATAAAAATTTTAATAAAATTCTTTGAATTCTGAATTTTTTTTACCATCGACACATTGGGAATTTTACTTGCTTTTCAAAAAACTTACGGAAAGTTTCTACTTATTATTTTTACAACCCAAAAATCGCAGTATGACAACTACAAGTGGCAGAAAAAGTATTCGCACATTTACAGTTAAGGGAATCCCACGAATTATCCAATGACGTTAAATCGATTTAGTTTTAGTAGAAGATAAACGTGTTTGTATAAAGCTGATTTTACATAATTATATATATTTTGGAAACTATATTTTGAGATGAGTCCAAAATCAAAGAAATCGGTTCTGACGGAAGAATAATTAATATATCGGATCATAAGCAAAAGCCATTTTTTTTTGGTTAAAAAAAGCACCAATACCTATAATTTTGTCAACACCAGGTTCTGAAGGGTTATTATGTAATTCGATTCGAAAGAATAAACCTTTCGAAAAGAATTTCCGTTTCGAAAGTAAAATCGTATCATCTAATTCATTCGAATGCGTCACAGACTTGCATTTATCTACAAGGTGGGCCAAAAGAAGTCATCCGAAGTTGTTTGTTTCTCATTTTTACAAATGGCAGCCAATGTCAAAGCTCTTTTGACATTTGTGAACTAGACAGAAGTAGAATACAAGTGAACAAGCAATGGAGCAATACATTTCCCAAGAACGCGGAATAATCGTGTCTATTTTTTGCGTAACAATTCGGCTGTGGTGTTGGAGCAGCGCGAATTCCGTCGCCGATTCCCGGTCGTCCGACACCGACTGCGCAGACACTGCGCCACTTGGCCACCGACCTTGAAGAGTATGGGATCACACGAGACGCTGCCAAGAGTGGCCGGCCCCGAAGCGCCCGTTCTGCCGAGAATATCGCCGCTGTTGTCGAGCTGTCGCCAGAAACATCAACCAGATGCCGCGCCTCGCAATTAGCCATCAGCCGGTCGTCCCTAAGGCGAATGTTGGTCAAAGATCTGCGCATGTTCCCGTACAAAGTTCAGTCCGTGCATCAGCTGCAGCTTGTCGACCGCCAAACGCGTGTAACCTACGCCCAAGCCATCCTCAATCTCGAGGACAAAGTGGACGATTTTTCGGCCAAAATCATAATGAGCGATGAGGCTCATTTCCACATCAGCGGGTACGTGAGTTTGTTAACCGAGTTTTTTCTGCCGCAATTGAACGAATTAGGACTGGAGGACATGTGGTTCCAACGGGACGGAGCAACGGCACACACTGCGCGAGCCACAACCGATATTCTGAAGGCGGCGTTCCCGGGTCGCCTCATCTCTCGTTTTGGCGATTTACAACAAGCCCGAAACCCTGGAAGCCCTCAAGGACAACATTCGACACGAGTGCGAGAATCTGTCGCCCGAAGTTCTCGCCGAAGTGATGAAAAATGCCATAAAACGAGCCCGTATAGCAATAAATTGTGACGGCGCCCATTTGGCCGATATCATCTTCTCGACTTGACCAATAAAATTATTAAGGTTCAAATAAACATAATCAAAAAACAGAATCGAAGTTTTTCATTTATAAAAAAAATGAGAGCCAAACAACATCGGATGACTTCTATTGGCCCACCTTGTATAAAAGGGTAAAAACAAGTGATGCCAAGTTTTTATCGGTTAAAAATTTACCAGCATTCTGATTTTAAAGTCAATGTTGTCAGCACTTGTGGTTAAACGTCGAAATTAAAAACAAAAATATAAAGAATAAAGAAAAACGTTAATTTAATAAGTTTGTTAAGAGTTTATTATTTATTATTTTACTATTTTACTTTATTGTTTACTAGCTGAGTCCGGTCCGCGAAGAAAACATCTGGATTTTATATTGCATCTAAATTTTAATACCGAGTGTCGGGCAAAAGTAAAGCACGATTTAATAATATTATGAATATGACTGAAAAAAAATATACGTTTTCTTGAATATTTTAACACCAGCGCCACCTCCAGGTGAAAAACTTTGTCAGCAACTTTAGTTTTATGTACATAATATATGTTGCGAATTTGAGCTAAATTGGACCGTAAATAAATTTTTTGGGAAAATCTCGACCCCAGTGCCACCTATCAGGTACAAAAAAAAGTTATGCAAATCGGAGAACCAAATGAACATATGGTATGAATACGAAGTCGCTAGCACTAGTGGTTCAACAGTTATTAGAGTACCAACATACGCACCAACGTTTTTATATATTAAGATATTATTTTATTATTTAAAAGTTTATATAAAATAAAAAATTCATTCGATATCGAATAAAATCAATCGAAATTCCATATTTTGGTTTATTATTTGATGAAGACAGACAAACGCTCGACCACAATTCGCTTTTATTCTTAATCAGAGGCCATAATTCTTCAACTGTGAAAAAGAATAATTTTTCTCAGCATTTTATTTTGGGAAATAAAAAAAATGGTTTCGATCGAAAAATTTCGATAACGAATGCTATGATTTGGGTCCTGATCGATTTCAGACATAACTTTTATAGAATTTTCCTGATGAGTATTTGGATTATCGACTTGCTTTTGTAGAAGACTGTCTTTATTTCGAGGGGTTTCTCTTTGACTTCGTGGGGTATTGTATAGACTGTTCTGGACGACTCTTGATGTTGAACCGTAACGGAATTTTGACTTGACGTGACAATTTTTTCATTTGAATTAGCGCCAAAATGAGAAATATCATCCGTGCCGACCACAGCCTTATCTATAGCTAATAATCTGAGAACTCTTTCTTGTTCTACCACCGGTACCTGGAATACTGCCATACCTAGAAAATCTACCCATACCTAGAAACATATTTGCATTTAAATATATTAATTATAGAAATTTGAATCATTAAAATGTGCTGTTTTTCATTTAGCGTAATCATGAATTGGGGTACAAGCAGCATCTAAGTGCAGAGACAACTTTGTCACAAGTCTCTCCACTCGCTTTTGGCATTTGAAACATTAAGCTGGCTTTTGCTAAATCGGGATGTTTTATCATAAAATCCACCATTATTTCACAGTGTCTTTGTTTTATATTAACTTTTTTATGTGATCCACTCCTTTAAAGATGCAGCAACGTAAAAATAAAATAAATATATTTTTTCGAATTTTTAATTATTTTTTAAACACTTTTTCATACATTTATTTATAACTAGCAGATTCCAGAGCTCGAAATTGGAGTGCAAATTCTAGGATATAATTTTTCATAAAATTTTTGTCTTCCAATGTTTTTTTAATTTAAATGAGCCTAAAGGTATGTTAATCAATTTTAGCAATTCCCAATTCAACACAGTTCGTGTCATACACAATTTAAATCATTCGCATTAACAGGGTGTAATGAATTATTATAAATATTTTATTTTATTTAATTTAAAGTATTTGTAAGACAGATTAAACCCAAATTTTATCATTCTCAGCATTTACTCCATATGAACTATAACTATGCCAATTTCCACACTCCTCCGTGCCCGCATATTGCTTAAAACGGGAACGTTAAAAAGTATTTGGCATGGCCTTTCGTATTACATAATTGCATTTGAGTCATTCCATGTCAGACCGAACACCTTTTTTACACCACCTCTTCCGATTTTCTTTAAATTTGCCAGACGTAATAAACATAAAAAAATATTTTACACGTGTTTCGGGAAAAAAATTAAAATTTTTTTTTAAAAAAGTTATTTGCATTTGAAAATCGTCAAAATCGTGAAAAATCTTCCGACATGACAACATTTAAACTAATGTTTTTATAAAACTAGTAAATGGATTTTGAAGTTCAATACCTTGTTTTAAAGGTATTTGAACCTTCTTTTTAAAAAAATATTATTTTTTATAAATTGATTTTTTTTAATATTAAAATTTGGGTTTTTTACTTAATTTCTGTTTTCCACAATCTTCGAACTAGTCGAAAAATCTGAAAAAAATATTTTCTTTAAGGTTAATATATTCTTAACATTCCCTCAAAATTTCAGAGTGGAGGTCGAATGGATTCTATTTTTTTACGATTTTTTTTCATTGCAGCACCACAAAAAAAATAACATTTTGTTTATAAACATTTTACTTTCAAGCATGTTAACGAAAATTTCAACGCATGTATGTATGTGTGTATGTATGTATGAAAGTAAAAAAGTGTATTTTTATTTAATATATAACTAAAAGTTAAATAATAAGCAATTTTAATTTTTATATACATTTTTAATAGAAAAATCAGCTGCAAATGATGTAGTATGAACTTTAATGCTATTTACTACAATGACAATGGGAAAGAAAAATTTATTAATTATGTTGCAATATCGGAATGCTTAAAACACGACACAATAGCTGTCAATTTATTTCAGGAAGGTCTAATCAAATTCCTTAAAGAAACATTGAGTTCCTTAAAAAAAATTTTTTACTTCTCAGATGGTGCAAGTGCTCAATATGAAACCAAGTAAAATTTTGTCAATCTTGCATTTCACGAAGATGATTTCGCTATAAAAGCAGAGTGGCACTTCTTTGCAACTTCGCACGGAAAGGGCCCTTGCGATGGGCTTGGAGGCACAATTAAAAGATTAGCAGCCCGATCCAGTTTGACCAATATTGACAATCCAATCAATACCCCGACTACTTTTTATCAATGGGTTAAACAAAATGTTAAAAACATAAATTGCGAATTTTTTAGTACGGAACAATATAATGAGCAGGAGAAAAAACTTAAAGAACGGTTTACTAAAGCAAAAATGATACCAGGTACTTTAGGCTACCATGCGTTTATTCCGTACCAAGAGAGACAAATTAAAGTTCATACTACATCATTTGCAGCTGATTTTTCTATAAAAATGTATATAAAAATTAAAATTGCTTATTATTTAACTTTTAGTTATATATTAAATAAAAATACACTTTTTTACTTTCATACATACATACACACATACATACATGCGTTGAAATTTTCGTTAACATGCTTGAAAGTAAAATGTTTATAAACAAAATGTTATTTTTTTTGTGGTGCTGCAATGAAAAAAAATCGTAAAAAAATAGAATCCATTCGACCTCCACTCTGAAATTTTGAGGGAATGTTAAGAATATATTAACCTTAAAGAAAATATTTTTTTCAGATTTTTCGACTTGTTCGAAGATTGTGGAAAACAGAAATTAAGTAAAAAACCCAAATTTTAATATTAAAAAAAAATCAATTTATAAAAAATAATATTTTTTTTAAAAAGAAGGTTCAAATACCTTTAAAACAAGGTATTGAACTTCAAAATCCATTTACTAGTTTTATAAAAACATTAGTTTAAATGTTGTCATGTCGGAAGATTTTTCACGATTTTGACGATTTTCAAATGCAAATAACTTTTTAAAAAAAAATTTTTAATTTTTTTCCCGAAACACGTGTAAAATATTTTTTAATGAAGACTTCGTTCTCAAATTTTGAAAGACATCGAAGACATCAAAGTCAATTTTTAGCAAAAATCGTACGGTTTGACATGGAATGACTCATTTACGAAAGGGTAATTATTGTTTTTCGAAAGGGGAAAAAAAGAAGCCGGTTCGAAAAATATTTCCGTACGTTCGTAAATCAATTTTCGAAAATCGTACTACAAAATACAATTTGTACGAATTCGTAATTTTTTCTTTCGAATCGAATTACATAATAAGCCCCCTGGTCACCCCTCCAAACTAACTGAGCGCAAAAAGCGAACTAATTTGGCGTCAGTGAAACAGAACCCCTGAGTTACCGCGTCCGAATTTGTTTCAAAAACAAAGAATCTGTCGGTAAAGACAAAATTTTAAAAACTGGTTGTTTAGCACGTAGAAAGCCATTCATTTCCGATATTAATGATGGGTCCTTGTTTTATTTTCAGATGCAAGTAAGTAAAGGGAAAAAGTTAGTTTGGCATTATGCTTTGGGGTTCTATGGCAGGCAACGGGTTTTGGTAAACTCGTATTTAGTGAGTTTATAATGAATCAAATTGAATACATAAATTACAGGGCTTTGGAGAAAATTTTTGGTATCAACAAGATAATGATCGAAAACGTATGGCGAACACTGGCGAAGTCTGGTTGCTGTAGAATACTAAAAATTAATTGAAATGAGCATATACTGGGGGCGCAGAATCTGTCACATTTGGTTCAGACGATACCAAATCTGCTTGGATAGTATCAGGTTCAAAAAACTAAACAGACACATTCTGGATGACCTATATGGGATATCGGACTTAGAGCTGACTAATCTTATCTACTAATTTTTTATTACAGGTGTGATCTTGTTCTTGTGCAATATTCCATTCGAGTGGTGTTGTTTTTCAAAGCGAAATCACGGACATGTTGAGTAATATACGGTAAACTTTCACTTCAAAACAGTGTTGCCGGAATGGTCTTTTGAGTTGTTTGATTTTTATCAAGTTCAGCTCTTAAATCTTCAATCACGTCTGTTAGCGCTGTAATACAGCTTCTTCCCTTCAAAAAGCCAGACTGGAAATCGTACCAAATATTATTCTGATCAATGATATTCATTCATTTGTCTGCACATGAGATTTTTCATAACCTTAGATAAAAAGGGGAGAATTGCAATAGGCCGGAAATCATTACATTGGATAGAATTCCTTACAAACTCTCCAATTTTCTTAGTTCTGTGGTTTTCTGGAATAACCGCGTATGTCCATCTTTGTCAGTTTTGAGTTAACGATGCCAAATATATTAATTTTTAACGCTTTTTACATGTGTTAAATTAAAAAAAAAAAATGTTGACCATTTCTGAGTTTTTTCTTTAAATAACGACGTAACTTAAATGTTTATTAAATTAATTTGCAGCAGTAACGACGTATGTCAACCTACATTTGATCGCTGACAAATTATTTTCTCAGAAAACGAAACATAACGACATACGTTGTTATTAATGAAAAAAAAAAAAAATGCAAAATAATTTTTGATTATTTTTCAGTTTATAACCACTTATAAAAACTTGTGTGTTTATTTCTGTTATTTTTTGTCACTATTATTCTTGATACGTTGTTATATTCTCATCCTAAGTCCCGTTAACTTTTTGTTGACGAACAAAAAAATCCATTTTTCAAGCAACAACAACTTATGTCTACATGGGTGGTTGCATTGGTAGTTTTCTTTTTCAAAGAAAACGGCGTTTGTCGACATAAGTTGTTTTATCTGCACACACTTTAAGTGTAATTTACATATTGTTTTTTCGTCCTTCTCTAGGATCCATTCCTCTGAAGATTTTTGACACAAAATTTTATATGAAGTATTTATTGCCCATATCTACAGGACTGTTAAATAAAAAGCTCTAAAATCTTTATATCGAGCCCACCATTTCAAATATAATGTTTTTTGGCTCTCCTGAACATTTTGATTTTATGACATACGCGGTTATTCTAGAAAACCACAGAGTTATCTTCTATGCTCAAGCTATCAGCAACTTTAAACCATGACGACAATCACCAAGCTGGTTAAATATATTTGATTTTAATGTATATGCCCATATAAACTGGTGGAGGCTCCATTGGAAGAAATCCTCCATTCACCTGATCATCTCTTTTTTTTAACTTTTCATAATTTATTTTACAGCTACCAGTTTATTATTTAAACTGGTTACACATACAAATTATATATGATCAGAATACTTATATATACTTATATAATAATTGGGTTCTAATAAAAACTTAAGTCGAACAAAAGATGACGATTGCAAGAGGTCCAGTTCTGGGCATTCTTCGATTTTCACCATATTTCATTCAACAATCTCTACATTTGCGAACTCTTGTAGGATTACAATCTTCATATAAGCGCCGACGAACGGTCAAAGCTTAATCACCTCAAGCAGTTACCAACATATATACAAACTCATTGAAGGCTCACCACCTTACCGTATAGACAGGGCCGTCTTAAGGCATGTCGGGGCCCCTGGGCACAAAATAATTTGGGGCCCTCTGAAAAGTAAAAAAAAACGAATGACAAAAATTTTTTGTTATGATTTTAAATTTATTATGTTTAATACAAATTCAGTACATGTTATTTAATGTTATAAGAAATATAACCTAGGTATTTATGTTCTGATTTAAATTGGCTACGCCAAAGGTTTTTTTTCGGGATTTCTGTGCTGCAAAATCTTCTATTATATCCTCAAAATCAATTTTTTTGAAGGACATCACTTTCAATGCACATTATTGACAAGTTAGTTAGGCGTTCTTGTAACATAGACGTTCGTAATTCATTTTTTATTCTCTTTAGCCGAGAAAATGACCGCTCTCCACTACAATTAGTGATCATTAAACAAAGAAATAATCTTGTAGCAACTTCAACATTTGGAAAAGTTTCTTCTAACTTATCGGACTTTATTAGGTTATGTAAAGCTGAGATACTCAAATCCGCTGATTCCGTTGCTATGTGCTTGAGGTACTGCCTTAAATGAAAAAATTCTGATATGAACTCCTCAGCATTAATGTCTTTGTGGTAGAATTCCGCAAATTCTTTGAATTTTTAGACAACTGGTCAGAATCTATTGTTATTAATTGGGAAAGAAAACTAAAAATTTCATCAATTTCTTGGTATGCAGCAGAACGCTTTTTTAAATGAACATGTAATGTGTCAATTATGGGAATAAACGTTTCTACGCGGAATTTTTGTTTGCCATTCGTACTGATTGAAATTATCGCGTGCGTTACTGACATAATCGATTAAAGATGCGTAAAGTTTTGTTGCAACGTCCAGTGTCAAAGTGTTTCTTTGTAAACGTATGCTTGTTTTGTTTATTGCTCCTAAAAGATCATTCCAAATCTCCGTTAAAATCATAGTCTCAAATTTTTCCATTTCTTGTTTCTCCTGGTTGATTGATGTCATTTGCAATTGATGTTAAAGCTTCAGATATATGAAAATAACCATTTTTCGAAGCATTAATAGCATTAGCACGTGCAGACCATCTACGTAGTATCCGGGAGAGACTTCAAAACTTTATTTGTTCCCAAATTCGCTGTCATAATTTTCCATCGTTTGGTCGAAACCGAGAAAAAATTAAATAATTTTTGGACGAATTGGAAGTAGGATACTGCATCTGAAACACATTGAACAGATTCAACACCTACCAAATTTAATGAATGTGCCGCACATGGAACAAAAATTTTATATTCACATTTTGCTTTTATTCTTGCCTGAACACCAGAATACTTTCCTGCCATATTTGATACATTATCGTAACTCTGCCCTCGGAAATCTTTTGTAGGAATATCAAGACTTTCAGTAAAGTTTAAAATGGCACCTGCTATGTATTGAGCATTATGTTCATCCATAGGCAAAAATTACAAAAATCTCTCAATAGGCTCTTCGTCTTTGACGTATCTAACGATAAAGGTGAGTTGGTCAACATGTGAAAGATCTGGTGTAGAATCCACACTAATAGAGTAGTATTTTGCAGCTTTTAGTTCATTAGCAATCGGTTTTAGCACTTGCTGTCCCATTATGTTAATAAATTCATTACAAATATTTGCAGAAAAATATGATATATTTCCTTTTCCTATTTCCGCAGTTTCGCATGTGATCAGCAAGAAAAGGATCAAATTCGGTAATTAGTTCTAAGCATCCCAAATAATTTCCGTTATTTTGAGACCCTAATATTTCATTATCAACACGAAAAGCAAGTCCTCTGGAAGCCAAAAATTTCACTACTGCAACAATTCTTTTAAGTACATTCTTCCAATAATTGACTTGTGTATTATATTGGGACAAAAACTCGCTGTCAATTCGCCCAGTAGTTTTGCTTCTTGCGACATATTTCATCATTGATTCCCTGTGTTGTAAACTGTTCTCATGCTCCATTAATAAATTACTTATATGTTTCCAGTCTTTATATCCATTTGGAGAACTCAAATTATGCCCAGTACCAGTAGTAGTATTAAATAAACGGCAGCAATAACAGTATACAAAGTTCTTTGACGGTGAAAATAGGAGCCATTTTCTTTCTTAAGACTCACCATTCGTCAATATACGGGTGAACATATTTTTAGTGAGGTATCTAGTTTTTGTTTTACCGCTTGAATCTGGAAAAATTTTAGAAGTTTCGGAGAAGTCACACTCTTTATTTTGAAAAAATTCCGGCCCTTTTTGGAGTCCAAATATCGCGAGATCAGGAGATACACTTTCTATGCTCGTAAATAATAGGTTACAGAAGCTTGAGTTGGAGGATTCAGCATCTAATGTACCTGTTACTGTCTCTACATCTGGAACTTGCATAATATTATCATTTTTGTCAGACTTAAGTTCTTTTTCCCGTTGAAATTCGAAAGTAACCGGATCTTGAGATGATGAAGGCGAAAAATCAGTCATCCTGTTTGTTTCTTCCACCGTAAAAAATGAAGTGAGTTTATGAAGTTTTTCGGCTATTTCTTTTTGAGCTAGAACTTTTTCTTTTTTGTGAACCACTTAAATATGTTCTTTTCGACATAATTAAATTAATTATAAAACAATATAGACAAGTTGTTTACAACTAAGACGTCAAACTGGTAAAAACTTCTCAATAAGTTCAAATATTCACATTTAAGACTTACACGCCTTCACTGAGTTGACCTTACAGTTATTGACAGCGTTGAACTTTGACATTCATTCGGGAAATCCCCTAAATATAACCAATGTCAACTACTACTATCTGCACCAGTCAGGGTTGCCAGTTTTTTTTTTGTTTGTATCGCCAAATACAGTTGAAAAATCGCCCAAAAACATTTTTTTTGTATTTGTTAATATTTAAGTTTCGGTTAAATTTTTTTTCTATTCCTTTTTGTTTTTGAAATTAAAAAAAAAATTAACAAGAAAGAATTGCTGAAAATCACCAGAAAAATACAAAATATTTAGCTTCTTTCTTTCGTGTAATATAATATATCGGCCTTTCGGGGCCCCCATGAGGTCGGGGCCCTGGGCACGGGCCCGTGTGCCCTAATGGCAAAGACGGAATTGCGTATAGAGCCTTACGTAATACTATGGAAAGTGTTATGCCGTGTTAACGATATTCAGGATCACAGCCCGAGTTTCTGTTCATACTAATTGCTTGACCAGTATAAATCATCCTGCCATCCTAATAATTTAGGAAATTTCTCCACAAACACTACTCCGTCTTTCCATGATCGATCCCCTTTTAATATAAATGGCATCAGAACGCATTTATTAATAATGAATTCTTTGAAACAAAAAAATAAAGAATTTCTTGAATCAAAAGAATAAAGAAATTCTTTAAGAAGCTTCTACTTTAAACAACGTATGCCGTATGTAAATATTTATATGAATGAATTTATGTTTATTGCTTTTAATTTAGTTAATTTCTTTTATGAGACAATCTTACGGTTTTTCCAACATCGTGAGGGAAAACTACTTAAGCGAAACATTTACATTGAATACACATGCACAAAGAAAGCATACATACACAATGTAAACTGTCTGGTATTTATCAGTATTCAGTTTTCAGTTTTCTTGTCATTTAGTATTTTATTATTTAAAGAAAATATTATTACTGTTTTCTTTAATAACCATCGTATTTACTACATACAATATCTTACTTGGGCTTTGTGTGAGTTTTACTTCACATTCCCCGGTTGGTTCAGAGAAACAAAAGAATTTATTCTTAGCTAAGCTTAACAACAAAATATATATAACATGTATATATTAAAATCAGGTACTTTTCATTATAAATGTCAAAAAGTAACAGTTGTTTTTTAATTTTTAAATATTAATGCCAATTAATTATTTCACAAACTAGGTAACTGCTTGAAAAAAATTAATTAAAACTGAAAAAAAGCAAAGCATTTACTCAAAGACAAGTTCACAAGATTTAATATTGTGTACTTGAACAGTTCTCCGACATTTACTATCTGAAAATCCTCAGCGATAAAGTTTCTCAATAGCACCTTTTTAGGTACTCCCTACCTTTATATGTCCAAGGTCACAATCTTATTTTTTACCCATCGTTTCGCTCCAAGTACATGATCACATTTCTTTCCGATTCTCCAAGCGTACTTCAAAGGATGATCGATACATTGCGTACATATTGTTTGATGTGGTCTTTAAAGTTTATTCTTGGCAAATCTAAAGTTCTAACTTGAAATGCAGCTAATAACATTGAAATTGTTAATAATTACAGTTATTTGGGCATAGATCTTAATTACAACTTATCGTTTAACACCTTAATAATTAGCTAACATCAGCAAAAATGGAAATTGCTTCAACATGGTCAAAGTACATAAGTCATCCCAAAATATGTGACGTCAACAGACTAAAACTTTCTAATGCTGCTTCGAGGTCCATATTATTCTACGGAGCGCAAATTTGGGGTTTTCTTAAATATTGTAACGACACGTTTTCCGCACTACGCTGGGGCAACCTCAGCATGCCCAGGGTTCGTTACCTTTATTTATTTCCGACTAAAATAAGAATAAAAAAAACACAACACTTCGTTTTCAACAACTTTATAAACCGCACTTTATTTATACACAAACTATACACCGAACCTGGTACTACTGGGACTTGTTAGCCGACGTCGTGAGTCTGGGTTGATGTCAATGTATGAACGTCAGCTATTCCTGTCGAACTGATGGTGGCGTTTTACTCTGTCAGTTCAGGGTGGGCTCAGGTCGCTATACTTTAACAGGGGGTAGAGATCACCTGGTTGATGTTGGTATAACAATTTTTCAACCGGGCCCCGTTGTATGGCAGTATGTCTGATCTAATTGCAGAAGGAAACCCTAAACCACAGATTGATCCAGCTGTTACTGTGTGATAACGACGCTCTCCGTCAGACTCTCACAAAAGGATAGAGATCACCAGGTTAATGTTGATAGAACAATCTTTCAACCGGTGATGGCCCTGTTGTATGACAGTAAGTCTGGTCTAGCCGGAGAAGGAAACCCTATACCACCGATTGATCCAGTCGTTACTGCAAGTCAATCCCGTCCGTTTGTCGGGTTCAAGTTAAGGGTAGAGATCCCCTGGTTGATGTTGGTATAACAATCTTTCAACCGGTGATCGTCCCAGTTGTTTGCCAGTAAGTTCGATCTCATCGGCGAAGGAAACCCTATGACACCGATTGATCGAATGGTTACTGGGGTCAGCGTAGTCTAAGTCGTTATTCTGTGTATAGCCCACTGGAGTGATGTTGGTATAACAATCTTTCACTCCAAGTGACTGCACTCAAGTCTTCAGGTGGTTGTATTCTACTGATGATGGAAACCCAATATGTCAGTAGACTACGACCTTACCTTCTGGCCGTCCACTGGCTAATTCAATTTTTCTGTTTACTGCATCGCCTTTTATACTGTTCGGCTACAGTAAATAAAGCTTTCACCATCGCGTGGTGGGATATTAACAGTGTGTAAACTTTAAACATTATTGAAGCTTTCCTCTTTACATTATCTTAATTAACTTAACATCACTAATGTATAATGCCCTAGCTTAAAGCTCCAATGTTACATCAATAATATTGTAATTCATTTAATTCTAAATCATCTTAATATAATCATATAATATAATGCTATGTCTATAATAACATAAAAGGTCATTTAATTCAAGTTGTCTTTATCCCAACAAGATTTGTATAATACTGTGTGTATGCTAACATAAGTTTCTTTAATTCATTTTCTCTTTTAGTTAACATGAGAACTTAGTATAATAAAATAATATAAAAAAATATAAATAATAGAAACAGCTGACTTCTTCTGTGGTAAAAACAAGCCAAGCGCCTTTTACTCGTCACAATATAATGAAGTATAAAATTTGTTAAAATCTATATATGTGACCTTCTCCGAGAAAAGGGACCTAGTGTGTCAAAAAACGGGTTGTGTAAAAAACGGTGGATTATGGTACCTAAAAGGGTGTAGAAACTTTAAATGCGTTTTTTTCTCTATACTTAATTTTCACACTCTAGGTCCCTTTTCTCGGAGAAGGTCACATATATAAAATTCTTTTTCTCTTTGTTTGTTTGTTTGTTTGACCTCTATACAAATTTTTATTCTTCAACGGATTTCTCTGAAATTTGGTACACACGATCGCTGTTCTCCAGGTAAGGTCGCCATATGCTTCTTACCGGCCACGCCTACTTTTGCACCCACTTTTTATATACAATTCATTTTATGTTTTTTGGTGTATTTGTTCGCTACACAAATTTTAACTTTTCAATGGATTTCTCTGAAATTTGGTATACATAATATCTTTACTCCAGGGAAGGTCGGCATATGCTTCTTATCGGCCACGCCTACTTTTGCACCCACTTTTTATATGCAATTCATTTTATGTTTTTTGGTATATTTTTTCGCTATAAAAGTTTTTATTTGTTAACGGATTTCTCTGAAATTTGGTACACACGACCTCCGTACTCCAGGTAAGGTCACCATATTCTTCTTATCGGCCACGCCTACTTTTACTCTCACTTTTTATATACAATTCCTTTTCTGTTGTTTGGTATATATGTTCGCTAGACAGATTTTAAATTTTTCAACGAATTTTTCTGAAATTTGGTACACACGGAAATAACTTCACTATGAACAAATTCCCCAAATTTAAAAAAAGGTACCAAAAAGAAATGAAAAAATTCCCCAATTTTTCTAAAAATGAAACAAAAAAAAATGAACTTACTCCCCAAATTCATTCTTAAATTTTTCCATATTTTTATTTTATGAATTTTGTTAAATATTTATTTAAGTGAAAATTTGCATACCGCTCTCAATATCTGTCCTGCAATAAACGCATTTAAAATCTGTATTCTTTTCAATAGCATCATTTCGGTGCGCGGACGCGTACGCGATGCGATCGCGGAACACAGCTCAGCTGTAATATCGGAATGATCTGAAAAATATATTTTGGCAATTAAAATAAACCGACAACAACTGCGCGGCAGCAAGGATGTGGCTGCTAAATACGCGGACGCGCTCGCGGAACACAGCTTAGATTTAATATGGGATGATCTGAAAAATATATTTTGACAATTAAAATCGGTTGACGACAGTGAGTTGAGGGCAGCGTCTAAGTAAAGCATATAGTTCAGCTAAAAATAACATCTTTTTGTACTAGCTTTTTTTACCCGGTCTTGCCCGGGATCCAAAAGCCTTTGAATTGAAAATTGGTTCACTGTGCTTACCAGGCGCTGCGTACTTAGTCCGCAATGAACAAATTCCTAAAAAAAAAATGAACTTTCTCCCCAGAAATTTGTATGGGATTGGGGAGTTTGTTCATGATGAAAAAATTCCCCAATGTTTACGTTTTTGGGGAGTAAATTAATTTTTTATTTCAATTTAAAATTATTTGATTTTTTAATTTAGAAGTCTTTTTATAAGACGCTACAGCAATAGTGTTTCAAAAATAAGCTTCGAAACCGCTTGAAGTTTTTTTTTTGGAAGTTTATTTATTTTGTAAACATCAAATATAACGGAATCGTTTGCAAATTAAGGGAATCAGAAGTTTTAAAAATTGAATTACTTCATAGAATAAATGATCATCATTGAGCAGAGACGTCAAATTTATAGAAGTTTCAAAAATGGAAAATGGATGCGACGTTTAAAATTGTGCCGCAAGGTTGCTCTAAGCAACTGCTTATAGTACACATATGTCTGGCCTATTTGGATCAACAGGTAATTATTGCACATACGTAGATCAACTTTACCATAAGACTTTGCACTGAGCTGTATTCCACGATTCCACGAGCGCGTCGCGCACCGCTTCCGCACGGTTGGCAGTTACACATGTAAATTTTTAATTTAAAACAGGTTCTATTTTGACAGGACAAAACATATGAAAAGAAAAACAGAGTAAATTAGAAAGATTAATATTACAAGAAAAATAAATTGTTTAAGATTAATTAACAATTAAAAAATATATAAAATATAAAATTTTATTTTTAACAATTAATTTTGTAAATTCACAAATTAAACAAGTAAGAAAATTATAGTCGGTCTAGACCGACTATACGATACCCTATACCATGCGTTTAGAAACCCTATCACTTAGGCCCAACTAACTGGACATTGAAAATAAGCAAAAACCAAATTTGAGTGGGATTTTTATTAATTTTTTTGGCTGCAGATATGAAAAAGTTCATATCGGATGCTATATCTATAAAGGGACTAGGTCCAAAAATGGACCGATCCTGATCATGTTTGGTAAAGTCTCTTGTATTTTGCAAAAATATGTACAAACAAAATTTGAGAAGAATCAGTGCAATATTTTTGTTTTTTAATAGATTTAAGTGAAGATCGGGAAGCAGCTCTATATGGGGTCAAAGGGATCATTTTTGGACTACTCATTAGTGGATGTAATGAACGCATACAAACCTAATTTGAGTAAGATCTATATGACAATTTGGATCTTATGGCAATTTATGTCGATTTCATATGGATAATTTGTATGGGGGCTAGGTCTGAACATGGACCGATTCTCACCAATTTCAATAGCGTTCATCACATGGCCGATAAAAGCTTATATACCAAATTTCATCAAAATATATTCATATTTGCGACCTGCAGTTTGATTAAAAGCTTTACATGGACACACAGACGGACGGACGGACGGACGGACGGACGGACATTGTTAAATCAACTCAGAAAGTGATTCTGATTCGATCGGTATAATTAAAGATGGGTCTAGGTCAAATATTTTTGGTTGTTACAAACAGCAGCACAAAGTCATTATACCCAAACCACATAGTGGTATAGGGTATAAAAATCAACTGTTTAGAGGTTATATCATACGAAAATAGATATGGACGTGAATATCATGGATAACATGGATAAAAAGTGACAGTACATACATATGTAAAAAACACGTCGCACAGTGGGTTCGATTATAAATTAATTCAGGGAAGGGTGCAATTAACGAGATAAATTTTTTTTTGTATTAACAATACCCTAATTAGGCAAAAAAACAAAACTTCTAACGTTTTTTAATGGATTTTTATTTTTTTTTTATTTAATTAAAGTAATTTATTTGAATATTCTCTATTTCTTATTCATCACTTGAACTATCATAGTCTTTATCATCATTACAATTACTGTCATCTGTATCATCATCATCATCATTATTATCATCATTATCATCATTATCATCATCATCATCACTATCATAATCATCACTATCATCATTATTATCACTCTCATTGTTGTCATCATCACGATTTTCTTGAGAAATTTTTGGTAATATTAATAGATCTAATTCTGACTTCGATAAATTTTCTTTTTTTTTTTTGTTCATATTGCCTGCTAATGCTCGATATAAATGGGTCTGAACTTAATAGAAATCTATTAAAAATATCTTCATTCGACTTTTCCGACTGCATTTTCGAGCAAAGTGCTCTCTGTAGTTTTTAAAGTCTTTATTCCTTGCTTCTTGAGCTTCTTCTGATAATTCTCCTATGGTAAAAGCGCGTGTTGTACTATTTCCGGGCCGTGAATTAAAAATTTATGTAATGTGGGAGGTATGCAAAACCAGGGATATATTTCAACAAAGTACTTTGCTGTGTTGTGAGCAAAATTACGAAAACTTTCCAAATTAATCTCGTGACCACATGAAACAACAATTAGTATTGTGTGCATTTTTTTAATTAGTGTTAGGTCCACTTTTGTTATGTCAGCTGATAATTTAGCATTTTTAAAAAAACGTCTAGCGGTGTTTCCATAGTTAGAGTTACCAAAGCTCGGCTTTGGCTGGTCAACAATTAAACCTGTCCTTTCACGAAACTCTTTCTGAATTTGTAGTTTTGTTTCAGCAACAATTTTTTTGTCCTCATCTGATCGTGCTTGCCATTTTTTAATTGGAATTTTATACGATAAGTAGAGAAGGCACTCAATAGATCGAATCCACCCATGTAGTATTGATAGCCCAAACTCTAAAGTGTCTGTTCTAACTTCCCTAACAATCATGCTGTCAACTGAGTTGAACATCTTACTTGTAGCGCCACATACATAACACTTTTGCGTGGAATTCGTACCCGTTATTGCGTTGCACACTTTTCCATCTATCATTACTAAAAACAAATCGTGATGAACCTTTAAGGAATTTTCTCCAACTAAAACTAACGTTTCTTCAAGATTTTTTTTTTCATCATCGACCCTAATTTTTTCCAAACTACTTCATTTCCACTAACAAGTTTAAGTGGTACGATGGATGTTATAAACACTGGAGAGTCGCTTGCATTAGAACTATAAAAATCCTGTTTGTACGAACTATGTCCGGAGCTTCCATCAAAATCCCACTTTGAAAACAAGGTTAAGTTTGATAATTTTTTTTCTGTTAAAATATCTTAACATTTTGGCAGAATAACTAGTCTTTCAACCGTGTGATTTAAAAGTACTTGAAGACTTACTTGTGTTGAAGTTTCACAAAATTTAACTTGATCTCGTTTGGGATAACACCTTTGTTTTGCTTGTTTAACTTTAGTATACGACGGAAATTTTTCCGGAGCCACCCTTCTTATAATATTATAATTATTTTTGCTTCTATTAAAACGCTAAGTGCTTCTTCTGCACTTAGTTGTTTTGGTTTAGCCTGCTTAAAGCTTTTTCTAAGAAGCTCTTAAACTCATTTGTGTAGCATGAGTCAAAAATGGCAATGAAATACTATCTCTTATGCTTCTACTTTTCTTAGATTTAGTTTTCTCACTGCAATCTTCTAATGAAAGTTCCTTGCGACCTCGTTTATTTGGTGGAGGAACAAATGAGATAGAAGCATTTAGCCATTCAGTATTTAATTCCAAAAAACGATCATGGTACCTTTTACATTTACTATATCGAGATTTAAACTGTTTAATAAAATTATCAAACGTTTGGTTGAAAAAAGTCATATTGCTGGGGTTTATACGCTTAATGGTTTTCATTTTAAGAAAATTGATTTTATCCTTCCAATCATTTAAAGCTGTATTTCTCATAAAGTTGTATAGTTCTAGGCGCGATATAGAAATGGTTTTGGGGCTTATTCCTAAAAATATTAAATTTGTACTTATTTAATTTAACTGTTTAATCGGTTTTCCAATTCCCTTATACCGATTACTTTATTTAATGCAAAACACAATACGCACTTTACAAAAACTACATATTTTAAAACAGCAAAAAACACCACTGTAAAACAAAACATAAAAACAAGCACAAAAATAACGGCAATAGAGATGGGCGCGTAAAACAGTTTATTCGCAAACATTATTATTTATAAATTACGATAGTCAGCACGGTATAAGATGTAAAACCATCACGTGAATTTGGTAAATTATTAGCAAGTCCTATTTTTTCGCTGGAATTGAGTGTTAATTCTATTCTTTTCTGGTAAATTGGTCACCCTCGTGAACATAGGTGATCAAACGCCACGCAGCCATCTCTATTAAATATCAAAATATATTGACAATACTATCAACAACAACAAATATAGCTAACATTAAGAGTAAGACAATAGTAGCAACAACAAGTAAGAAAATTATAGTCGGTCTAGACCGACTATACGATACCCTATAGCATGCGCTTAGAGACCCTATCTCTCAGGCCCAAATACCTGGACATAGAAAATAAGCAAAAACCAAATTTGAGTGGGATTTTTATTAATTTTTTTGGTTGCAGATGTGAAAAATTCATATCGGATGCTATATCTATATAGGGACTTGGTCCAAAAATGGACCGATCCTGATCATGTTTGGTAAAGTCTCTTGTATTTTGCAAAAATATATACAAACAAAATTTGAGAAGAATCAGTGCAATATTTTTGTTTTTTAATAGATTTAAGTGAAGATCGGGAAGCAGCTCTATATGGGGTCAAAGGGATCATTTTTGGACTACTCATTAATGGATGTAATGAACGCATACAAACCCAATTTGAGTAAGATCTATATGACAATTTGTATCTTATGGCAATTTATGTCGATTTCATATGGGTAATTTGTATGGGGGCTAGGTCTGAACATGGACCGATTCTCACCAATAGCGTTCATCCCATGGCCGATAAAAGCTTATATACCAAATTTCATCAAAATATATTCATATTTGCGACCTGCAGTTTGATTACAAGGTTTACATGGACACACAGACGGACGGACGGACGGACGGACGGACGGACATTGTTAAATCGACTCAGAAAGTGATTCTGATTCGATCGGTATAATTAAAGATGGGTCTAGGTCAAATATTTTTGGTTGTTACAAACAGCAGCACAAAGTCATTATACCCAAACCACATAGTGGTATAGGGTATAAAAAATAAGCACTGCTTTTTTTATCAAATTTCAGTTTTTTCACTTTTTAAGAAACCAGCAATAATTAGTAACTTTGACAGCTCACTACGGATCAGGTAAACAACTTAGACGGTTCAAATTTTAAATAGTGATCTAGAATTTTATCTAGTTTTATTCGATACCAATCATTATGGCAAAAACTTAATTCTAAAATTTCAATTAAGCGCCACTTTGGACACATTTCAATCCAATGTGCGTCTTATGATATCACCTCTAGTAAATGAAACAAGTTTTTCTATTGAAGGTACGTCCGTTTTATGAGGATTATGTTTGTATTGAAGATAATGAAGACCTATGGTATTCTAAAATTACAATAAAAATGGTTACTACCTCATTAAAGTTTGCTATAGATAATGGAATTTCTACCATTTCTTTTTCTGTGTGCAATGAAATGGCTCGGCATAAAGAGATTTAGCTCCAACGATGCCATCGTTAATCCAACAACTGCCTATTTTGACGATCTTGAAAAATCATATTATTTGGAGGGGATATAAAATCTTGAATAAGCGGTGGATAAAGTGTATAGAGTTATATGCAGACCATGCTGAAAATATATATTTTTTTTTGCTAATCGAAGGGTCTTTCAACTCAATCATTGATCAGCCTTCCTGTGCCATAAATTAATGGTTTTAATGGTTTTTATTTTACAACTATTCTTCAATTTCTAAAACATTAAAAATATTGATTTCTAAGTTTCAAAAAAATATAAAATTTGAGGTACAATTTGGACTGAATCCATCCATTTATAATTTGAGTTTCGTTCGTGGCAAAACTGAATCAACCTCACACTTGGCACAGTAAATCATTGGCATTGATTTTTACCAAAGGATTTAAATCCAGTCTGTTAAAAATAACAGAACTATTATTGGATATCATCACTTTGGACGAGTCTGAAAAGTTTCTTTGATGATCTCGGAAACGAAGTTTTTCTTTTTAATCCATAGTGCAAGTGATTCTTAAAATATTCATCCAATAATATTTAAAGTTAAGTTAGCAATGCATTCTTTCATTTCACGGTGGAGCTCATTGTTAAGCTTGCTGGTTTAAGTTGATGAGGCTGGCTGGTTGGTTGGTTGGTTGGTTCGTTGGTTGGTTGGTTGGTTACATCGCTGCTGGTTTATCTGTTTGGGCGACTGATTATTGTTTTGTTCCCTTTTCTTTTCTTTCTTCTTTTTAATGTTTACTTGTAAAATGATACACACACAGAAAATTCCAGGAATTAGGAAGCATCAATAGGTCAATAATAGATAATGAATGGCATGCGGTATCACCTCAAAGGAATTTCATTTTCTTTATTCTATATTTTGGGTTCTTGTTTTTTTTTTTTTTGTTTTTTTTGTTCATTCTTCCTACATTTTTCATTCTCTATGGGTTTTTTTTATGGATTTGTTTTTTAATGTTTCATTCTCAAACAACAACAACAACGACAAGAACAACAAAACAACAAACAAATAAATAAATATTAGAACAAGAAAAACAAACCGTATTGAAACCTTATTGATAGATAAAGTTAACAAAACTATTTTGACGCCCCTCAGAGGAGTGTGAATGTGTTGATGACGTTTACGATAGATTTCCTAGAAATACATTGACCTTTTAAATGCGTGTGTGTGGGAAATATTTTGGAAAAATAAAAATAAAATCAAAAAAACACATTTATAATCTCTGCTTGAAATATTTTTATAATCCTTGTGACATATTTTTTTTTCTTTTTCGATTCAGTTTCTTGAGAAATATTTCGGTTTTTTACAATATGATGTTGAAGTACTTAAAGTAAGAACAAATATTTTATGCATTAATTACGATCCGTTATAGAAGAGTACGAGTACAACTAACAAAATGTGGCGTCGATATTTCTTTCCAATGATTCATTTTCTATTTTTTTTTTAATTTTGAAATATGTCTGTATGAAATCTACTCGTAGATCAAGCATTTATATTGTTTGTATGATGTTGATTGAAATCTTGATATTGGTTGAAATTTATTAACTGAACAATAGATTTGACGGTAATAACTATCATCAACATCGTAAATGACATTTTGAAAACGTGACACTCAAGATTAAATTGAACTTCAAAAGAGCATACATATCGAGGACTTTCTGCCATAAGGGAGTATCGACCAAGTTGCCAATATTTATACCCTATACCGCTATGTGGTCAGGCTATAATGAGTTGGTGCTAATGTTTGTAACTACCAGAAATATTTGACCTACACTCATCTTTTGTGATAGCTATCGACTCAGAATCATTTTCTGACGCGATTTAGCGATGTTTGTCCATCCATCTATCTGTCAGTCTGTCCGTCCATTTACGTGTCCATGTAAACCTTGTAATCAAACTACATAAAGGTCGCAAATATGAAAAAATTTTGAATATGAGCTTCTCTCGGCTATAGGACCAACTCTATTGAAATTGGTGAAAATCGGTTCATGTTCAGACCTAGTCCCCAAATAAATGACCCTATGAGATAGACTTAAATTGCCATTAGATCCAAACTATCATATAGATTGATCAGCAGCCCAAAAATAAACCCTGTAGGACAATTCTTAGTCATAGCCCCCATATGAAGCTGCTTCTCGATCTTCACTTAAACCTAGCAAAACCAAAAATACTGCACAGATTTTGCACATTCCTTTGCAAAAAATAACTGAGTCATGTTTGGTTAATTTTTCGACCAAGTCCCCATATATATATATATAAGATCATATATGATATTAGTGTTGATGTTTGTAGCTAACAAAACTACTTGACCTAGGCCCACCTTTTACAATAGCACTAGATCCAAAATCACTTTCTGAGTCGATTCAACGATATCTGTCCATCCGTCTGTATGTGTGTGTCCATGTAAACATTTTAATCGAACTACAGGTCCATCGCGATCATGATAAATATACTTTAATAAAATTTGCTATATTAATTTTTGTTGACCAAATGACGATCGGTATTGAAATTGATGAAAGTCAGCGTATGTTTAGACCTGGCATCCCTATAAGATTGACTAAAAATGTCCTAAGCGCGATATTTATCATATTAATCGTAGTAATTTTTATATATCTGTGTTCATTACACCCATTAATCCGTAGCCCAAAAATAAACTCTGTAAGCCCGTTTTTAGATATAGTCCCCATCTAAAGCTGCTTCATGATCTTCACTTAAATTGATAAAAAAAAAAACAAAAATATTGCAAAGATTTTTCTCAAATTTTGTTTGTTTCTGTTTTTGTCATGATCGCTCTACTTATCGACCTATTTCAAATATCGAAAGAGGCCACAAATTCATAAAAATATCAATTATATTTAGTTTATGGACGAAAAACTCTTTATCGGAACTTCTGATAGAGGGCATCGCGACTATACGATCTAGACCGACCATAACGTTTTTGTTAGCCAAGTACTTGGTACGATGTAAATGGGTTCATAAACCATTTTACCGGGTTAATAAACCATTTATGCAATACTAGCGCCAACAATGGACGATACATAGACAGCATTACAGAGTCAGTGAGTTAATGATGAACGGAAATAAATTAAGTATTATTGTAATTTTTTCAGAAATTTTGCAACTTACTTGAGCAATTAAAAAAAAAAAAAAAAAAACATTTGGACTTATATCAAAGAAGTTTGAGCCAGGAGTCCTTAAATAAAACAAGTAAGAAAATTATAGTCGGTCTAGACCGACTATACGATACCCTATCTCTTAGTCCAAACTAATTGGACATAGAAAATAAGATAAACCAAATTTGAGTGGGATTTTTATTTATTTTTTTTGGCTGCAGTTATGAAAAAGGCAATATCGGATGCTATATATGGGCACTAGGCCTAAAATTGGACCGATCCTGATCATGTTTGGTAAAGTCTCTTGTATTTTGCAAAAATATATACAAATAAAATTTGAGATGAATCAGTGCAATATTTTTGTTTTTTGATAGATTTAAATGCCCATAGGGACAATTTTTGGACTACTCATTAATGGATGTAATAAACGCATACAAACCCAATTTGAGTAAGATCTATATGATAATTTGGATCTTATGGCAATTTATGTCGATTTCATAGGGGTCATTTGTAAGGGGGCTAGGTCTGAACATGGACCAATTTTCACCAATTTCAATAGCGTTCATCCTATAGCCGATAAAAGCTTATATACCAAATTTCATCATATTTGCGACCTGCAGTTTGATTACAAGGTTTACATGGACACACAGACAGACGGACGGACGGACACACGGACGGACATCGTTAAATCGAATCAGATAGTGATTCTGATTCGATCGGTATAATAAAAGATGGGTCTAGGTCAAATATTTTTGGTAGTTACAAACAGCAGCACAAAGTCATTATACCCAAACCATATAGTGATATAGGGTAGGTATAATAAAAACATTGAACATTGTATGCCTTTACTTTCTTGCTCCGAAGAAATGGCACTTCTTATATGCATGAAGATTGACGTGAGTTTCCAAATTTCGCACCACTAAAGAATAGCGTGGAATAAACGAATAATTTAAGAAATTTATATTTAGTTTTACGAAAGAATGTTGTACATGATACAAAATATTTTTATGCCCTCCACACCACAGTGCAGATGTTATATATATATAGGCTTGTCATATTCTTGATCCTTATAACAGCTCGAGTCGATATAGCGATGTCCGTCTGTCTGTTGAAGTAAAGCTCATTAACAAAAGATGCGATGGATACCAAGCCCTACCATGTCACATTTTTAAATTTTTAAACTCTTTCTTTTAACTCATACTCTCTGTCTGTCTGTCTGCCATGGGTGGACCCCATTGCCCCTTATCAATTGATCTGAAACTTGGCCCATAGTCTTGTCGCGGCAATAGATTAATTTTGGGGTAGTCACGCACAGTCACGCGTGGTCACGCACAGTCACGAGTGATCACGCACAGTCATAGAGTGATCTAAATGTCATTTCCCCTCATTCGATCGATCTCAAACTTAGTCCATACACTTGCTGTGAAAAAAAGATTAACTTTGACTTAGTCACGCACAGTCGCGCATGGTCACGCACAGTCACGGAGTGATCTTAATGTCATTTACCCTCATCCGACCGATCTGAAACTTGGTCGATATATATACCGTAAAGAAAGATCAACTTCGACATAGTCACGCGCAGTCACGCATAGTCACGCACAGTCACAGAGTGATTTAAAACCCATTTTTCCTTATCCGATCGATCTAAAACTTGGTTGATAGACTTGCTGTGAAAAAAGATTAACTTTAACATAGTCACGCACAGTCAAGGAGAGATTAAAACCCCGCTTCCCCTCATCCGATGGATCTGAAACTTTGTCCATAGACTTGTTGTGGCCAAAGATTTATTTTAAGATAGTCACACACAGTCACGTACAGTCACGGAGATATTCAAAACTCATATGCATAAGGAAAGAAAGAGTTTTAATAAAAACTTTGTTTTTATGGGTTAGATTATTTTTAGTTTTATTTAATTTTTTTTATTTTTATCTTAATATATTTTTATTTAATTTTTTTTATTTTTTTAACCTTCGCCTTACCAATACCCTTTCGGGTGATCATTTTGGTTTTATTCCTTTAATTTCGACTCACTGAACAGATTGTTATGTTCTTTAAAATTTTGCAAAAACATTATATCGTTTTTAATTTCTTTAAAGATTTTTTAAATTTTTTCAAATTTATTTCGTGGTTTACCAATACCCACCCAGGTGACCCTTTAGGTAAATCAAAGAAAATTTAACATACAGAAGAATTCATAACAGTTTTTCAGTTTTAATTTATTCGCTCTTGTAATTATAATATTTCATTCAAAAACGTTGATGAGCATTGATGGCATTTTTCACATTTAGTTTGACTGACGATGTGCTCTGCATAAATGGGCTCTTTACACCTAACGCAAATTTGTCGTGTATTTCTTCTTTGTTTAGAACAGTAGCACATATAACATTTATATTTTCTTTTAACGGTGCCAGTTGCATCACTTTCCGGAGTTTTATCGGCTTCAAAATCATCAGTCTGGTCCGTAGCGGTAATTGATTCACCTGAAAATTAAAGCTTTGTTATCATGGCTGATATGATTGAAAATCGTCCAATGATTTGTGGTATTTTCAATCTTGTCTTTTCTCCAATATTTACGTTATATATTAGGAAGGAAGCAAGGGCTGCGTATCCAAAATATTAAAAAGCAGTGCTAATGGCCAGCGCAACGTTGCTCGTTTTGTAATATAGAATTATTTCTGGTTTATTTTGTGGACCAGAAATAGTTTTGTCATTGTGCATCGTGGACAACAAAGGAACTGATTTGTTCTTGGCTGAGACTTAGAAGACCAACGTGACATTTTCGACGAAACCGAATAAGCTTAATTTGACTTCACGGTTCCAGGACGGCTTGAATTCTTCGGGAACGTATCTCTTGTTTTGTTTCTACTGTGTCTACAATGGATAATTTCCTAGTTGCCAGCTTCTTAGCTAACAGCAATGTTGTAAAAAAATTACACATGGTGAAATTATTTCGGTGTTTTTGTACATGCCAACTAAATCCCTTACAACACACTCACCTTGGTTAGTGTGCCCTACATTGTCCACTTTGCACCAGAAGAGGATAATAACTGTTTAAATCACACGCCCACCAGAGTTTGAAACCATATTTAGCTGGCTTGGAAGGCATGTACTGCGTGTTCGACCCCGAAATCCGAATAATTGCTTGTCCGCGGTAATTGATTCGTGTGGTCGATAATTCGATCTGAAGTTGGAATTTACCATCTCGAAGACGTCTCGGATAGTCGCAGCCTTGTCCTTCTATTGTTGAGCCACTCTTGTAGCATGCCAGTCAAAGCGAAGGAGTCGTAAAATTTCCTCATATCTGTTATGCGACATGGATATGCATTTTTCTTCCGACGGGTTCCTGACAAGAATTTTGGCTGCCCATTACCAGCAAAATGCCCAAAACTGCCGATAACTCGTCATTTGTAATTGGTATCCAAGCACATTGTTGCTTATCGGTGTTTTCAGAATTCCGTATGTTGTACACATCCTCGGCTACTTTGTTCGAAATTCTTCGAAATCTGTAATAGCAGCACTGAAAATGCAGTTGACAGTTGGACATATTTTTAATAATTGAATTAGAACCCATATAAAGGTTTTCGTGAATAATATTGACCGATAGTTGGCGATTTATATTTGGCGCCTTCTTGCACCATTTAACAGTGTCTTTAGTCTCGTAATACGAATTGTTTCCACACGACGACATCGGGATTTCATTATTCGACTCATCATTATCATTACACTCACTTTCGTCGTTTACCTCAACTTCGCAAGGCTCTTGTTCCGCAGCAGAATCTTCAGCTTCTCCACTGGGCATATAAGCATCGTCTTTATCAAGCTGTAATCTTCCATAAGTTAAACAGCAATAACATTATTCGCCTTATGTGACAATCTAGGCTTCAGGGTCAACACGGTGAGTATTGGGAAGCGATGTACATAAAAACCTTTGGTAAGGCGAAGGTTAAAATAAATATAATAAAATCCTTTTTTGTGTCCAATTTTTGCATTTTTTCTCTGGAAGATATTTTAGCCCGAATTAATCCACACTGACGATGACGCTTAAGTTACCATCTTTATTTGACATTTTACTTCTCTGATACTTTTAGTCAGTGGTGGTTCTGCTTCTTTAGCATATTGCCAATTAATTATTTCGGTGTAATCGGTTGATATAGAATTTATTTCAAGAACTTTAAATAGTGAATATCATTTTCTTTAGTTCTGCAATTTCAAAATTCTCAGTAGCGCCAGCTCTCCTGTGTGTCTCCTCTAATCAAAGAGCATTCCGATCAAAATATTTTCGAAATGTGCGAAATATCCTTGTTAATTGAATAACCTTGTTAATGATTTTCTTATACTGTACGGGTAAATAGCAAGAAGATTTAATTAAATGAAATAAATGTTGGGATCCATACTGAGAAGCTGGTTTATATTTAATTAAAAACCAGGTGCTTGCATACATTTTTATAATGTTCTCCGATAATGGTTTTAATTCATATGATGCGTATTTTCTAGTGACGTATAATCTTAAAATTCTACTGTCCGTTGTTAACCAGTTTGCATGTGACATTGTGCCAGGCTGTTTAGATGCCCGCTTTAGAGATATTTTGCCTTCACCTATTGGCAGAAAAATTTCGTACAAGTTTTTTTGACCGCTAATCAGATCGCTTATATTTATCGGAGGAAACTCAACATTAGATCTAATAGATTTGAATGGCACTATGGGCAGCCTTCCTATATGAAACGTTTTACAGCCACCTGAATAGAGTTTTGTCTTCAATACAACGCGGTGACATAATTTTACTTATGGAAAACTTCAACGCGCAATTAGGCACAGCTAACATAAGCAGAGAAACTATAATGGGACGTCACGGCATTGGTAGAATGACGGAAAATAGAGAACTCTTTGAAATATGCAGCAACAACAATCTTGTGATCGGACCATATTCCCCCACAAAACCTGTCATAAAACTACTTGGGTATCACTGGACAGAAAGACAGAAAACCAAATCGACCACATAGCTATTAGCAGGTCATGGCGCAGAAGTTTTCTTGACGTCCGATCCAAGCGCGGTGCAGACTGTTCTGCAGACCACCATCTTGTAGTTGGTATTGTGCGGTTAAAAGTTGCGGCTATTCGCAAACCCGAATGCATCAAATGCAAATATGATGTGCAAAAGTTGAAAAACCATCAAATCCTTCACAGCTACGTAGAAGACCTGCAAAGAGGCTTAACAATGCAAAGTGGACACCCAGTAGAATGGCAAAACACCAACAATAATTTTAGTGATGCTGCCAAATAACAAATAGGCTTCATAACACCAAAAAGAACTCAGTGGATGTCTGATGATACGTGGAAGCTAATCCTGGAAAGAAGAGATATTAAAGGAAATCAAAATAAAGCTAGAACCCGTGGAGAGAAGAAAACGTTAGCAGAAGCCTATATGCATCACGATAAGTTAGTGAAGCGGAGCGCCAGGAATGACAAGAGAAGATGGCATGTAAAACTTGCTAGTGATGCGCAAAAAGCATCTGAAGAACATGGGTCCAGAGATCTATACGCTGTCACAAAAAAGCTTACAGGTAAAAACTTTTTGAACTCCAAACCATTGAAGAACAACGACGGTGTGTTATGCACTTCCAAAGGTGAGCAACTGGAAGTATGGAGACAGCATTACTCTAGCATGCTGTCCAATCCAACAATAAATCCCGTAAGAGTATGCTACTGCACTACTCACAGAGTGAGACAAGACATTTCCATAGTATGCCCCGAAATTACGGAAATAATTAATGCTGTCAATGCCTTGAAGACTAATAAAGCCCCTGGAGTAGATAACATTGCCCAGAGATGTTAAAAGCTGAGTCTCGACTCACATCTAAAGGAAAGTATCATAGTCAATATCCCTAAAAAAAGGCGACCTTATCGAATGCAATAACTGGCGAGGCATCACGGACCTTAGCGCAGTCAACAAGGTAATTGCGCACATTATAAACAAAAGGATAGCTGATGATGTACTCCCTGATCTCAGACAAGAACAGGCTGGCTTCCGCCCACACAAATCTTGCGTCGACCACATCAATAGTCTTCGTATAATCATCGAGCAGTCAACGGAATGGCAATCTTTCCTCTACATGATATTTATAGATTTCGAAAAGGCGTTCGACACCCTGAGCCACCATGCAATATGGAACGCGCTTGCCTGCAAAGGTGTGCCACAAAAAATTATTAGGCTAACCCAATCCTTGTATGAGAACACGAAATGCCGAGTTCTCCACGACAACGCACTGAGCAACAGTTTCAATGTGTTAAATGGTGTTCGACAAGGATGTATACTATCTCCTCTTCTATTTAACATCGTAGTTGACATCATTGTACGTAATGCTACAGCAGAAAATAGAGCTATAAGATGGGGAATCAACCAACAACTGGAGAGCCTGGAATATGCTGATGATAGGTGCCTCTTATCGCACAGTTATCGACACGCGTCAGCTAAACTCAAATCCCTTGAGAACGGAGCTTCAAAAGCCGGTTTAAAAATAAACATAAAGAAAAGTAAGGTTATGCTCTGTAACACTCTTAAAAACACAAAATTTCGAATACAGAATGTTGAGCTGGAAGAAGTTAACACATTCTCTTATCTGGGTAGCGTACTAACAAAAACAGGCGGCTGCAGTGATGATATATCCTTCCGAATATCAAAGGCTAACCAGTCATTTGGTATCTTACGACCTGTATGGAAGTCTACTGCTATCTCGAAAAGAACTAAGATCATCATATTTAATTCCTGCGTGAAATCAGTTCTGCTCTATGCCTGCGAATCCTGGAACATGACATCGCACGATATTAACAGGATACAGGTATTCATCAACCGCTGTCTGCGAAGAATCTTAAAAAATCTTTTTGAATTATGGGAGAAAACATACCAACGCCCAATCCACATTGAGATTCTAAATCGTAAATGGCGCTGGATTGGTCATACGCTCCGCAAACCACATGTTGACATGGCAAAGGCTGGTATAGATTGGAACCCGCATGGAAACCACGAAGTGTTGGGCGACCGTCGCACACCTGGAGACGACAACTTGAAGCTGAAATTACTCAAAGCGGCTTAAGCTGGAGTGAAATAAAAAACCTTGCATCAAGATGGACCGATTGGAGAGAATTCGTTGTGGCCCTTTGCTCCTTTTAGGAACCACAGGACATAATATATATAATATTCCTATATGATAAGTGAATCCCTCCGGATCACTTGTTTTTCCATCTATTTCCTGTACTAAATGTCAAAGATACAGTTCGTTGATATGTAACAGGCAATTAAACCAATTTGCCGAGTTCCCCCAGTATACCTCAAACTGTTTTACACCACTCTTGTGACCTGTCCTTACTTCAGTCCCGTCGCATCCTATAATATCCATTTGGTTTCTATTTGGACCCAACAAAATTTGTACGAATTTAAAAATACTTGAATTAATTTCGTTTGCTTCTCCGGACAAATGTGCCACAAGACTAATCTGGTTCCTTCATAATAACAATATGCTCTTCTTTAATTTGTTTGCGCTGATATGCAGATCCTACTCTTTCAACAGTAGTGTCTTGTATTTTCTTCCATCAAAGCAAATTCCAATATCATTTCTGTTTTGTTTCATTTCTATATCAACAAGATTTTCTCTCGGTCTTTTTCTTTCTCTTCTTATATTACTTCTATCAATAACTAACGACGAATCCTCCTTACTACTACACCAAAGCATTAACAAGGAGAGAAGCACAGCTGTCTAAAATCCCACTTCTGTCACAGGCTTCAGCTACATTGGATAGATGAAGTCCCCTCTTTAAGGGCATTATTATAGTTTTTGATGTTGATAGTTTTGAATCTATATAATATACTGCCCTATATTTGGAACCATAGTACTCCGAACAATTGTCGTCACTTGATTCGCTGCTTTCTTCTTCTTCAATATTACGTTACAGGTAGATGTTATAGCTTTAATTTTATTTTCATCAGACCAATTTTTAACTAAATCCTAAATCCTTTTTAGTTTTAATATTAATGCTGCCGATTATCATTCTTCCGTTGGCCTCTCTGCTCTTGCGAAAATTCTCCTACCATAAATGGTACCTTGATTTTACAGACACATGAATCAAAATTAACGCATTTACATAAACAAATATCGAAAAACTTTAAACTATCTGCTTTGAATTTTTGAGTTGTCCCAATAGACTTGTTTTTTTTTTGATTAACTTATATTTTGCATTATAATCCCTTTGGTCAGAATTGCGAGGATGGGCAGCTTTCAGCCAAATACGCCTAAATCATTAACAAATTTCTTGGAAATATTGAAAACACTAGCCGCATTGCTGTTTTGGGCATTCTAAAAAGCCCGATAACACAAAAATAATTTCATAATATCGGAATAAGTTGGAAGCATATTATCACGAAGTTTAAATGAATTTCCAAATACTTTAAAATTTAGGTGAGTTTGAGGCATTTTGGAACGCTCGGAAAGAATATTCGATTAACTGAACATAACTTTGCAGACCGTATTACTCGCCTACTTTATATGTATACTAGCTGTAGCCTATGCGCTTCGCTACACCCATCGTATCGAAATTAAAAACCGGAAAAATATTTTGTAGAAAATTTTGGACATTTTTGATTTTTTCGATTTATTTTTTTGCGATCTAAGATTTTTGGCGATTTTTGATTTTGGCGATTTTTGACTTTGGTGATTATTGTTTTTTTTTTTTTTCGATTTTTGATTTTGGTGATTTTTGTTTGTTTTTTGGATTTTTGGATTTCGGTGTCTCTTGATTGTGGTGATTTTTGTTATTCGCTATATTCGGTTTTGCCGATTTCTGATTTGGCGATTCCGCCCATATTTTCCACGACTACTCACATTTTTAATTAATGTACTTGTCAGAAGTTTCAAAACTGTCATTTTCATAGTACTTCATATTTTTTTTTTGTATAGGAGGTGCCACGTCCATTGGTCTGATCCCGCCATTTTTTGGGCAACTACTCCTATTGGTAACTCATGAACTTAGACAAAATCCCAAGGCTTTTTCTATTATAGTACTTCAATTATATGATATGAAATATATACTTTGTATGGTGGTTGCCGCGCCCATTAGTCCGATCCCGCCCATTTTAACCCATGAACTCACACAAAGTCAGAAGGCTTTCACTTTTATAGTGCTCTAGTTATATGATATTATATATATATTTACTTGGTATGGGGGTGCCACGCCCACTGATCAGATCCCGCCCCATTAGTTGCAACTCTTCACATTAGTTTAATATACTTGTGCTCACAAAATTAAGTTATGGGTATACAATGAAATGTTTTTGTAGTTTTTCTCTTAAACCTAATTCTTCCGATTATAACCTTACTATTTTGTGGAACCCTGTTATGCTAGCAGTTGTTTACATTGATTGAAGAAAAATCAAAAATTTGGGTATTCCCCGAAAAATGTGGAAAAAGGTCATATGCGCTGTGTTCACATAATTAAGTCACCACGAGTATCGTGAGCAAATTAGTGTTTTGAAGATTTTTTTTGCGGTTTAAATAATAAATAAATTAAAAACAAATAAATTAAAAATAAATAACATCAGCTGAAACGCTATGGGTAAACAAAAAAAAATTCGAATTCGGCTGAAAGGAAAATAATATGGGATTGTTTCCAAAGATACAATATTATTGCAGAAGTAGTGGAGATTTTGAACTTTCCTCGTGGTAAAATTACAAATGCCATTACGCATTACAAAAAATATGAAACTTTTGAAAATATTCCGTGCCAAAAACCGAGAAAAACGACTTTAAATGATGATAGACGCATTGCAAACCTGAGTAAAACTGATCTTTTTTAACTTCAGAGCTAAAATGGAAACGGATTATGGCGTAAATGTTTCGTCGCAGACCATAAGACGACGTTTGCAAGAAAACAATTTGCATGGACGAATGGCCACGAAGAAACCGTTGGTTTCCTTAAAGAACACTACGAAGCGGCTCCGATTTGCGACTGACCATCTTGCTAAAGGCCTAAATTTTTGAAATTTTATTGTTTGGAGCGACGAATCCAAGTTTAACGTTTTTGGAAATGATGGTAGGCCATATGTGCGACGTCCTCCGCTTAAGGAATTGGATCCAAAATACCCCAAACAACTGTGAAACACGGTGGCTCATCAGTCGTGGTGTGGGGTTGCTTTACCGCATTCGGTGTGGGTGCTATAGTCAAGATTGATGGTATAATGAATGGGGAAATGTATAATAAAATACTAAAGGATAATTTGGCCACCGAATATGCTGACAATTTGCCGCATGCGTAGATTTTCCAACACGACAATGACCCGAAGCATTGTTCGAAGCTGGTTAAGTCGTGGTTGGCAACACAGTCCATCAAGCTTCTGGAATGACCGCCGCAGAGTCCGGACTTAAACCCTTTCGAGAACTTGTGGGGCATAATAAAACGAGTCATTGCAGCACGAAAACCGGCAAATAAGGACATGTTATGGAAAGTTATCCAAGAGGAGTGGCACAAAATCACTCCAGGCCAGTGCGCTTCTCTTGTAGCCAGCATGCCAAAGCGATGCTCCACAGTATTGAAGCAAAAGGGTTATCTTACTCAATATTGAGGTAAGCTAATGAAAAAATGGGACTCTCGACAAAATTTATTACTTATTTCTACAATTTCAACCATTTTCTTTCAAATGACTTAAATATGTGAGCAGCTCTTTGTGGCTAATTTCCAAGTTTTTAATTTTTTTTGAAAGAACCAAAATTTTGTAATTTTTAATTTCACTGTAAAATGATTGCTAACATATAAGAATAATAAAAATAAATTATATTAGAATTAAAAAAAAGGGTTTACGTATTTTTGACAATAATGTCGAGTAGCACACTAGTGATTTAATTATGTGAGCACAAGTGTATGTATGTTTATGTACATAGCTCCGGAACTCTTGCTGTCGCAGTACTCCAGATATTATATGTTAAAATTAGATGTTTAAAACCAACTTTCTATGGAAGGCGCCACGCCCACTTCAAAAATCAAAAAAAAATATAGCTTCTTTTTCGTTCCGGATAGGTCCAGCGGTGTAGTCTCCTATAAACCACAAACCAACATACAAACAAATATACAACACTTCACTGTTTATAAGACTAGCAGATTCCAGCCCTCGAAATTCGAATGCAAATTCTAGGAAATTTTATTTTTTCATTTAATAAATTACTGACCCTAAAGGTATGCTATGCCCAAAATAATTTTTCCATTCAACAAAATTATTATTGTAAATGAAGAAAACAAACTCATTTTTTTTTTTTTTGCAAACAAATTTACAAGTTTAATAAACAAACACATAGCATTGTATAATTTTATAATTTCAACTTAACTCCAATTTAAAAATTTAAAAATCTGTAAGTCTGGTGGACAGTTAAAAAGAAATAACTTTCAAATAAGATACGTTTGGTTAAAATCGGGAGATAACTGTTGAACAAATCATCGGTCACAAGAAATCGCCTTACCTATTAATATTATAGATGTATTTTTAATAAATTCCCAAATTTTTGTACTACAGTGTTTTCAATTTTTTTTATCTTAAATTTTAAATTTATAAAGGAACCTGAAGATATCAATTCAGGACTAGTTTTTTGTTTTTGAATGTTTTTGTTGTTTTATTTTCATCTTAAAAGGCAACTATTCCACCCCAGGCATTTTCATGCCACAAAATATTTTTTAAATTAAAGCTAGCTATAATATCACGAAAGAATTAAGTAAATTGCCTACTTTTCACTTTTCATATGAACTGACAACAAACAAATGCCTCAACTGGCATCTCGTAATTTTCTATTTATTACGTTTACCCTAAATCCTATAAAATGGCAAAAAAAATCCGGCTGTCAAACAACATGTTGGTAATTTCATTTTAGATGTCAAATGTTGTCAGGGGTTGCAAATGTCAAAACATTGCAACCCGTTTTCATACATCTGACAATAAAAGACAACAATTGACATTAAAAATGACGAATAAAAACCAGGCATTAGCAAAAAAAAAAAAAAAAAAAATAATCCGCGATAATCGTTTTTTTAATTTCTTAATTTTTTAATATATTTATTTTTTATTTATTTATTTATGTTTTTTACCACAAACATTTTAAAATTTTCAATAGAAATATAAAAAAATATATACACCACTGTTCTTGAAACCACTATCACAAAAAAAAAACTCGTAAATGAAAAAAATCTTAAATCTACGAGTTTTTTGCTGTTCTCTAATTTCAATAAGAATATTTTTTCTCGTTTTAATACACATAGAAAAGGCTTTGTGAAATCTAAACAAATGCCCTTTTTTTCTACTAAGCAGGTCTTAAGAGATAAAAAAAAACTAATTGATATTTAAACTCTAACATGTTTTTTATTGAACCTTGTCATTATTTTAAAAAATTAGACATTAATTTTATGAAAAAAAACGATTTTAAAAAACGTCTACATTTTGCGCTGATTTAAAAAAAAAACTCGTAATAAGTGGTCGATGTTAATAAAACACACTTTTTGCGATGATGCTGTTCTATAACTATAATAAAAACTTTTTATTTAGATTCTTTATGCACTAGTTATTGCAAATAAAGGAATTAAAACAAATTTTCATCAAATCACATATTTTTAGTAGTAATGCCAGTCAAATCCCATTTATTTGAATATCGAAATTTTTTTTGGTGATGCCTAACTGTTTAAAAATTAAAAAGTCATTTTTAAGTGAATGAAATTGAAGAACAAAAACAACTAAATGAACACATAAGTTGTTATTTTAAAAGAAAATATTTTTCTTTATACTTTTTCTATAAACTTAAGAAAAAACATGCACAAAATACTTAAAAGTTTTTTGTGAAACTGAATAAAGAACCATATGGCACCTCGGTTTCTAGATAATATATGTTCTTAACTCAAACATATGTTTCCACTAAATAAATAAAAAAAAAGTGGTTTCAGAAACCCAAAATTTCAATTTCATGTGATTTTAAATTCACTCTTATTCAAATAACAACATTTCAAGAACAGGGCTGATAAACTCTTATAAAATTTAAAACTTTTTAATATTAAACTAAAAGCTGACGAACATTTTATCTTGTGAAAATATTTCGCTGTGTCATGATGGGAAATTCTGCAGACCACCGGAAGGATAAACTTCATAATTGTAGCGAATGGACATTATTTAAAGTTTAAATAAAATTGACCATTTATAAAGCCATAAAAAAAATGGAATGGCAATTTTATAAATACACACATATAAGTTTAATATAATCTTGTTATAGCTGGCAATAGTAGTTAGTATAAAATAAAAAAAAAAAAAATTAACAAAAAATCATTGAAATTTTGTTGTGTTACAACAATTTCATTCACACTTTTAAAACCTTGTAAAACTTCGTGACGTCTAAATAGTGTGTCTTTATAATGAAATTTAAGAAAGCCTTCGTAAATAATACAACACAATGAATCGCGGTAGCAGTGAGAAATTATATTCCGTATTGAAATTGTTGTTTTTTTTTTTTTTTTATTTATTTTTTATTTTCTTATCATGCACAAATCATGATCACAGTAAATGAATCGAAATTGTTAATCATTCAATTACAATGCATTCCAAGAAAATTTCACATTACCATGAGAAAATCAAAAAAATGAACACACACGAACCAATCCAAACGTTATTTGACAATGAATGTCACACCAAGATGAAATAAATATGTGAGTGGCCTGGGAAATGATGGAATTCAATGAATTTCAAAATAACTTAATAATTGTAGAAAATCTTAAAAATTAAAATTTTAAATAAATTTTATGTAATTTTTATTTAAATGAATGAATAAATATTCATTTAAAAAATATTTGTTTGTGTGAGTATGTATAAAGTATCGATGGAATGTGACTCAACAGTGAATGACATTTTGTGAAATTCTTGATATATTGCATGAACAAACACTAAGCTTTAAAAGTACGTGGACTTTTGTTTATAAAAATATATTTTTGTATAAATTCTAATTATTTTAGAAATATAGTTGTTTAACAATATTATGATATTTCCTATAAACAGAAAATTAAAAACATTTTCTTTAAATAGAAAATAATATTTTTGTTTTAAGAAATTTATTTTGCAAAATTTATGTAATAAAAAAAAAATAACATAGCAATTAACTGGGCTATATTTTGCATTGTGTACTTTTTTTAATTTTACTGAATAAAAAAAAATTACGTTTAAAAAATTGTTAGAGCAAATAAAATAAATTTCGCCCGAAAATTTTTTCTCTAATTTTATATAACTTATTACAATTTTTTATGTAATTAATATTAATTTATTTTTCACTTCACTGAAAGAATTATCTTCTTGATATTAACCCCTAAATGCTTGATATTTTCTAAATAGTTTTTTATATGATTTTTTTTTTTTTTATTTTGAAAGGGGGATGTGTTACTTTTAAAGGGGTTTTGTCTACATTGTGTTTTTTCACTTTTTTTTTATAGTTTTTTTTTATACCATCCACTCCAGTGTGCAGAGGGTATATAAAGGGTGATTTTTTGCTATTATCTTTTTGGCAACACTGGTTTAAACAGCTGACGCACGTTTCGTGTTTTGTTTCATTGTCAAACATCTTCAGTTTGGTCTATAATTTAACCATGAATCGTCTTACAAACGAACAACGCTTGCAAGTTATTGAATTTTATTATCAAAATGCGTGCTCTGTTAAGAAAGTCCGTCGCACGCTTCTTCCATTTTATGGTCAGTTTAATCGACCCACTGACTAAATTTCGCACCAAATTTACATTGTTAGACATTAAACCGCCAACACGCTTACGCAGAGTGCGAACTGAAGAAAATATCGCAGCTGTATCGGCCAGTGTTAATGATGACCATCAACTATCGATTCGTCGCCGTTCGCAGCAATTGGGCCTCTGTTACTAAACAACGTGGAAAATTTTGCAGAAGGATTTAGGTGTGAAGCCTTGCATGACATGTGGATTCAACAAGACAATGCCACAATTGACGCATTGGAAGACAACACTGAAGCATTTATTCGTGAGATACCGGCCGAAATGTTGGAAAGAGTATGCTAAAATTGGACTAAGCGGATGGACCATTTGAGGCGCAGTCACGGTCAACATTTGCATGAAATAATCTTCAAACATTAAATTATATGGACCGTACTATCGATTCAAATACAGATTTCATGCATTTTTCTGAATTTTATGTGTTTTTTTTTTTGAAAACTTTCCTATAGCTCTTAAAAATCACCCTTTATAAGATTGTCTTTATATAAGTTTGTCATTCCGTTTGTAATTTTTAGAAAAAAAATTTGGACCCCATAAAATATACATATTTGTGATCCTTATAACAACCGGAGTTGATATAGCGATGTCCGTCTGTCCGTCTGTGGAAATCACGATGACGGCGTCAATCGGGCAGCTAAGGTGCTGTTTGACATAAAAAATGATTCTGTAATATCCTGAGAAGTTTGCTGTTTAAAATCGTCAAAATCGGTCGATCAGGGCCCGAGATTTGAATGAAGAACTAAAAAAAGTCTTGAAAAAATATAATTTTCTATCTTGTTCTTGTGACGATCACGCACTCAATACGATAGCTAAGGTGATCATTTTCAGTGAGAATGATTCACCAAATTCATGGAAGATTTCTATTTCAAAAATCATTAAAATCGGTGGAACAGGTCCAGGGAAATCTCTGATAAATTAAAAAAAAAATGAAAAATATGATGTATCTATATTATTCTTGCTGTCATTCTAAATGTTGTATTGTTGTCATAGCTGGACTTGTTGTTTTGGTGATCATTGTGGTAATAATATCCTTTCTACATTTTTTTTTATCAACTCTGGTAGAAAAATTTAACAGCTTCCATTGTTTTGGCATCACTAAAAAAATTTATTAGATCATTTCTGCCTGCCTGCAAACTTTCAGATCGATTGGGTCACGGGAAAGGGGTTCAAATCGATCCAAAATTTTTTCGACAAGCAGACACTACGTGTTAATATAAAGGGAGTAAAAATTCACCAACATCTAAAGCAAATAATGCTAAAATACCTAGTTGTTAATAAAAAAAAAAAAACAATGCAACACACTAATATAAAGGGAGTTAAAATAAAGGGAGTAAAAATTCACCAACATCTAAGGCAAATAATGCTAAAATACCTAGTTGTTAATAAAAAAAAAAACAATGTAAATATAGCAAAAAAAAATTTTATGTATAAATTTATTTATAAATTTTTATAAACATATTAAATAATACAAATAATATATATATATATTATATATGTATATCCATAACAACTGCATGTTAGAAATAAGTCGGTATATTATTTTATTTACATAAAATTCTGCAATATTTTGTTGTGGGGGAAAATATATTTCTTTTGCATTAACAGAGTGTCACTTCATTTTGCTCAGCGTGACTATGCCACAGTAGATGGCGCCACAATTTTTATTCTAATTAGCTTTGCAATAGTTATTTCTATTTTAACATGAATGTTAATATTTTCAACTGGATATCATACAGAACAATGTTAAGAGTATACACGGGCTGGTCTTTTATTTCATACGTTTTTTACAAATATGAACATAAGTTTGGCATATTAACTTTTTGTTGTCTTTAGAAAATAGAGTTACCGACTTCATCAATGAGTTTTTTGCTTTCAAAAAAGTTCTACATAGTTATATAGAATTATTATTCTGCTTTACCTACAAAATATCAGATTGCGATTACATCTAATTTTTAAAAATTGTTTATAATTACTAAAGCATTATTATTCACATAAATACAAAATTGCACTTTTTAAATTTTCCATTCAAATTTAAGAAAATATCAATTCTAAAAACTGGAATTAAAATCTCCAATAAATTAGAAAATATTAACTGAATTTCAGAAAATAATATCAAAACGTCGGAAATAATAATTTTAAATGTAGAAGACATCAATTGCATCTTTAATATACATATAAATTTTATTCGTTAAACACAAATTGAAATTCCAAAAAAAGCACCAAATATGTTTACAATTAAAAAATGTTTACATTAAAAAAAAATATTGGAGAAATTAATAGCTTTTCAGTAACTTCTTTTAACGATTGTCGAATCGTTAAAAAAGAAAAGCAAAATTATCAGTAAAATTTTTAAACGATAATCGCTATTGTTAAAGTCAGCTGTTGTTGTTATCTAAACGACAACCATTTTTGTGTTGTTTATTCAATCGATAAAAACTTAAATTTTTAGGTTGAAATGTCTTCATACATAAATAAAAATCATAAAATAGTGAAAATATTTTGCTTCTATTTAAAAAACTTTTTTATTTATATAAATAAAAAAATTAAATAGCATATTCAATTCATTATTTCATTTTCAAATAAATAAACAGCAATATTAGTAAAAAAAAAAATAGAGATATTAAACATAAACATAAAATCATCCTGTCAAACACGAAGTAATTTGTTTTTTTTTCTATTCTTCTTTGTGTTTTTCGCTTATTTTAAAAGAGATGCCACTCGTTTACAATTTAAAAAAATAGATTTGTCGACTGTTGTTAAGATGTGTGTACTTAGTGAACCACTTAATCCTCAGTGCAAACAACAATAGCTGTCGATATATTTTGCGATTGTCGGATCGTTGAAATTCTGTCGGATCGTTGAATTCGCACTACAGAAAACATTAATTTAAATTCAATGAATTTTAGAAAACCTCAAATGATATTTAAGAATTGCGAACATAAAAATTGTTACATAAATAAACGCAATTTGATGAGAATATTATTTATACATATATTATTTTTCACAATTTTTTTTTGGATGAATATTTGAAGTTTTTCAGAAAATAAAGATAACAAATTATTTGATAAGAAATTTTTGGCGTTTGGCATCCCTAATTTAATTATTTAAATTTATTCTCTATGTTTTCCAAATATGGCAATATTTTAATAAAAAAGTTGAGAGAGCTTTTTTTTGGTTATTATTTTGTTACTCCATCCGACCTACATGGCCGCAATGAAAAAATATTTCGCCAGTTAAAAGAAACTATACAGCCATCTCCAATTAGCACGATTTAATGCATATAGCCACCCTACACAACCGTTACCTTTGCAATGGAGTTTAGGGCGAGCTATTTAATTAGCAAAAACTAAATTAAACGAGAAGTTATGTCATATAACCGGAAACGCATGCATATTTTTCTAATATTTTGTTAACATTTATTATCAATACTCAAACCGAGGTGGAGGGTATCAAAGATTCGGCACAGCCGAATTTAACACTCTTACTTGTTTTTGTATTATTTATGGCCAAATGTAGGATAATTCCATCAAATGCGGAATGCTTGGTTAGGTTACATATACCCCGCTGGAGCAGATTTTTCTTTAGGACTGGTCAGAGTTGGATGAGGTTTCAATTATTTTTTCATTTACGCTGCAACATCGTCGCATACATTGTACTTGATCATGCCACTGATTTCCTTAAAACTGCTGCAGGTAACAATTTCGGCAGCGGTACAAATTGAATATGTGTATAATCGAGGTAATTCCTATATGGAACATACTCGATTCTAATTTAATGCTGCTCTTTTGGCTTCAATTCATTTTCATCTCATGTGTTTTTAGGATGTTAATCAAACTTAGTTTAGTTAAGCGATAGAAACTGCACGTCTAACTAAAAGAAATTTAATTGACATTCCTCGCTCATAGAGGCTGTTGCATTCTAAACCATAACACCAAATTTATTATTATCGGTAGTCAAGATACTTTGAGTAATCGTCGATATTACGCTGAAGGCTTGTATGTCTTGAACGAGTTGGTGTGTGAGGCTCCAGGATTCCGAGCCTGAAATTAAATGCTGTTGAAATCTTTAATTTTTGTGAATAGCGTGATCAAAGCTGAGTGAGTCTTTATCTACTCTACAAAAATAGAAAAAGTGGTTGTAAAAATTGGAGAGCTGAATATAATTGATACATTTGTCTAGATTGCAAATATTTTGGAGCATAGTATATGCATATGCTAATTTAATACTGGCATTCCAAGACAATGACATATCAGTTAACTTCACTTATGGATACGACAAATGCACTCGAATGTACATACGTAACTAATGATAATTAATAAACATATGCATATATACGTATATATTTATATCTGTAAGTTAATATTTACGTTTATTTGTATGTACATACTATTAATGTACGTTAATTGTGACATTAAGTGACTGCATTGAATTGCAAAATTTCAATTGAATTGTTATGAATCATTTTAGAATTCCAATTATTGCTTTATTATTTAATAAATATCTTTAATACACATACCGTTTTTAACTATTTATATGTAAATGTATTCACATATACGTGGTAAAATTGATAAGGGTTTAGAGTTGTTCATAATTCTCAACCAACGCATAACTGTGATAAACAATAAGAGATAACCGTGAACATTTCTGTCCAATTGCAATCTGCTCTGCGCTCTCAAAGGCGATGGAGAGCATGATCAATTTACATCTTGTGAACTACCCAGAGGCCAACTCACTTCTCAATGATCGACAGTATGGCTTCCGTAGAAAGCGTTCCATAGGAGACCTGTTAGCTCTACTTTCTGAGCGCTGGAGTCGATCCATTCGCAATTTTGGCGAATGTAAAGTGGTTGCTCTAGATATTTTCAAGGCATTCGATCGTGTTAATTCTGGGTTCCGTTCTTTATCTTTCTCTTTTCCTTATCTTTCTGAACGATCTTATTGGTCAAACTTTTAACTATATATACTCTTTCGCAGATGACAGCAGCATTTGTCATTCATTTTCCTTTAATTGTAGGCCAAGCCTCTTGGAGGTTGGGGGGCAAAAGGCGGACAATGAATGGCACACTCAATCAAGACCTGTTAACAATCTTCGACTGGGGTGAAGCGAATAGGTTTGATTTTAATGCGGTGGAGACTCAATGTTGTATGCTGACCCATAGGGCCATGGATTCAACAATGTCATCTGTATATATGGGTGGTATAGGCATTGAGGAGTCGGATACTCTTGATGTTCTAGGCATGAGAATTCAAGAATTCAACGAGCATGTTTTTCAAGTGTCGAAAGAAGCATTCAAGTGTCTTGGTTTTCTAAAACGGTGCAAAAATGACTTCACTCCCTCTGATCTTCTTAAAATGGAATACAACTCCCATATATGGGCAGGAGCTTCAAAGTCTGTTTTGGAGTTACTGGACCGTGTGCAAAGGAGGGAGTTGATGCTCATCAATGACAGTAGAGTATCCAACTCTATTGACTCATTGGAACATCGTCGGAATGTGGGTTGTGTAGCACTGTTCTATAGATACTACCGTGGGAAATGTTCTTCTGAGATTAACGAACTTATTCCAAGTGCCCGAGTTTCGGTCCACTCAACCCGCTTCTATAGTAGATCACATCCGTCTGTAGTCTATTGTCCAGTTGACCGCACAAAGCATTACAAAAACAATTCGTTTGTCAGACTAAGTAGCCGTATGTGGAATAAATTCCACGCGGAGGTCTTTCCTGACAGTTATAATCTAATACAATTTAAGTTAAATATCCAGAAACACTACTCCCTCTTTCCTCCTTCCCATAAGCTATTTTCCTGAGATCAACACAATGCACTGCATCACTCATTCCCTGAGTATTGGTTTATAAAACAAAAAAATCGTTTCACAACTCACATATGTATGGCTAATTCCATAGTGACAGACATAACATTCAGAGATCTTAATGATTGAGTTTGAAATTATTCAGGCTCAAGACCAAATGTTTTTACTTTACATAAAGCAAAAAACATTGGCACATTTGTTTAAAAAAATTGATCTATATTCTGCATGACAGGTTATACAGCTGTTTCGGGAAGAGTCGCCAACCCTCATCAGTAATTGAGCTGTATAACCTGTCATGCAGAATATAGATCAATTTTTTTAAACAAATGTGCCAATGTTTTTTGCTTTATGTAAAGCAAAAACATTTGATGTTGAGCCTGAATAATTTCAAACTCAATCATTAAAATGATAAATATCGAAAACAAGATTTTTTATTTTTTATAAAAAATAAAAAAAATTCAGAAATCTTTCCAAACCAATATTATACAGTAAATCTTTTTCATTGTTCATAAAGTTCTACAAAATGATGCAGACGGACCTGAACAACATATTTACGATTAGAAAAAGTGAGAAAGTATTATTGTTTTTAGTAGTTGGGCGCAAAAAGCAGTCGTGACAAATATGGCAACAAACAGACATCATTTTAGAGAATGTTTGTAAAACACAGAAATGCTCTGAAGTTGTTTGTATGAAAAATTCGAAACAATTGTTTATAGTTAATATAAGAGCTAGTTTATTAATAAATCATATAAAATATGAATTCTGAAATAAATTATAGTAAAAAGAAGTATTTTGTATTCTGACAGACATGACACTGCTTTCTGTTTCAAACTACACTTTTCCTTTCTTACTGGAAAAATAGGGGCTATAGAAATATTAAAAAAATACACTTGACAAACTATTGTCATATTTTCACGCAATTTGAACCCTTTTCTTTGAAATGGTATCAATAAAAATTATTTAAAATAAAATTTTAAAATTGGACCTAAGGTTAACCTTTGCGTGGAATTACCTATATATAGTTAATTCATGTATTGCAATATCTCTTTTTTCTTCTATATGGAAAGTAGGCAAAGTTGTACCTATTGCAATTTTCGACCCATTACCATTTTACCTTGCTGGTCGAAAATTTTTAAGATTTTGTTAAAAAATCAAATTCAGTTATATTTCTCGATTTCCGGAAGTCATTCGACTCGTTAAGCCATGATTTATTAGCAAGGAAACTATTGAAACAATATAATTTTAATCCGTTGTCTAGTAAACTATCGTTTTGTTTTTAAGTAAGCCAATTTGTCCAAATACGGGGTCAATATTCTAGCTTATTGGAAAATCGTCGCCTAATAGCTCCATAAATAGCCGCCCACATAAACAGCTGTCGATCGAATGCAGTAAGTGTGAGTACAGTAAAAAGACGTCTTACAGCGGCTGGCGTAAACGGCAGGATTGCCGTGAAACAACCTCACCTTCGCCCATAAGATAAAATAGAGATTAGAGTGGGGTAAAAAATATGGAAACTCCAAGAGTTATTGTTTAACTTTAAGTTTAGGTCACCTTAACATCTAAGATACTTTGCCAAAGCATCACTTAGTCATTTAGTTTAAAAAAACTTCTCAATTTACCTACTTATGTTTTAAGATACATATTTATATTTTCATAATTAATATAATTAAATTTATCAAGATTGCAAGTTTAGAATAACTAATTTTTATAATTACAGAATTGCAAAGCAGCAAACTATATATTTCGCTTTATATTAAATTATAAAAACATTCCATTTATTTAAGAGCCAATTGAATTAGCTACAGACCATCCTAGAAAGTACTGCTTATTAAGAAGCATATAGTATTTTTCTACTTGCATTGTTTATGACTGTTACGCAAACTCTTAAGATAAAAACCAGTTAATTTCAATAATTTATTAAAATTCATTTCGATCAATTCAGACGTAATGTTCAAATCCTGGCGCTGTCAATCCACACAATTGCAAAAATAATTTTAAATATTGACGAGTTAGAGTCAAGGTCTATACTTCCTTTTGAGCTAGTGTAATTAGCCCTTTCCATTAAACCGAAATTATCACAATTTAAAATCCGTTTCTTTGTGTTTTACACCATAATAGTGAAGGAGGACATGCTTCGAAAGAGGCAAAGATTACTTTAAATACAATATGATAAATATCAAGGTTCACAAAATACACACATGAAACACACAAGTTTCTGTTCTAAAGCAGCCAACACATATTTTTATTTTCATATCAATTATGTGTGTTTCTAAATTTTGTACGGTGCCCAACACAATCATTACTGTGTTTCGTTTTAATATTTCGTTACCTATACGAACATTTTTCCATCACGTATTTTTTGTTTCGAACACACGTAAACCAACACAGATTCGAGTGTAGCTTTATTTTAAATTCGTTTTCTTGCATGTGTACTGCTAAAAAAAACAGAACATGTTCTTCAACGCGTACATCTAAAAATTAAAGCGAGTAAAATGTCCAAATCCACTTTGTGGAGGGATTGGTAGAACTACAGGTTGTGTCTGGTCGGATGAAGAGCACAAACTGCATTACAATCTTGAAGTTTAATCTATTGCTTTAGTTGAAGCAACAGCCAGAACAATCCTTCGTTGTTCAGCACGATAAGTAAGGAGACCGCGGAGTGGTAACGGTCAAAAAATATTATGTTGATGGAGTGGTCACCGTGCTTGGCAGACATGAGTCCAATAGAAAATATTTGGGGCATTCTAGCGAGTCGCATTTATGCCAACAACAAACACTGCAGCAGCATGGAAGAGTTGAAAAGTGCAATATTGAGAGAATGTGACTTTTTTGAGCCCTTAGTTTTGAAGAATTTAATAAAGTCAATGGATAAAAGACTATTTGAATGCATCCAAAATAAAGGAGGATTAATAAAATCAAAAAGGTAGAAAATTTGTTATGGAACGCTATATAGTTATGAAACTCTATAATAAGTGTATAATATGAATCCAAATCAATTTTATAATGTGACTTAAAATATAATGGTGGCATATATGCGATTTTTACCGTTTTTAAGATACCACAAACAAGTTGTTGTTTGTGCATAAAAAATAGAAAGCCTCAGCAAATACAAAAATAATTCTAGCTCAATTATTTAAAGATAAAGCACTTGGCTACAGTTATGAAACGCACCCTATATACATATGGGGGGTTTCATGTCAAGTGCACCAACTTTTGAAACCGATGTCTTCCTCCTCTATATATTCTCGATCTAAAGAGTTGATTAAATTTTCTTTGATGAATGTGTTTTTCGGGCAATTGGTACATTCACCTAAGTGGCAAGAAGTTATTGCATTAGGACACATAGCCAATTTAAGGCAATCGCGGTAATCGTGTAAATCTTCTGCCGAATCATCTGTTAAATACTTTAAGTTGATTTCCTTCCACATCAGTTTAACATTTTCATGGTAAATTTGGGTTAATTTCGTGAAGCCAGATTGAAATGTTGCAAATAACTGTTTCAGGTTACAGATAACCATTCTCTACTGTTATGTTATGAAGTTATGTTACATACCTTCGGAAAGGTTAATTTGTCTAGTTTCTCAGTATAAGTTTTATTTGTAAGGTTTTACACACAAATAGGAAAAAATACAAAATAGTGCATTTGTGAAAAATTGAAAAACCGTTGTCTTGAGTTACAAAACATTTATTTTGATAGATATCCCACTCCCATCCCACTAAGCGACCAAAAAGCTCTTAAAGGAAAAATCCTAAGCTTTCTTATGAAAAAAAAAAAAAAAAATAAAAAATGCACTTTTTGAAAAAAAGGCAAAAAATGCTTTAATTTAGCAAAAAAAAGTCAAAAAAAAATTTTTTTTTTAAGTATTTTTTTCCGAAATATTGAAGAAATATCTATCTAAACTATTTGGGAGAAAATTTTCTGAGAACAATAGGTAATAAGTTACATGGATGAGAAGAAACACCTGTGTGGCCAAAATGTCAAATTTTGATCCCCTCTAACTCAGAGAGATCTGGACCGATCTTATTGAAAAATTGTGTCTAAACTACTATCCAATAGGACTAACCTTGGTGCAAATTTCAACCCGATCGGAAGACATCGGTTTCAAAAGTTGGTGCACTTGACATGAAACCCCCCATATATATATTTCTTTTTTTTTGTAAATCGAAGAAATTTTAAATTTATATTTTTGTTATACTGAATTTTTTTTTGTGTAGTTATGCTCATTACTGTCCCAGTCACTGATATCTATATTATTAATGGGCTAGGCGATTTCTTGTGACCGATGTTTTGTACTACCGTTTTATCCTGATTTTGACCAAACGTATATTATTTGAAAGGTATTTCTTTTTAGCTGTTCACCAGATTTACAGATTTTTAACTTTTTTTTCTTTATTTTGAGTAAATTGCATTTAAAGTTGCTACTAACACATACATAAAATTATACAATGCTATGTGTGTTTTATTAAATTTGTTAATGCGTTTGTTAATGAGTTTGTTATCTTCACATTAATAATAAACCATAAAATTGTTGGTTTTTGAATTGGCTAAGTTGAAAAATAAAGCTGCCTAGACATTGCACTCGAATTTCGAGCGCTGGAAACTGCTAGTGTAATTTTAATTCCATAAAATTAATTATCACTCATACGTCTCAGTATTTATATCTCTGTACTACGAGCTATAAAAATGTAGTGTGAGATCATCGTTTCTTAATAATCTAATCCATAAAACCAAGGTTTTTATTAAAAATCTTTCTTTCGTTATGCATATGAGTTTTGGGTCACTCCGTGACTGTGCGTGACTATCTTTTTAAGTTAATATTTGGTGACAACAAGTCTGTGGACCAAGTTTTAAATTGATTGGTTGCGGAGAAATGCGGTTTAAATCACTCAGTGACTGTGCGTGTCTGTATGTGACTTACTTAAAATTAATCTTTTTTCACAGCAAGTCTATCGACCAAGTGTCACATCAATCGGATAAAGGGAAATGGGTTTAAATCACTCCGTGGCTGTGCGTGACTACCCCAAAATTAATCTGTAGTCAAAACAAGACAATGGGACAGACAGACAGAGAGTATGCATTAGTAGAAAGAGTTTAAAAAGTGAATTTTCTTAAACAGTGAATTTTCTTAAATTCACTTAGGGTGAAAGTGGTAAAAAAGTTAATTTTCTTAAAAACAATTTTCTTAGATAAGTAATTTTTCGTAATAAGGTAATTTTCTTTAAAAACAACTTTTTCTTAAAAAAAGTGCATATTTTTAAAACAGCACCGCTTCTTGAAAAAAGTTAATTTTCTTAAAAAATACCTTTTCTTAGAAAAGTACATTTTCTTAAATAAGTACCTTTTCTTAAAAACTACATTTTCTGAACAAAGTAACTTTTCTTAAAAAGTACTTTTTCTTAAAAATAATTTCTTAAAAAATACTTTTTTTTTAAATGTTCCTTTTAAGAGAATATCTATTTTATTTCTAAATATTAAAAAATTGCCAAAAAAATTTCTCTTGTTGTAACCGAGTTCCAACCAATCTTTTTTTCTGTCTGTATGAGTATTTTGTGATAAAGCTTTATAAAAAAAAGTAAGAAACTGTTTATTAACGAACATCAGCTAAAGCCACATCCGTTCGTAGGGTATCTCTAGTATATTTCTATCAAAAAAGTTCGCACACCAAGTCTGACTTATATTTCCAAATCTATTAGATATTTTTTTTATCACTTTTATGAATTTCGAACCCTATGTGTGTGGTCCGGTTAGCATTTTTGTTGAAAAATGATATACAAGTTGTATGATTAATTTGAACTTTGACGATATCTTGTTTGCATTAGTAAGTAGGTAGTGACAGTAGTATGCGATACAAAAAAAGCCAACAATTCCATTGTTTATATTGTTCACGCCCCTACGATTACGTCAAATCAAACAGCACGTGGATATTTTAGAGCATATATATTAATTTTGTTTTAATCAGAAAAAAAAAAACTAATTAAATAACTAACACAGACATTTTGAAAAAGAAATTTAAGAATATTATCAACTACGTATTAGATAGAAACTAAAAGAAAATCATGTGATATTATAAGTAATAAAAAAATTATCTTTTATATAAATTCGTTCATTTGTATTTAATTTTGTTCCAACTTGATCAGGATACGATACTATGACCTCATGCTTCAGTCAAATCTTTGTAATAAAAATTGTTACGATATTTTAGTTTTATTCATATTATTTTAAAACTCATATAATTTTTATTTTTTTTTTATATTTTTTTTTATATTTTAAATTCAAAACATATGTATATCTATATATTAATACGTGAAGGTAAATTTTTAGTTCCCTTTTTAAGCTATATGCGGGCACGTAGGTGTGTGAAAATTGGCATAGTTATAATTCATATGGAGAAGCAGCTGATAATGATAAAATTTATGTTTAAGCTATCTTAAGAATATATTAAATTGAATAAAATAAAATATTTATAATAATTCGTTAAACCATGTTAATGCGAATGATTTAAATTATATATCAGACGCTCTGTGTTGAATTGTGAATCGCTAAAATTGATTAACGTACCTTTAGGCTTATTTAAATACAGTGGACCCTCGGCTAAAGTACACAATTGGTTCCAGCATCTTGTTCGTTGTGCAAAACGTTCGTTAAGCAAACCATTATTCCCATATAAATCAATGTAAAATAAAATAATGCGTTCCAGGTCGAAAAATACAGTCTAATATGTTTCAATTTGAGCTTTTATTGAAAGAAAGTAACATAAAATGCATCAAAACTTTTAAAGATCTGAAAAAATACACCAAAATATTTTAAGTTCAGCTTTTATTGAAAGAAAGTTATATGAAACGTATAAAATTTTTTAAGGAACTGAATATGTATTGAACGGAAAGAGACAATCTGAAATGGAAAAGAGAAAGAGTTTGGAAAAGAAAAATTTTTTATAATGGGGTACATGCATACCTAGTTTTTTTTTAACAAAAAACTGTTTAGAGTCGTTTGTTTCTGACGTCGCTTCAAAATTTGTTGAAAATGAGACACAGCATTATCGTTGAATAATTCTGTTGCACGTATAGCCTCTGTCTGATTGAGGTGATGCTTTTTGCTCTGCCACAAGCTCAGCGATGTCATTGCTATCCACCTCTAGCCCAATCTGGTCAGCCAAAAATATAATTTCGTTGGTTATTGGATTCGTAGATACTGCGTCGAGTCCTTCAAATGTGCATTCAGCAAAATGTTCGGGCCAAATTTTTTCCAGGAAGATTCGAGTGTTCTCTTAGTAACGCCTTTCCATGCCTTTTCAATAATTCTGAGACAGCCAACAATGTGGAACTGATCTTTCCAAAACTCTTTTAGAGTGAGATTGGTTTTTTCAGTCACGTGAAAGCAATGCTGAAAAAGTTCTTTAGTGCAGAGCTTCTTGAAGTTAGAAATAACTTGCTGATCCATGGGCTGAACCAATGGGGTGTTATTAGAAGGCAAAAAGTGAATTTTGATGAATTTCAACTCTTCAATGAGATCATCTTGTAAACCTGGTGGATGTGAAGGAGCGTTGTCCATAATAAGCAAGGCACGAAGAGGCAAATCCGTCTCAATCAAATATTTCTGCACAGAGTAGCCAAAAACTTTTTTGATGCACTCAGTAAAAAGATCACGTGTCACCCAAGCTTTACTGTTGGACTTCCACATGACATTTAGCTTGCTCTTGTCGACATTATGCTTTTTGAAGGCACGTGGATTTTCTGAATGATAGACAAGAAGTGGTTTTATTTCCAAGTCGCCGCTTGCATTGGCAGAATAAAGCAGAGTAAGGCGGTCTTTCATTGGCTTGTGGCCGGGCATTGGTTTTTCCTCTGCTGTTATGTAGTTGCTTGGGCATCTTTTTCCAAAAAAAGACCCGTTTCGTCGCAATTAAAAATCTGCTGGGGCAAGTAACCCTCAGTATCCACAAGCTTCTTGAATTCGCCGACAAAACTCTCTGCTGCCTTAGCGTCTGAGCTTGCTGCTTCACCATGTCTATGAATACCAGTACTTTTTTTAAAATCTTGAACCACCCCTTACTTGCTTTGAACTCTTCTCCTCTGGCTGTTGATGTTCCTGGTGACTTTTCAATAAGATTGGTGAAAATCGTTTTAGCCTTCTCACAAATTATATTCTGCGAAATTGTCTCACCTTGCATTTGATTTTCGTTAATCCATATCAGAAGCAATCTTTCAACATCATCGAGAATTTGTGGTCGTTGCGAAGAAACTCTTGATACTCTCTTTGAAGCATTCACCACCTCAAGCTTGTCCTTATTTTTGAGGATAGTAGAAATCGTTGACTTCGATAAGTTGAACGTACGTCCTAAACCAGCCACACCCAAACCTTGTTTATGTTTTCCAATGATCTTGAGTTTCATTTCAATAGTTATTTTGGCTCTTTTATTTTTATCTTTCTCCGAATCTTTTTTTGAAGGCATTTAGGTATGTTATTTTGCAATTTTTATAAAAACAAAATTAAAAATTGAACATTTGTAAGTTTCAACACGTCTTGTTACGCACACAGGTGATACAATTATGCACAAAAATAAAACAAAATGCACAATTATGAAACAAAAGCTAAACTCAGACAGAACTATAAAGTGTATTCGGGGTTTCTCCTATTTCGTTGCTAAACACAGACTGAAAATTTACATGCAATTTTCGTTGGTCGTTATGCGAAACTTCGTTCGTTAAGAGAAACTTTTGTCCCAAAAAAAAATGTGTTCTTTATGCGAAATGTTCGTTATGCGGGGCGTTCGTTAAGCGAGGGCCCACTGTATTCATAACTTTTTAAATATATATAGATTAAAAACATTGGAAGACACAAATTGAATGAAAAAGTAACATTTCCTAGAATTTGCACTCGAATTTCAAGTGCTGGGCTATACTATACTAGTCTTTGCTATTATATTTATTTATTTTTTAACTACACTCTGTTCTTAAATTTTAGATTCATTAATGTGACCATCCCTATCTAGTATAATTTCACGACATAGTCTTCGCATCTTTTGAATCAAATTTTTCAAAGTTTCTGGAATGATCTGGTTTCATGCTTCCTGCGATTTGTTACCCAGGTCTTCCTTAGATGTAGGACAGGTAGTTCGAACTTTCTTGTCAAATTCATCACATTGTAACTCTATAAAATTGTGGTCAGGTGACTGTGGTGGCCATTCCATGACTTTACAGATTCCAGCTGTTTCCTAAATACTGCTTAAAATTTTTTGCTGCATGTTTAGGCTCATTATCTAGCGGAAATATTTTTTTTCGACTCAAAATACTTAATCTAGTGACAATAGAACGATCTCTCAGAATAGCTTTAAATTGGGTTTTATCGAATATTCCTTCGTTTCTGTATAACCCGCTAACATTTTCGGCAGAAAAGCAACTAAAAACTATTAGGAAATCTCCTCCGTCTTTGACTGTTGGCACTTGTCATGCATCTCGCTTACGTTCGCCAGCTTAGCACCTCAAAAAAATTCACCGCTTCTTGGAGTCGAACACTGCGAATCAGCGGACTCTGGTTTACTGTGGTCACATTTACTGCATACGTTTGGCTGCTGTTTATGTGAGCGGTTATTTCTGGAGCTGTTAGAGAGGCTTTCGTTTACTTGTCGTAGTATTAAATAATTATCACGTTTTGTTGCTCTGGGCCGACCACTTCGATTTTTGTTCGTAGTTGTACCATCCTCTTTGAATTTTTTCACAATATAGCCCACGGTTCGACGCGATAATTTAAGCTCCGTGTAGTATGGTGTCGGGGTACAATTGAAATCTCCACAGTTTTTTGCCATACTTTCTTTTAATTCAATCAAATATTTTGTATTTTCACTTTCACGTGACGTAATAACTCGGCATTTTTTTTGTCTAATGCGTTTAAATTTTAATTTTTTCAATTCTTTGTACTTCCTTCCAAAAAAAAAAAAAAATTAAATACCTGCCGCTACCTGTCGGTTTGCAAGAAGCCCACTATAATCCATTACTCAACAAGTAAGAAAATTAAAGTCGGTCTAGACTGACTTTACGATACCCTATGTCATGTGTTTAGAGACCCTATCAATTAGGTCCAACTAATTAGATATAGAAAATAAGCATAAACCAAATTTGAGCAGCATTGTTATTAATTTTTTTTTGCTTTTGAATATGAAGAAGTTCATATCGGATGTTTTATTTATATGGGACCTATCCTGACCATATTTGGTGAGGTTAAATGTTTTTTGCAAACACATAATATACCCATTTGGGGAAAAATCTGTGCAATACTTTTGCTTTTTGATATATTTAAGTGAATATCGGGAATCAGCTTTATATGGGGGCTATGACTAAGAATTGTCATATAGGGTTTATTTTTGGACTACTGATAAATAGATGCAATAAACATACACAAATCCAATTCGACGGAGAGTTATCATATATTTGGATATTATGATAATTTAAGTCGATCTCAAAGGGGTCATTGGTATGGGGACTAGGTCTAAACATGAAACGAGCTTCTCCAATTTCAATGGCATTCCTCCTATGGCCGATAGAAGCTTATATTCTAAAATTCATAAAAATTTATTCATATTTACCACCTGTAGTTTGATTACAAGGTTTACATGGATATACAGATGGGTCAAATATCTTTGGTAATTACAAACATTAACACAAAGTCAGTATACTCTGACCACATTGGTTTATACATATACGTTTTTGAGAAACGTAAGTGAATTTACTAAATATGGTCATAATCGGTTAATTTTTTGACCAAGTTCCCATATAATAATAACATCAGATATCCACTTTTTCATCTGCGCTCCGCAAATTAATCACAATACCAATAAAATTTCATTTATGCTTACTTTCCATATCCTGTTATTGCCTCCGTAAAGTCGGACCCAAGGCCCTCTCTCGAGAAGCATGATATGGGGGGAGTTATACACACCGACTATAATCTTCTTACTTTTTGTAAATAGACTAACTTAGATTACCTAAAATACTTCACCCGGACCTTTTAATTTTCTGACTTTCAGAATCTGTCCATTAACTCGTCAAACTATAGGTCGAAATTGTAAATGTATTTGGATGAGATTAAGCACAGATTGTCAATGTGAATTACAGTTAAAGTTATGTACAATATTAAAACCAAGAAATATCTATAATATAATAATGACCGAAGTTTTGTTCTACCATTTTGCAGATTTATAGTTTTTTAAATTTTTTCCTTTATTTTGAGTAAATTGCATTTAAAGTTGCTACTAACACATACATAAAATTAATGCTGGAACCTGCTATTAAACTTAATTATAACTAAAAACAGATTCGGTGTACTATTAATTACTTTTGCGTCTAGATATCTCTTTTGAAAGTTTCTGGAATTATCTCTTTTCCTGTTTAAGCAATTATTGGTGGCGGTAATGACATTTTTATTATAAATTAAAAAATCCTTTCATTTGGATTTTTTCGATGTTGGTACGTTTGGACCTAACACTCCTGGACAAATTAGCGGAACATTGTTAAACCAAACCTTTTTGGTTTTAAGGTCAAAAAGGCAATTTTCATGAGTACATAAAAATAACGGTATCTTCTCAAAAGATTCAGAAATGAAAAAGTCGTAGAACAAACTTTGTTTCTGATAGCCCAGAGATTAATTTCAACAATAAAAAAGTTCTTCGCAAAAAGTCGATTTTGAGATGTTGCTAAATATATAAAAATTTTTTTTTAAAGAAATCGAAGTTTTTAAATAAAGTGAACTTTTTTAAGGAGAGGAACTTTTTTAAGAAAAGATGTGTACTATTGCACGGAAAATACTTTCTTAACAAAAGATACTTTTTTAATATATAATATTTTGTTAGAAAGTTTCTTTTTGAAGAAAATGTGTACTTTTTTAAGAAGAGATGCTTTTTGAATGAAAATTACTTCTTAGCAAAGGGTACATTTTTAAGAAAATGTACTTTTGATACAATAGGTACTTCTTTAAGAACACATATTTTTATTAAGGAAACATATTTTTTGTTAATTTAATTTAAATTTTCAATTTCAATTTAAATTTTTTAAGAAAAGGTCGTTTTTAAGAAAGCGCTCTTTTTAAACTCTTTCTTTTAACTCATACTAGAGGACCCCTGCTGCTCCGCAGCATTATATTATATTATATTAATTTTTATAATATAATACCAAAATTTGCCAAGAGAAGTTAACGTACAGTAATGCCAAAATATGCCAAGAGAAGTTAACGTACAGTAAAAGTAAAGTTGATTCTCCCCGCATAACTTTCCTCAAACCCAACGAATTTAAGCAGTTGATAGCTCAAAACTGGTTCTGAGTCGATCGGTATATTAAAAGACGGGTATAGGTCAAATATTTTTAGTAATTAGAGACATCAGCACAAAGTCATTATACCCTGATCGCAGGGGCGCACAGTGTTGTGTTTTCATATAAACGGTGGCCAAAAATAGAAGGAGTTTTCATAAAAGAATGAAAATTAGTGCACATTGCTTTTATAAGTAGGAAATAAAAAAAACGAAGTTTAGAGAATCGGCCCAAGGACACGCCCACCTCGCATATATCCTGAAATGAAAAACCTTATATTTTCCAAAGTTGTTTCTGGAATTGAACCAAACTTAGCTCGATTTGTCTCTGATATATTCCTGATAACTTTGTTAAATTTTATAAAATTATCTCAAAGGACACGCCCACCTCACATACAACCTAAATGTAAAAATTGTAATAATTTGGAAATTAGCAATCCGATAACATGCATGTGAATATATTTAGTAATATTGTAACATATTTCCAATTTTCAAAAAATTGGACAAGCGCCACGCCCACCTCCCATACAACCTAAATTTAAAAATTGTCATAATTTAGAAATTATCGATCAGATAAGAGCAAAATTTTATAAAAATTAATTTAGTACGTAAGTCCTTGCCGCTCAGTAAAAAATAAATTTAGAAACATAAATTTTATTTATTTAACATAACATATTTAACATGCATACATAAAATATATATAAGTATTAAAGGCAATCAAAGTATATTAACAATTATCACTGTAATCACTTTCAGATTCTACCAATGATTCATTCGCTGTTTTTATGTCGTTAAATCTTTTTTTTTCAACTATTTTCTGACTACGCATCGAAATTGATGGCTTGACTGCAGAATAAGATAATTTATGAGGTCTCTCATGGAGGCAATCCTACTTATTTTTCTCGTATGTCTTAATCTTGCATTTCTTATAATTTTATGACTTGATTCTATTGCTTCTTCTGATAATATTCCAATGGGAATTGTAGAATATTTAATAAAATCTATACCATGAACTAAAATTTTGTGCACAATTGAAGGCATATAGTACCAAGAATATAATTCGAAATATAAAAGTGCAGTATCTTTTAAAAGCTCTTAAAATAATGGAAAAATTTTTTATTAACCTTACATCAACATTAGTAATCTGAGCTGAAAGTTCCACATTAGAAAAGAAGCGCCTTGCAGTATTGCCATCATTTGTTGTGCCTTACCCCGTCTTATCAAGTATAAGACCCATTTCAGACTTAAATTTTGCTTGCATATTTCTCTTTTGCTCAGCAACCTGATCTTTATTTTCTTTTCCTACCACTTTCCATTTCTTTATATGCTGTTTGTAAGAAATATGCAAAATGCATTCAAAACATTTGATGCATGCATGTAATGTCGACAATCCATACTGATAGCACTGTTCATTCACAGGCCTTTCGAAAATCGATAAGCTGTTCATTTCAGATGGCTTAGCTCGACATAAAGCACAAGTTGAACTACTACTGTTTCCACTTAATACATTTAAAACTGCACCATCTATCATCGTCAATTGCATTTTATAATGAACATTAAGATTTTTGTTTTTTGAAATGTAATTATATGTATCTAGACCTTCAATTTCTGAATTTATGCTATCCCTTACTGATTGTATTACATTTGGATTCTTCTTTGTAAAAATAATTTTAAGTGATCTACATAACCTCCAAGACGAATGTTTATCATTTTCCCAAACTACTTGATCATCTGCCCAATCCAACAAGCGTAAAGGAACGAAAGAAGTAACAAACATAAATTCATCACTACCTTCTTCATTTTCAAATTTTTGTTTGTATACACTATGACCACTACTGCCGTCAAATCCCCACTTGCATTCCAGAACTATATCATTTTCGGTATCAATATCATGAACATCTAAAATGCTTCTTACAGTTTTGTCTGAAATCTTTTGTAAGAGGACATCTGCAGAAGTTTCTGTTACTTGTATTTCATCAGGCAAAATCTTTTTTTTAGCATCTGAAATCATATAGTATGACGGAAAGCAATTTTCGTGAACAGAATTTACTACTTTTCTCATCATATTGTACTGCCTCATAGATAAATCCATATGAATGTATAATGCTAGAGCACTTTCAACACAAATTTTCTTATCAGTATTTAAACCTGTTACACTTTCTCCGGCTTTTTAAAAGCTTCAGATGAAGTAGAAGCGACAAGTTCTTCCACTCGCTCCTTTTTGTTCTCATTGAACCCTCCTCATAAGAAACATTCGGTCGGCCTCTACCACTTGTATTTGCTTCCTAATATAGTATCACACAATATTTTTTTTTTTCAAAACTAAAACTTTATACGGAAACTTACATTACAAATCAATTCACCAAATAAATCGCTATCTAGCCAGTCACTCAACTCAGTTTTAAATCTATCTCTCATGCGATGATATTTAGACCAATTTTTAGAAAATTTTAATGATTTTCTACAAAATCTTTAACATGACGCATAACATCGCAGGGTCTGTTTTCCTTTATCTCTAGCCACAGTTGAAAAATAGTACGAATCCGCAACGAGGTCGACACTAAAAAACAATCGCAAAAAGAATTCGGGCAATATCGGGCAGCTGAACTTTAAATATATTAAAATACATACTTGTAGCTACAAAATACAAAAAACAGGAAAAGTGTTATTTCTACTTTCTTTTAAATTCTCTACGAAAGTTCACGGTTGCTGAAAAGTCTTGACAATGCCTCACTACTATCTTTTTTCTAACGGTATCTGACATATGATCAATATTTGTAAAGAAAAACAGTGTTGTAATTATAATTAGAAGCATCACTTACAACCCTGTTATAAATTTTGGTAGCCGTTACATTCAAATACATACTTAAATTCTTATTGTTATAAATGAACATAAAATTTGGGATTTTCCCATAAATTTCGTATGCTGAACACAAACCTTGACTTTGAACCACTATAACTTTAAAATTTGTAAACATTTTAAGAAGATATTTTAGATATCATCTAACCAGAGTGTTAAAAAAAATATAAAAAAACGTTCAAATTCTAACATTGACACTAACCATTTTGGCCAGCCTCGTGACACAGTGGGGCGTAATCATGGGGGCGGCATGCCCTTCCCCCCGAAATCATTTGAAAATCTTTAATTTCATAAACACTTTCACATCATATCAACACGTTTCGTTAAATTTTTATATTAATTTAAAAGCACTTAAAAATGAGAGTAAATATTTTTTAATATTTTTTTTTTAAATGAGGACATTTTTGATCATCAAAATTTATTTAGTGTAGTTGTATTTTATTAACGACAATAAACTAAAAATAAAAAAGAAATGTGTGAAGAAATGATAAAATAATGGAAAAAGTTATAGATACAATGAATATCCTCAAATACCTATAAATATGAAGAATGAAAACCAATGAAAACAAATCATATTACGAATTGATGTGGAGCATTTTTTCTTTGTCTATTTATTTTCAACCACTACGGTACGTACATACGTTTGATAAGTAGGTGTTATGATATGCTAGACAAGAACTATTTAACATAATAATGATGAATGCATACATGATGATGAGACAATATAGTGACATGTTTAATTATTGTTGTTTTTCTCGTATGAAGCAACTAGTGGCGGCACGTGTCATAAAAATAGAACATGATTAACGATTCTGAGAATTTTCTTTTAAATACATATTTATAATTTCTACTTAAAAAATTTTTGTTTCACGTTTAAATAATAAGTTCACGGGATAAACGCTTTAAGTGTTAATACATAACTTTACGTGCATGTCTTACAGCAGATTAACAAAGTCTTTAAGAGTGATGATGATGACACAGATGTTTCTCAATACACTCTTGAATCTGGTTAAGATATTTTTGTATTTTTTTTTTCGAAATTTAATGTTTTTAGATCTTTTCTTATTTCTTATAATTTAGAATATTGTGTAGTTTGTTATCTGCTATACGTGATCGTCAAAAGATTAGCTTGATCTACTCGTATATGCAAACGATTAGTACAACCGATACAGAGTTGTCAAAGAAGCGGCATATTCATGTGATAGTTTTTCGAATACTTTAAAGCACCGCGTTTTTCAAAAACCGGTTTTTTGTTTTATAACCGGTTTTATGGTTTAAATAAAGTTTAATGAGAAAAATTTGTTTTTTTTTTAAATAAAACCAATAAAAAAGACAATTCGTAAATAGTTACGTTTAAAAAAATGAATAAGAGGTTGGATGCTCGTAGCTTTAATTAACAAATTAAACAGAAAAATATATACAATGACGGATAATACAATAAAATCACTTCCTGTGAATTGAGTTATGCTGTTTTCTTTTCTGACAAAAAATGTCGCATTTTATTTGGACTTTTTTCGAAAAGTGTATTTTTTAATATATTCTGAATTACAGGTAACCTCATCTTACACATCAATCGAAATGTCTCAGTGCTGTGCGCACAAAATGTAAAAGATTATGTTTATTATCCTCTTTGAAGCCATAGGGTGAAAATATTCAAAAAAGGGGAACAATTGGGGAAATATTATCACACTATGACCTGAAAGAAGTCAATGGCTGCATTTTTTTGCGGGTCACGAGGGCTCGACTTTAAGACCTTTCGATTGATGTACAAGATAAGGTTGCTCTTAATTCAGAATATATAAAAAAAACATTTTTTGATAAAAGTGGAAATAAATGCGACATTTTTTGTCAGAAGAGGAAAAGGCATTAGAGTCAAAAAGCTGTAAAAATGATTTAAAAAAAAACGAATGAAATTTATTTTAATATTAATGTTTAAAAATGTTAAAAACAACAAAAAATTAGAGAAACTTAAAAATATTCACACTGCTCGTAGGCCTGACGTTACGTGAGTGTGTTAAAGCGCTGACCAAAAAGTGCAGGTACGAGTGTATTTACTGGCCTACTCTCAGACAGACAATCAGGCTTTCGTCCTAAACATAGCTGCTCATTGATGTGTCTGAAGATATTCGTGGGTATATTGATAGTGGGTAACATTGCATTTCTAGTACTCTTAGATCATTCAAAGACATTTGATACTGTGAATCAGGAAATACTCTGCATGAAGCTAAGAACTTTTTTGGTTTCTCTCCTTCCGCAACTCGTCTTATTTAGAAAATCGACAACAATACGCTAACGTCAATAATAAAATATCAAATGTGCTTCCAGTAAAAAAGGGCGTCCCGCAAGGTTCGATTCTAGGACCACTTCTTTTACTATATATCTATAATATTAATAGGCTAGAGTATTTCTTGTGACCGATGTTATGTTCTACCATTTTATCCCGATTAAGACCAAACGCATATTATTTGCAAGGTATTTCGTTTTAGTCATTTTGCAGATTTACAGACTTTAAAATTTTTTCCTTTATTTTGAGTAAATTGCATTTAAAGTTTCTACTAACACATACATAAAATTATACATATGCTATCCCAATAAACCATTCCATAAGTGAAATGTAAATGAATTAGAGAATAAACTTACTATAACAATATTTCTATAACTTTTCATAGGCATTGTTATGATAGGTGTATTTAATTGCAAAATATGAACTCTTTTTAAATGATGTTTTAGAAACGCTTTACATTGCAATAGCATTTAGAATAACACTTGATATACACTTAGTCTATATAACAGTTTGGCAAATATGATTGTAAACGACTTATGCTCGCTATAATTTTGTAAACGTTATTGCATATGAAGTCCCGTTATTTTAACGTTTTGTAAACGTTGCACATTGGGTTCAACATTGTGTTCTTTACGATTCAAGTGCTTATTTTTTTCATTAAATCTTTCAACGATGATGGTGAAGATTATTATAATAAATTTAATGATGATTGTGAAGTAAATGATTTTACAAAATGATATTTTTTGTTCAATATTTATTTTTGAAATGGTTATTTGTCATGTGTTTATGCCTAATCATTAACAAAAAAAATATATAATATTTCCTAATGAGACTCTTTTGAGTTTAATTTGTGGAATTAAGGAATTTGGATAAAATTTCAATTTAAAATTTTACTAATAATTATAATAAATAATATTAAATATTTATTCCTTTCTTATTTTTTAATAAAAACATATTTTTTTCTAAAAGTACATTAAATATGGTCTAATTTGCAACTTAATTTACTAATTTGTCGCTTTTCGTTCCAAAGTTACAACTAAACTTGTGAAATAACATTTTCCCCAAAATACAAAGAAGCGCCTAACAGCTTAAAAAAATTTTTTGCAACTTTTTTTTTCTAAATGCTGGTTTTTTATGTATTTATGAATATCGATCAATTAAAAATAACAATATTTTTAAACTACGGCTTCCCTGAATTAATCGCCACTGTGGTTACCATCGAACCCACTGTGCGTTGTTGCATGTTATGTCCCGTTATTTTCGCGTTAAAATTATTTGAAATCCTCAGTCTTTTTTTTTTTGTTTGAAGAGTGAAGTGTTTTTTAAATAAATAAAATATATATGTATATAAATATATATATTAGTATATAAATTAATATTTTTTAAATATTTGATATGTCATATAAATCAAAACGAAGTGTTCGTGAAGAATCTAAAGAAATTGTAGAATTGCTCTTAGATTTTAAAAAATATAAGAAAGACGATTCATGTGAAATTCCAGCCAGCTCCAGTCAGATTGGTTCTTATTACACTGATGAAAATATGAATATTGGTGAAAACGTAATGTTAAGTTCTGATGAAAATGCGGACTCCGATCATACAACTGATGATGTGGATATTAAGAGATATATTGCTGCTTGGGCTGTTAAACATACCATATCAAATAGTGCTGTAAATGATTCTTGGAAATATATCACTAAGATCTGTGCTATAAAAAATAAAAATAATGAGTTTGGTTTTTTTCCAGTTATCCTTTATGACGGAAAGCAATAACATAAATTTCAACAATATATTCCAAAACGACCAAAATGTAGTACATGTACAGCCTGTGACGTTTGGAGGTAAATATCGGATGACATACAGTGCTGTCCAATAATATAGCGCGTATATGCTAGTAGTATAATATATAATAGTCTATAATAATGTTTTTTTTATTTATATTTAGAGAAGCTGGAAAAATTTTCAAAGGCTATTGAACCCATGTTTGTAAGGCTTACAAATGAGGTGCGTTCATTACGGCAAAAGACAATTACCCTGCGCAATGAAATTAAGGATCTGAAGAAGGAGAAATGTACAATAAAGTTGGTGATGCCTGAAAATCCATTTAAAGTAATGGAGGATTTTTTAAATTTAGAAAAAAAATTACAAGAGGACAAGAACTTTTTGAATTCGTTTGTAAGTTAAAAAACACTCATTACACTAAGTTCATATTTCATCATTTGTTTGTGTATTTTTTTAAGGGAAACGAGCTGTTAACGGTAGCAAAGTCTCCAAACTTCATCAAAAACTGTTGGCGCAAATTGCTAGTGGACGAACTGGCGGAAAAACTTTGCTGGAAAGGCACAGAAGATAAAAAGAGTGTGCGCAGCCTGAGTGTAGCAAAAGCCATAAGAAGTAAGTTATTTTATTTATTTATTTCATTGACTTTTGAAATTCAATAGATGCTGCAATTTGTATTGGATTGCCAGAGGATGAATATATCAAAAGTACAAAATCTTTCTTCCAATTCGCTAAAAAATAGACAAGAGTCTAGAAGGAAATATAAGACAAATGCAAAGATAAATAAATAAAATAAAAAAATTATAAAAAAATCAATAAAATTATTTTAATCTAGAGTATTTGAAAAAGACTTATTATTTAATTGTATTTAAAAGCTTACAAAAATATTACTATTATAAGCCTACAAAAATATTACGATTATAAATTTAAAAAAATATTACGATTATAAGCTTACTGCAAGCATGATTAGAATACTATTTTCCTGTAAGCTTGTTCTATAATTAGACTTCTAAGCTTGTTCCCAAGGGTTCAGTTTTCATTATTAAACAATTGTTAAGAAGCCTTTCACAACAATATTCACAACACTTTTCTAAACTTAAGGCTTATGTTAGCAAGTTTGTTACAAGCTATTTTGATTTATTGGGATGTGTGTTTTATTAAATTTGTTAATGTGTTTGTTAATGAGTTTGTTATCTTCATTCACAATGATAATTAACCATAAAAGTGTTGGATTGTGAATTGGCTAAGTTGAAAAATAAAGCTGCCTAGAAATTGCACTCGAATTTCGAGCGCTTGAATCTGCTAGTATAAATGATTTGCCTAGGCAACTTTAGTATTGTAAAGTTCATATGTATGTTGATGTTGTGCAACTTTACGTTTGTAGTCGTTTCGATGAACTAAATAACTGTGTTGCGAACCTAAATGTGGATCTCAATCCTTCAAAGTCTAAATGCATCATTATTACTCGAAGATCAGTGCCTCCCCATGCTTTACCAAATTATTGAAATAACACAAAAAACCTTGGAATTATTTTCAATAAAACTCTCACCTGGTCTGATCATATAAATATCGCTTCGGTAAAAACGTATTCAATGCTTCGATCACTGTGGAAAACTCAACATCTTACACTAGTCCATTTACGAGTTCTACTTGCAAAAACCTATCTAATTGCAACTTTGTTGTGCAGATGCGAACTATTTGCTAGCTGTGATTCTATTAGCTCTAGGAAATTAACAACTACATTTAATTCTATATGAAGATACGTCCACAATTTGAAAAGATCCTCCCACATAACACCGTATGCACGAAAACTTTACGGTGTGAGTTTTTGCGATCTCTTGAAGATACGATAATTAATACTGATGCATAAGATTATATTTACACGTGAGCTTACATATCTGTTTAATAGGATATCCTTTTCTAATTCAAGAAGAAATAATTCTATAATTCAAATAAGGCTTAAAAGTTTTTTTCTATGAATGGGAGTTTCATTTGCAATGCATACGTCTTTGGAACTTGCTACCACCAACATTACAATATAGTTATAAGCAACGCAGGACATTTTAGAAAACAAGTTTTCCAATGTTTCAATACCATTTATATATTGTTTAAACATTGCTTTGTTTTGAATATATGTATATGTATGTTGTGCAGGAAACCAAATAAATAAATAAACAAATCTGTGGTCAGGGGAGCCAAAAAACGTTATATTTGAAATTATGGGCTCGATATAAAGATTTTAGAGCTTTTTATTTAACAGTCCTATAGATATGGGCAATAAATACCCCATATAAAATTTTGAGTCAAAAATCTTCAGAGGAATAGATCCTAGAGAAGGACGAAAAAACAATATGTAAATTACATTTAAGTGTGTGCAGATAAAACAACTTATGTCTGCAAACGTCGTTTTCTTTGAAAAAGAAAACTATCAATGTAACTCACCCCGGTAGGTGAGTAGGTAGCGTGCTCGCTTATCATGCGGGGGTCGTGGGTTCGATTCCCACCAGAGGCTTTGGTCTGTCGCTGCAAAAAAAAAAAAAAAAAAAAAAAAAAAAAAAAAAAAAAAAACCACCCATGTAGACATAGGTTGTTGTTGCTTGAAAAATTGATTTTTTTGGTCGTCAACAAAAAGTTAACGCGACTTTGGATGAGAATATAACAACGCATCAAGAATAATAGTGAAAAAAAATAACAGAAATAAACACACAAGTTTTTATAAGTGGTTTTAAACTGAAAAATAATCCAAAATTATTTTTCTATTTATAACAACCGTATGTCGCTATGTGTCGTTTTCTGAGAAAATAATTTGTCGTCGATCAAACGTAGGTTGACATACGTCGATAGTGCTGCTGCAAATTAATTTAATAAACATTTAAGTTACGTCGTTATTTAAAGAAAAAACGCAGAAATGGTAAATATTTAAAAAAAAAATTTAACACATCGAAAGAGCGTTAAAAATTATTATATTTGTCATCGTTAACTCAAAACTGACAAAAACGGACATACGCGGCTATTCCAGAAAACCACAGAAATATGTGAGATAGATACAGGTTTAAACCTCACGGCCGCCCTAATTAGAAAAATTTTATAGAGAAACAATCTATTCAATTATAACATAACAATTATCACAATGTTCAATAAATTGCTGATGAAGGCTGAAATGCCAGAAACCGGTCCGATTAGGAATACAGTGTAGTTATGAATTTTTGAAATATATGCTTTCTTCTTCTCTATCACGTACCATTGAAACAAAATTAAAATTTGCGTATTAATTACAGTATTATATGTCTGAAAAATGACCTCAAATCTAACAAACAATAAAGAGATTTACTAATATAAAAAATATAAAATTTCAGATTTTATAAAAAAAAAAAAACGGAATTTGTTAATATTTTGTTGCATAACCTCTATTTTTGATAAGTCCTTCACATCTCCCAACAATTGAGCTTACAAAGGACTTAAATGTGGAACAAGTCTTGTTTTTTCTCTTTTTAGGTCCAAGCTTCTCTTTTACTATCTGCCAGAGGCTCTCTATTGGATTTAAGTCCGGATATTGGGAGGGTCATTCCATAAAATCAATTTTATCTTGTGCGTATGCCAATAAGCCACAAGCAGTATAAAGGTGCCATTACATGATGTGTTTTTTTACATATGTACTGTCAAATTTTCCCACAACAAAAGTTGTACACATCGTGTGATACATATGAAACATTGTTTATGTACAATACATGAGGAAAGTCACATGTACATTTGTCAATTAGAACAGGTTCTATTTTTGCATGACAAACATATGAAAATACAACACTGCTTGTGGCGAAAGAAAAACAGAGTAAATTTTAAAGATTAATATTGAAAGAAAAATTAATTGTTTAATATTAATTACCAATTAAAAAACATATAACTTTTTTTTAACAATAAATTTTTGTAAATTCAGAAATTAAATCAGCTGTTGTTGTCATTTAGAGGTTATGTCATACGGAAATATGCACGTGTGATAGCAAAAATTATGAATTGTATGTAAGAGGCAATTTTGACAGACATGGGGAATTTCATATGGATAAAAAAGTGACAGTACATACATATGTAAAAAACACATCGTGTAATAGCAAATTAAGTCCGCGTCTTTTTGAGCTTCCCCAACAGTCAATTAAAAATCCTCACTGATTCCGTTATTCCCATTGGTCAATAAAATTCTGACTGATTAAGTTTGTGTTTGCCAGTTATGAAAAGGAAACAACATCATTTATTTTTCAAAAAAGTTAATTTTGAGTGCTCGTGAAACACTAATTTTTGCGGTTTACTGAGTTTAGTTTTTGTCGCACAAGCAGTAGTGACGCCAAACGTGCTGTATGGCCACTAAACCAGAAAATGTCGTAAAAAATTTACGATATAGTGTTGGCCGATGAGAAAATGAAAGTGCTCGAGTTTATTGATGCTACGAGGATATCATATGAGTTCTTGAAGTTATCACCAGAGTTCAGAAAAAAACACACACTGAATAAAAAACTCGTACATATATGTAAACAAACATAACTTAGACCAACACACACATATTTTTATTTTCATACCAATTATGTTTGTTTTTAAATTTTCTTCGGTGCCCAACACAACCATGACTGTGTTCGTTTTAATATTTCGTTATTTACACGAACATTTTTGTATCACATACTTTTTGTTTCAATCACACATAAAGCACACATTTTTGAGTGTTGCTTTATTTGAAGTTCATGTTCTGGTACGTGTACTGAAAAAAAAACACAGAACATGTACAATAAACAGGTTCGAGTTCAGTTATATTTTAAGTCGTGTTGTGGCTCGTGTAGTAAGAAAAAACAGAACATGTACAATAAACAGGTTCGAGTTCAGTTATATTTTAAGTCGTGTTTAAGTCGTGTTTAAAATATAACTGAACTCGAGCCTGTTTATTGTACATGTTCTGTTTTTTCATACTACACGAGCCACAACAAGACTTAAAATATAACTGAACTCGAACCTGTTTATTGTACATGTTCTGTTTTTTTTTCAGTACACGTACCAGAACATGAACTTCAAATAAAGCAACACTCAAAAATGTGTGCTTTTATGTGTGATTGAAACAAAAAGTACGTGATACAAAAATGTTCGTGTAAATAACGAAATATTAAAACGAACACAGTCATGGTTGTGTTGGGCACCGTAGAAAATTTAGAAACGCACATAATTGATATGAAAATAAAGATATGTGTTGGCTGCTTTTGAACAGAACATTGTGTGTTTCATGTGTGTATTTTCTGAACCTTGGTATTTTCTGAACCTTGGTTTATAGACCAAAAAAGTCATGACGACAGTGTTTTTTTTGAGATATACGCGGCAGAATTCCCATTGATCACCTTAAAAATTAAAAAAACTGTTTACGGTGAATATTATGTCAACTTATTGGCGCGATTTAGATACGATTTAAAACAAAGACCACAACGAGCCAAGAAGAAAGTGGCTTTTATCACGACAATGCACGGATGAATAGTGGTGTAGTGTGTAGTAGGTGTAATGGCTACGACACAGTTCCATAGTTTGCGATTCGTATTCCAACCTTATCCGCCGTATTCTCGAGATATAGCCTCCAAATTAATATTTTCTATATCCACACCTAAAGAAATACTCGCTGGAAAGAGACTTAGCTCCACCAATGTAATCATTGATCAACCAAACAACCAAATATGATTCTTGAGTAATCGTATTGTTTGGAAGGGCTAAAAGAATTGGAGAATTAGAGAAACGAAATATATTGAGCTAAAAGGTGATTACGTTGAGAAATATTTTTTTTTTTCCAAAAATATTTTTGTACCCTATACCAACCACTATGTGGTCAGGGTATAATGAGTTTGTGCTGATCTTTGTAACTATCAAGAGTATTTGACCTAGACCCTTCACTTTCTGAGCCGATTTAGCGATCTCCGTCCGTCTGTGTGTTCATGTAAACTTTGTAGTCAAACTACAGGTCGCAGGTATGAATATATTTCTACTAATTTTGATATGTAAACTTCCATCGTACAGGACGAACGCTAACGAAATTTGTGAAAATTGGTGCATGTTCGAACCTAGTCCCCATACAAATGGTCCCTATAAGATCGACTTAAATTCCCATAAGACCCAAATTATCAATTATGTATGAATGTAGATATCAGTCAAATTTGGTTTGTATGTATTTATTACACTCATTAATTATTATTCCAAGAATAAACTCTGCATGGTAATCCATTTTCATAGCCCCCATATAGAGCTGCTTCTCGATCTTCACTCAAATCTATCAAAAAATAAAAATATTCCACAGATTTTTCTCAAATTTAGTTTGTATATGTTTTTGTAAAAAATAAGTGACCTAGTCCCCATATAAGTACAGCATTCGATATGACCTTTTTCAAATCTGCAGGCAAAAAAATAATCACAATGACACTCAAGTTCGGTTTATGATTATTTTCTGTATCCAATTAATTGGTATAGTCTTCCTAGGCCTTACTTAAAATCATTTCAAAAAGCTATAGGATATAGTTCATTATTTGGAAAACAAGTATTTGATTGTCTGAAACGAAATAGTTTCAACGAATTTAACCAAATAATTCAGTTGTGACCGGCTCTTAAGTGTGCCAACAACAGATTTAGGTTTTTAAAACCAAATTATTCGGTAGGTGAACTATTCGGTATGGCGAGACAACAGTCTTTTCATATCAGAGTATATGTATATTGTATGTAGATGGCGTTAACTAATACCCACAAATTTTTACACTAATAAAATGATAAACATAAAAATTACAAACACATAAAGGAGCCCATTTAAATGAGAGACCACAGACGATTTACGACTCTGAAAATGTAAGCGAAAAAGTTGGAGAGAAACTTATTTAGTGCGAACAAAATAAAGGTAAAAGTGTACTATTATATTTTTGCACACATACTTTCGTAAATATTGTTGTTGGTATGAGTTTATTGTAGTGGTAGCAGCAACAAGCTGATGACGAGAAGGAAAAACAAGAGAAGCAACAAAACCTTCGTACGAACACAAATAAATGGAGCTATTGTGTGATGGTATGCAGTGATATTGGACTATTGTTGGGTTTAATGCTAATAATCGTTATAATAATGATAATGGCGATGATGATGAGGTTGTTGCTGTTGCTGTTGTTGTCGTAGTCGTGTGGTTGTCGTACTGTGGGAAATAATTTTTATTTCATTTCGTATCCGTTGTGCGAAAGTCGTGTGTAGTAATGGCAAAGCTTCAAAGAATAAAATCATTTCCGAATTTCATAAATACTTACGGCTGAAAATTGTTTATTGGACGGATAATTTGTGACATCTTCTCCAAAAAAGAATGAAACAAAGAATGAGTAGCAAACTGTACCTGGTACCTGGGCGCAGAGATAGTTTAGCCAACTAAAAAGCTGATGAGCTTGCAAAAATTAATTCGATTCTCTCATAATAGTGCGCGGAGTTCGACGTGCTTCGCCCCGATATTCTTTCCATTTGCACGCATTAGAAAACTTACCATGAATAAATCAATCATTCTGAGACGAATCCAATAGAAAGTGGTGTGCCGTCTTAAATCATTGTGGAATTGTAATTTTGTGCAGTATTATGCTGCTGTATTATGACCGCCGTCAATTTTCATCAGTTTTTATCTTTAGAGGTGTATTTATTTTTAGAAATTCTAAGTCAGGATGAAAATACTAGGCCAGCATAATAAAACCTTTAGAGAGTTGGGCGATCTCAGGCCATTTATTTTTTAAGTTCTATATTTTTTCCTTATCGTGATGGTTGTTTGCTTAGTTTTCAGCTATAACTCAAGCACTATTGATGATCCATCATTTGACGCCAACCCCTATAGAGATTGCACTATACTGGAGTAATACCTTTACTGTGACTTTGAATTTTTCACCTCCCCACAGTGCTGTTTACAACGTCAAAATCATTCAAAAATCAGTTTTCGTTTATCATGGTATGTTGTATTATGAAATCCATTCGCTGGGGGAAACCTTTAACAGGAGATATTATTTGAATGTTATACACTTGCTAGAAAAAGTCACCGTACACCTAAAACTAAAACTGTCATACTACGAAAATAATAAGTAATACTTGACTAAGATTAACTTTTTTTCTAATATTTATAAGCTATTTATTGGTATTTTTCAAATATATCTAAAGTTTATTGTCTTTAACAAATTTTATGTCGGTGAAACCATAAAAATGAAAAAATAATAAGAAAAATATACGTACATAACTAAATTTACATTAAATATTGCTCAAGTTTTAGGATATCCTTTGGAATTTAGGACCTCTGTGAGCTGATTAAGCATCGACTTAACCAACTTTAAAGAATCTTTTTATATCCAAACTGCTACATTTTTGAAGTCATCTGGTATAATCTTCTTCTCGTGTAAAATAACCCAAAGCTAGCATAACAAATTCTAGGAAATTTTATATTTTCTTTCAATGTCTTTTTAATCTATATATATTAGGGTGGATTAAATTGTAGGGGGCCGAAAAATCTCCATGGGTTCATCGCGATTCTGGTAATATGGGATTAACAAGTATATTTGCCCTAGGAACTATACCCCTAAAATCATTTTCGGGCCTGCCACCATTTCGATTAAGATACTTTCATGATATTTTCCATAGTATTCATTAAAATGTAAAAAAATTATTGAAAATGTGTATACCGGTTGTTTTTTGGGTCGGGAAATCCATTTTTCATATCTATTTTTATTTTTAACAGCCGCTAGGGCGCGTTTTCGTGCATTTTTATTGCACAAATCGGCGAATCTTTGACTGTCCCATATTTAAAATATCCCAAAATAATCAGCGCTGAAAATTATGTGGGTTACCCACATATGACCTATATCGATTTCATTCAATTTAAGTCAAAAAATTCGTTTTTTTATACCTTCCACACCTCAGTGGCAGAGGGTATATATAGGTTTGTCATTCCGTTTGTAACGCATCGAAAAACTAATTTCCGACCCAATAAAGTATATATATTCTTGATCCTTATCACAGCACAAAAAAAAAACCATTTTGCTGGGTAAGGTTACAATAATATCATTTGCCATAATTTAAAGCAGGTTGGCGTTGAAAATGGGCTAAATCGGGCAACATTGTGCTTAGATAGGAGCATAAATATGTAGATAGCTCCAAAAAAAACATAAAACCCAGTGTGTTTGTTGTAATATTTTAGTGGTTGAACATAATAGTACAGCAACAGTCACAGTTCCAAAAAGCCACAAAAAAAAAAAATTATGCAATCATACCAACAAACACAACTACCATGAGCTTTGTTAGTAGTACTGCCACATATTTTTTTTAATCGTTATGACATTATAATAAAAAAAACGCCAATATGAAAGAAAAAATGAAAACGTAAAATGGAAAATGAAAAATGAAAAGTGAAAAATGAAAAATGAAGAATGGAAAATGAAATATGGAAAATGAAAAATGGAAAGTAGAAAATGAGAAATGGAGAATGGAAAATGAAAAATGGAAAACGGAATATGAAAAATGGAAAATGAAAAACGGAAAATGGAAAATGAAAACTTGAAAATGGAAGATAAAATTTGAAAAATGAAAAACGAAAAATTAAAAATGAAAAATTAAAAATGAAAAATGGAAAATGAAAATTGAAAAATGATAAATTAAAAATGAAAAATGCAAAATGACAAATGGAAATTGAAAATTGAAAATGAAAAATAAAATTGAAAAATAAAAAATTAAAAACGAAATATGGATAATGAAAAATGAAAGATGGAATTTGGAAAATGAAATAAGAAAACAGATAAACGAAAAATTAAAAATGAAAAATGGAGGATGAAAAATGAAAAATGAGAAATGAAAAACTAAAAATGAAAAATGAAAAAAATTAAAAATTAAAATAAAAATTAAAAATTAAAAATTAAAAATTAAAAACTAAAAATTAAAAATTAAAAATTAAAAATTAAAAATTTAAAATTAAAAATTAAAAATTAAAAATTAAAAATTAAAAATTAAAAATTAAAAATTAAAAATTAAAAATTAAAAATTAAAAATTAAAAATTAAAAATTAAAAATTAAAAATTAAAAATTAAAAATTAAAAATTAAAAATTAAAAGTTAAAAATTAAAAATTAAAAATTAAAAATTAAAAATTAAAACTTAAAACTTAAAAATTTAAAATTAAAAATTAAAAATTAAAAATTAAAATTTAAAATTAAAAATTAAAAATTAAAAATTAAAAATTAAAAATTAAAAATTTAAAATTAAAAATTAAAAATTAAAAATTAAAAATTAAAAATTAAAAATTAGAAATTAAAAATTAAAAATTCAAAATTCAAAATTCAAAATTCAAAATTCAAAATTCAAAATTCAAAATTCAAAATTCAAAATTCAAAATTCAAAATTCAAAATTCAAAATTCAAAATTCAAAATTCAAAATACAAAATTCAAAATACAAAATTCATATTTCAAAATTCAAAATTCAAAATTCCAAATTCAAAATTCAAAATTCAAAATTCAAAATTCAAAATTCAAAATTCAAAATTCAAAATTCAAAATTCAAAAATCAAAATTCAAAATTCAAAATTCAAAATTCAAAATTAAAAATTAAAAATTAAAAATTAAAAATTAAAAATTAAAAATTATAAATTAAAAATTAAAAATAAAAAATTAAAAATTAAAAATTAAAAATTAAAAATTAAAAATTAAAAATTAAAAATTAAAAATTATAAATTATAAATTAAAAATTAAAAATTAAAAATTAAAAATTTAAAATTAAAAATTAAAAATTAAAAATTAAAAATTAAAAATTAAAAATTAAAAATTAAAAATTAAAAATTAAAAATTTAAAATTTAAAATTTAAAATTTAAAATTAAAAATTAAAAATTAACAATTAAAAGTTAAAAATTACCAGCTAATTCAGATAAAAATAATTTAAAATTTGCGTTTTTTAATATTAATTTCTGGAAATTGTTAGCCAAGAATAAGCTGATTTTTTTTTTGAATTATCATGAATTATCCCAAAACTTTCTTATAGGGATCAAACTTAAATTGAATGAAAATAATTTCATCGAAATTTTGGCAGGCTCGAAAATAATTTTAAAGGTATGGTTCTTTGGTCAAATATACTTGTTAAGGCCCATAGCACCAGAATGGCGATGAACCCATGGGGTAGAAGTAATTGCTCCACCCTAATTTATATATATATACTAGCAGATTCCAGCCCTCGAAATTCGAGTGAAATTCTAGGAAATTTTATTTTTTCATTAAATAAAGATCCTAAAGGTATGCTAATCAATTATAGCCAATTCACAAATCAACACAAAAAACAAATTTATTTTTATTACAAACACATTAACAAATTTAATAAACACACACATAGCATTGTATAATTTTATGTATTTGTTAGTAGCAACTTTAAATGCAATTTACTCAAAACAAAGGAAAAAATTTAAAAATCTGTAAATCTGCAAATCGGCTAAAATGAAATACCTTTCAAATAATATACGTTTGGCCAAAATCGGGATAAAATGGTAGAACAAAACATCGGTCACAAGGAATCGCCTAGCCTATTAATATGTATAAAATTTATTATAATAAATAATTTAATAAGAGCATACAGGTATGCTAATCAATTTTAGGCAATTCGCAATTCAATTATAATGAAATTCGATGATTGTGAATTGGCAGCATACTTTTAGTCGCTTATAGAATCATTTATTATTAATATTTTATAATATTTAATACAATATATTTTTTAAACATATACATAAATTTTAAAATTCTGCACTTTTCCTCCATATGAATTATAACTGTGCCAATTTTCACACTCCTCCATGCCCGCATTATGCTTAATAAAAAGGGATGAAAATTTTTTCCTACACGGATTGATATATAGATAAAGCTTTTAAATAGTATCGCAGCCTGACATTGTGCGCCGTATGTTTTGGATCATTATTCTGTTGGAATCAAAGATATTCTCCAAGTCCCAATGTTTATGTATCATATTTGATCACAGTTAAAAATATACATAAACTTTGAAAAATTAAATATTTTTATTAATTGTCAGTAAAATAACTGTGAGCGTAGAAAAAATGGCCATACAAAACAATTCATGGTTGTGTAAAAATATTTAATTAGGCGATTTAAATGTTTTGAGAGGAGTTTTGCTTCGAAATGCGGGTACAAGACGTTATTTAATGGTTGTATCTATAAAGATACACTGCGCACTCCTCTTCAAATTCCACATTCGTTTTTGTTTGAATTTTGCTGCTCTGTTGTGTAATTTCATCAATGTTTTATACCTTGACCGAGCAGGTTCTTTGATCTTGAGAAATATTATAAAATACAATTAAAATTAGATTGATTTTTAGCTTACTTTAAAAACTACATTTATTTAAGATGTAGGTCACGTTGTAGAAAGATTGGTGGAGTCAGAATGACGGCTTAAGAAGTTTGCGAATTATTATGCAATCGCGAAAGTATTACTTACACTATTGATTCCGAAGTTAATTTTTTCAATGTGGCAATAATCTTCTTCTCTTCGCTTTAATTTAATAGAAATAAAATTTTTGATTTGTCCACGATTTTTTTTTTTTTTGACTGCAGTGTTCTGTCCTTCTACAATTTTCGCAATTTCACGAAATTTGTTGCCTTTTCCACTAAAAATTAGATATAAATAGTATGGTTTTAACATACAACAAATTGCCCAAGAAAGTGTATCGGTAATCGTTTATGTGTTGTAGTTTTTTAAGGCATTTGTCTTAAAATACTTTAGACAACTTTGTATTTTTTTTTTTAATTTTTTAATGGCAGTGAAGTGGACATGAAATAGCCTTTTAATTTTAATTGTGGGATTTATTCTAGTACTATGTATATTATCTGTAATATTAATAGGCAACGCGATTTCTTGTGACCGATGTAAGTTTCACAGTTTTACCCCGATTTTGACAAAAAATTTATCATTTGAAAGGTATTTCTTTTTGGCTGTTACCCAGATTTACAGATTTCCATCGTCTGAAGAGTTATGATCGTTATGAAGAGTTATGATGTATAAAATTATACAATGCTTTGTATGTGATTATTACATTTCTGAATGTGTTTGTGTTATTGTGTTGAGTTTGTTTTCTTCACTTAAAATGAGTTGAATTATTGAATTGTGAAGCATACCTTTAGGATCTTTAGTAAATGAAAAAATAAAATTTCCTAAAATTTGCACTCGAATTTCGAGTGCTGGAATCTGCTAGTAATTATAATAAAAGGAAATATAAAATTATCACCGATGTTGACTCACTTTTGCCGCTAATAGTATATGATTTGGTGGGTTAAAAGAATTTATACGCAACATTGCCTGTATCCATAGGTGGTGTATATATTGACGAATCAGACGCTCTTGATGTGCTGGGCATGAAAATTCAGTGTAATGTTCGTGGGAATAAATACATTTTTTAATTGTCGAAAGAAGCTTTCAAGTCCCTAGGTTTCCTAAATCGCTGTAAGAAATACTTCACCCCATCTGAGCTCCTTACTATTTATACCATCTATATCCGATCAAAAATGGAATACAACTCCCATATATGGGCAGGGGCTTCACAGTCTATTTTGAAGCTTCTGGACCGTGTGCAAAGGAGGCCGTTGGTGCTTAGCAATGACACTATGATAACCAACTCTGTTGACACATTGGGGCATGGTCGGAATGTTGGTTGTGTTACACTGTATTATAGATATAAGATATGAGATATGTAAACTGATCCCTAGAGCCCATGTTTTTCTACGCACCACTCGCTCATCTAGTAGATCACATCCATTTGCGGTCTATTGTTCGGTGGATCGTACAACGCATTACCGCGAAAATTTCTTTATTAGCCGCACAAGCTGTATGTGGAATAAACTTCCCGCTGAGGTCTTTCCTGTTACTTACAATATACATAGATAAATTCAAGTTAAATATCCATAAATACTACTCCCTCTTTCCTCCCAACCAGTGTTCGCCAGTTCAGAATTTTCAAAGGGTATTTTCACCCCCTCCTAAAATTTTAAGGGGTATTCTCATAAACTAAAGGGTATTTTTAAAACTACAGCAAAATAAATTTTTTGGCCCTGTAGGCTCGATTAAATAAATAAACAAATAAATTAATTAAAACTGTTTATGTTTAAACATGACAAAGTGATGTTTATATATGTATGTATATTAGGGCGGGTCAAATTGTAGGGGGCGAAAAGATCTCCATGAGTTCAACGCGATTCTGTTACTTGGGCCATAACAAGTATATTTGTCCATGGCACCATATCTCTAAAATCATTTTCGAGCCTACCAAAATTTCGATGAAGATATTTTCATGATATTTTCCATAATACTCATTCAAATGTAAAAAAAAAATTATTGAAAATGTGTATACCGGGGGTTTTTTGGGTCAGGAAATCCATTCTTCACATTTATTTTTATTTTTAACTGCCGCGTTTTCATGCATTTTTGTGGATTTTTTTCACCTTTTTGGGGAAAATTGACGAAGTTATTGCACAAATCGACGAATCTTGTACTTTCGCATATTTAAAATAGCCCTAAATATTCAACGCTGAAAATTATGTGGGGTACACATATATGACCTATATCGATTTCATTAAATTTAAGTCAAAAAATTCGCACAACAGAGCACCCAAGAACCAGTCTTGATGGCTCTTGAGATGAAAACACGCATGCGTACTAGCTAGGAATAAAATAGAGATGAATCATTACTAGAAGGCTCTGGGTGAGTCACGCATGCTCAGTGGGACACTGAGATTATCGAAGTATCGGCGTTTAATCGGTGTTGTAATTGACTTTTAAAAATTTAACCATGATGTGCCGATGCGTAAAATTTCACGCATGTGGGTAATTCGGCTTGACCGAGTCTTACCAAAGTAGTCCTATTGCCGATCAAACAGTAGCCGATAAAATTTTTTACACAACTGACAGATGGACGGACGGACGAAGTAACTCAAATTGAATAGTACGACGGCAGATCAATAAATCCGTGACTTTTACAATGAAACACAGTTTTTTTTTTTGCAAAAAAAAATTATTTTTCAACATAATCTACTTTGAGCTCAATACACTTAGTCCAAAGTTTCTCCAATTTTTGTATCACTTCCAAAAAAATAGAATTTTTCGAGGTCCATAAAATAGGCACTTGTTTGATCAATAATTTCATCGTTGGAGCTAAATCTCTTCCCACCGAGCCATTTCTTTAGGATTGGAAATATAAAATAGTCAAATATTGACCTCAATTGGCCGTCCAGAACGTTCAGTGAAATTTTCATTTGTGCGACCACAACGAAAGTTAGTAAACCACTTTTTTACCATTGAAATCGATGGTGCAGAGTCCCCATAGTATTGGTTGGTTTGATGAGCACTCGAAATTCACTTTTTTCCATTAAAAGAAAAACCACGAGGTTGTATGTTTTGAACAGTTGTTAAACGCAAAGTAAATGACGGAACTTGCTCAAAATTTTACAGTAGTCTACTAACAGGTGGTACTTGATGGGAGCAGTGTTGCATATCATATAACTACGAGGGAAGTTCGAAAAGTCACCGACTTATTGATCCGCCCTCGTAGAAGGTGGAAGTTGCTGACAACTATATTAAAAAAAAATTTGCTTATTTGAATGCTGTTTCTAAAATTACTCCCTTTAAACCTGGCCACCTGGAGGCAAACTTATATCTTTTACTTTATTTTATTTTATTATAAAATTCTTACTTAATGCACTAATATACGCTAATTATTTAAATGGAAAATTCCTTCAAAGCTCTGGCATTTCTATGAATTAACTGAATAGAAACGAACAACGTTGTTCATAATGATGACGACGATGGCGACTATAATGGCAACGACTGCAAACTAGGCTCTTTCGATACCGACCTTGCGCGTAACGTTCGTTTATGGCAAAATTAGAAACCTAAAGTCTGTGAACTAATGCAGAACATTTTTTTTTTACAATTGAGCCAGACGTTTTTTATTTATTATAGTGAAACGTACATTATTAATAAAGGTTTTCAAAACAGATGAAACCTAACGGAAATGTTTGATAAATCATAATAACAACAACTAGTAAAAATAATAATAACAATGATATTAAAAAAAAAAAAAAATAAATAAATAAAAAAAAAATACAACAAATACTACGAGCATTATGAATGAACTTTAATTTTTTTTCGAGTGTTTGCTAATTAGAGTTGTGTTTTCTTTCACACAAGAAAACCTCAACGTCAAACTATCAAACTTATAACAACGTAATAAATGTCAAATTGAAAATTTTACTATTTCATTAGTTTCGAGTGATAAATTATTGTCGTTGAAAGACAAATACAAAAAATATGTACATTAAATACCAGCCATGCTAATAGTTTATTTGGGTTGTTTTCTGTTTTTGTTTTTGTTTTTATTTTTGTAATAATATTTAAACTACGCAGTAAGCTAAGTTTCGATATTTTTATATTTTTTTTTGTTTACAAAGAAAGACTTAAATTGCGTATGAAGCAATAAATAACATACATACAATACAAAATTATTGGAAAAGTTGAAATTAAATAATAAAAATTGAAAATAAAAACTATAAATTCAAACAACTACTTCAATTAAATATGTGTAGTAACAGAAAAGTGAAATAATCGAATTTATATTGCCGATAAATGCTAATAAAGATTTTTGGCTCAAAACAAATCTTCATCTCTCGAAAGTTCTCTTCAGGAAGATACATATGTACATACATCAAAACACACTCACTTCACTCACTTATCGTTAATGCGCTCTTGCCTCTGTTCGTTGCCATACGTTTTCAAAAATAACATCATTAACGATAAGATTTGTCAAGTGGTAGTATTGTTTAGAGTGAAGTGAACGCCATTGTCCGCTTCAGGGACAAATGCCACAGTAATAAGCGCCATTAGCGCCAATGTTTTCTGTTCTTCACTGATTTTACATTTGTCTGGGAGCAATCAAGCAACAAATGAACGTACATATAAATGAAAGAACCAGCCAACAAACATTCACTTAAGCATAAACTGTTAAGCGTTGCCAGATCATGATTTTTTGCCAATTTAGTTGTTTCGGGGATCAAACATTACAACAGCTGCTTTCAGGTAGAATTTCTAATATGTATATGTTTAATTGAAATTTGACATATTTGTGGTTACAAGCATTACCCGCCTAAGTCGAAAATCGTGTTTTCGAGAAAAATAACTTTTTATATAAATGTAATGGGGTTTCATTACGACTTAGGTCAGAATATTTTCATTAATAACTTTTTAGTAAACAGTGTTAGAGAAATGGGGATTTCACGTAAATATAAAGCGTTTTTAGTAGAACATGATAGCAAAGATAACCCAAATCGTCGAATACCGTGCTTTCGAGATAAATAACTTTTTATATAAATGTACTGGGGCTTCAGTACGAATTAGGTCAGTATATTTTTATTAACCCTGCTATGATAACCTACGTCCGAGAGACGTGTTTTTTTTACTATTTTTATTTTATAAGAAGACTGAAATTGTTAATTTTTTGTTATTTGAATAAGAAAAGTTTGTAAAAAAAAATGCATTTAAATAATAAGGAAATATATAAAGAATACATGTAAGTACAAAAAAGTTAAAAAATAGCTGTAAAAATGCTGTCACCATACAGAAAAACTATGATAAGTCCCACAGACGTATGGTTATCGTCTCAGCAACTTCCAATGGGGTTATGAAAGCAGGGTTAATATCTTTTTTAAAAAACAGTGTTAGAGAAATGGGTATTTCACGTTAATATAAAGCGTTTTTAGTAAAACATGACAACGCACATAACTCAAATCGTTCTTAAGTCGACTTAGGCGGTTATCGCTTGTGTCCACAGGTAGAAGCTTTTATCGACCATGGCACGAACGCTGTTTAAATTTGGAAAAATCAGAGCATGTTCTGACCTAGTCCCCATACATGTTGGGTTGTGTGTTTATATTACATCCATTAATCATTAGTCTAAAAATAAACCCTATTGCATGAAACACATAGGCGACAGCGGCTACACGACTACAGCCTGTCAAAAATAAAATACACACGTTTATATGAAACCGATTATTTTGACACCAACACAGCTACACGACTACACGACCACTTTTGCTGCTGTAGTCAACTTAGGCTAATTTCTATTTTTGTTGGCTACAAAACAAAAATAGTGTTGAATATAACAAAATATGTAAAATATATTAGTGCTATGAAATATTTTATTTTGTTAAAAAATTAATCCCAAAATGAAATGCTGTAATAATTCCAATAATAATCAAAAGGGGTTAAGTACATTTATTTATTTATTTTTACGTTATAATAATGCATTATAAATAAGTAATTTTATATTTAAGTCAAATTTATATAGAGTCTTGCATGTTTTTCAATTTTAATAAAGAAAAAAAATATAATTGTCACTACAGAAATAAAAATGCATTTGTATAAAAACAGCTGTTTATATTGTTGTTACATGTTGCTGTCGTTTTCAAAAAAATTAAGTAGCTGACTACACGACTACATTTGCAGCCAGCAGTATTTGTAGTCGGTTGTTCGTGTAGCCGCTGTCGTCTATGTGTTTCATGCATATATGACAATTCCTAGTCATAGCCTCAAAATAAAGCTGCTTCCCGCTCTTCATTTAAACTTATCAAAAACAAAAATATTTCATAGATTTTTTCAGATTTGCTTAAAAAAAAAAGAAGTGACCTTAGTGCCATATAAATATAGTATCCGATATGATCTTTTTCATATTTGAAAGCAAATATGTTAATAACAATGCCACTCACATCATTATTTTCCATAACTTATTTGTTGGACCTTAGATCTATAAACACATTATATAGGGTATCGCTTAGTCGGTGTAGACCGAATATAATTTTCTTATTTTAATATAACTTAACTCTCAGGAATCTTTATATTCTCATATATGAGAACGTACGAGCATTAGCTTTCGTCTAAATATTAACTACGATGATTAGTACTTTTCCGGTGATGGGACATAAGAAAAAAATTAAAACAAAAATTTTCATATAGAAACAATCTATTCAATTAAAACATAACAATTATCACAATGTTCAATAAATCGCTGATGAAGGCTGAAATGCCAGAAACCGGTCCGATTAAGAATACAGTGCAGTTATGAATTTTTGAAATATATGCTTTCTTCTTTACCACGCACCATTTAAAAATTATTTCCTTTGCAACATTTTTCTTTTTTTGATAGCACTTGAACCATACTTGACTTTCATAGTACTTTAAGTAGAACCAGTAGATTCCAGCACTCGAAATTCGAGTGCAATTTTTAGGCAGCTTTATTTTTCAACTTGGCCAATTCACAAACCAACACTTTTATGGTTTATTATTACTGCGAATGAAGATGACAATCTCATTAACAAACACATTAACAAATTTAATAAAACACACGTAGCATATGTATATTTTTATGTATGTGTTAGTAGCAACTTTAAATGCAATTTACTCAAGATAAGGGAAAAAATTGAAAAATCTGTAAATCTACAAAACGGCTAAAAGGAAATACCTTTCAAATAATATACGTTTGGTCAAAATCGGAATAAAACGGTAGAATAAAACACCGGTCACAAGAAATCGCCCAGCCTATTAATATTATAAATAGATATCTTGTATTCTATCGTATAAAATTACAAACGCTTTCGAGTAAATTCAGTTTTAGTTAAGTATTTCGAATACCAAAAACGTAAAATTTACTCGCTTACAGTTAGACTCATGAGATTCAGTGCATACCCCACAAATTCAGTACATTTGTTTCATCTCAGAAATTTTCTCTGTAATGCATTGTGTGCCCCACTGGACATGGAACTGTAAACGGATGTGATATACTAAATAAACGGGTAGTAAAAAATAAAATTCGGGCACCTGATTTGTGTGCACTTGTCTCAGCAGAACATTTTCCATGGTAATATCTAAAGAACAGTGGTTTACAACCCTTATTCTAACGATGCTCTCACAAGTTAATTGTTATTTACGATACACAATTTGCTATGTAATTAACTTGAGTGTTAAGTCCTCCTGTACTGCGATTACAAAAGTCTATGATGCACCCTACAGTATAATTTTAGTTGAGTACAGCATTTATAATGTCCTTTAAGGCCAGTTTACACTATCACACTTTGTAATATGACCTGTCCAAAAGTCGAGTATTATGAAAAAGTCGCATCATGTAAAAAGCTTATGTTATGAAATTGACAGTCTGTAGGCTTTTATTTTCGAAGTCCGATGGTTTTAGAAACATTTCTAAAAACTTGCCAATTTCATCTGACCAGAGTTGTTTTTTTGGTAATATTAAAAAAAAGGTAAACAAAAACAAAGAATGTGGAAAATATAAATTTCAAAATAAATTTGCTTGTTATTCCAAACAGCTGTTTTCAAAAGACGTGAGTGTGATGCCGTAAATGGCCCAAGTATGCAGAAATAACGTCGGTACGACTTTATGACAGTCCGATGAATTTCATCGGATTTTTATTTCGAAAAATCATACGACTGAGTGGTATCGTGTAAATGGGCCTTTAGCGCCAGTGTTTTGTTTGGGTCCACTAAATAATTTAAGCCTCAGCTATGTAAAAGCCGGGTATAGCTTTTACATATATTTTTTTTTATCAGCATATAAAGGGTGATTTTTTAAGAGCTATAGGAAAGTTTTCCAAAAAAAAAACACATAAAATTCAGATAAATGCATGAAATCTTTATTTGAATCGATAGTACGGTCGATATAATTTAATCTTTGAAGATTATTTAATGCAAATTTTGACCGTGACTGCGCCTCAAATGTTCCATCCGCTTACTACAATTTTGGCATACTCTTTCCAACATTTCGGCCGGTATCTCATGAATAAATGCTTCAATGTTGTCTTCCAATGCGTCAATTGAAGCTGGATTGTCTGTAGAGACATGAGCTTTAACATAGCCCCACAAAAAATAGTCTAAAGGCGTTAAATCGCACGATCTAGGCGGCCAATTAACCGGTCCCGAACGTGAAATAAAATGTTCACCGAACTCGCCTCTCAATAAGTCCATTGTTGCGCGTGCTGTGTGGCATGTGGCACCGTCTTGTTGAATCCACATGTCATGCAAGTCAAGCTCTTGCATTTTGAGCAAAAAAAAGTTGGATATCATCTCTCGGTAGCGCTCACCAGCCCATAAACCGCACCAAACTGTGACTTTTTCTGGATGCATTGGCAGCTCTTCCAATGCTTCTGGCTGATATTCACTCCAAAATCGACAATTCTGCTTATTTACGTACCCATTGACCCAAAAATGAGCTTCGTCGCTGAACACAATTTTTCGGTAAAAAAGTGGATCTTCGGCCAACTTTTCAAGAGCCCATTCACCAAAAATTCTACGTTGCGGTAGGTCGTTCGGCTTCAATTCTTGCACCAGCTGTATTTTGAAAGGCTTCACACCTAAATCCTTCCGCAAAATTTTCTACGTTGTTGAGTAACAGAGGCCCAATTGCTGCGAACGGCGACGAATCGATAGTTGATGGTCATCATTAACACTAGCCGATACAGCTGCGATATTTTCTTCAGTTCGCACTCTACGTAAGCGTGTTGGTGGTTTAATGTCCAACAATGTAAATTTGGTGCGAAATTTAGTCACAATAGTCCCAATAGCCGCTCCAGTGGTTCGATTAAACTGACCATAAAATGGAAGAAGCGCGCGATGAACTTTCTTAACAGAGCACGCATTTTGATAATAAAATTCAATAACTTGCAAGCGTTGTTCGTTTGTAAGACGATTCATGGTTAAATTATAGACCAAACTGAAGATGTTTGACAATGAAACAAAACACGAAACGTGCGTCAGCTGTTTAAACCAGTGTTGCCAAAAAGATAATAGCTAAAAAATCACCCTTTATATATAGAATATAGTCGCTCTTAAGAGTCTTAGATTTAATCTGTTAAGTTGTGGTGCATGTCTGTACATTTTTGAATTATACTATAAAATTGTTTTTATTGTTTAAGTAGTCCCTGTTCGTTGCAGTACTCCGCTGATTCGTATTTTGTCCAGTTATAACTTTTTTCGATTATGGTAGATCCCAATAGAAATAAATGGCTTTTTCACTACATTACTGGCGTTAATGACTACCAACGACACTTTAAAGACATTTTTGATGTGTAAACATCTATACGCGCAGGGGGTTAAATTTCTATTTCACAATACAATCACAAAAACAGTGTAACACGTAATAGGTGAGAGCTGACACATAACGCTGTGTGACTTATGATTGTGTTGGTGAAAAAATTATGATATAACATACGTTTATATTGGGATATTTTTAACGTTTTACAGCAAAGGGTTGTTGAATTAGCTGAAACAGTTTTTGCTATAGGTGATACATAGATGACGCTTTCTGTTTGATTTTAAAAAATGACATAAAAAATCTTTAATTACTAGATGTTTACACATCTTCCCTGTGATCGGGCTCACATGATTTTTTTGTCCAACGGACGTCAGACTTAATTCTCATGTGCTGAACATCATTCCTCAATACACCCATATACATAGATAACTTAACTGAATTTACGGCCCTATATGTCAATATATATCATTGGATCTTGTATGTAATAAAATCGACCGTGCTCAGATTTTATCAAAAGCACTTTATGGAGTGTATGTATCATTCATAGTCTGCCTTTTTCCCCCAACCTCAAGAAAGGCTTGGCCTACAATTGAAGGCAAATGTTGCTGATATCTGTGAAAGTGTAGATAGGATTGAAGGTTTAACTAATATGGCTGGTCACATTGGGTCTAATTTTTTGATCATTTTGTATGGGAGTATGTCTTAAATTTTCAAAATTGATATCCACAGAGTTATCATCATCGAACATAAGAGGTCTCTGCGAAAGAAGTCGACTTGAGTATGGATAAACCGCCATATCAGAAAAACCTGAAACACGTCTTCACTAAAGCTCAAATACGAGTAATATATGTATATTTTATTATATACCACCTTCACCTAAAATTTTAGGATTTAATTAAATAACATAATCGGACATGCCCTTTATTTGATGTCCAATTTATTTATGGCTTCTTTGGTTTAAATGTGAAAGATCTACAAAAATCGAGTGGACGGCTATTTTTTTTTTTGTACCGCAAAAACGGGTCACTTATTTTTCGTGACCTTCCCTGTAAGAAGGTCATTAGAAAGAAGAAAAAAATAGAGAGGTAGAAAGAACAGAACCTTGTCGTATCCCTGAATTACGCTGAAACTCATCAAATGAAAGCTCATCAATAACATAACATGTGTCTGAAGGCTTCTAAAGCAACCATTTAACTTACAACCAAAATTTTGAGTGGATCGACTACAACGCTCCAAAAGAAAAGCTAGTAGTTCTCCCCTAAAACGAATTCTATGAAGACCATGCTGTCGATCAGCATGAAATTGGTTCGTCTCCAGATAGTTAACAATATGAGCATATTGCAATTGAACGGTAATTTCCCAAATTATTATAATCAAACGGTCTGGTAACACTGACGTTTAGAATTAAAATATATAAAAACACATAACACACACACAGAGAGAGAGAGAGAGAGAGAGAGAGAGAGTAATAATAGACTTTGTACCGCTAACATTTATTGCGTTTCATTTGTTTGCTGTTGTTTCATTAACCATCGGCATAAGAACAGCTAAACAACAATAACAAAAATAAGTAATAATAATAACAATAATAACAGCAACTGCTAGTATTGTTGTTGTTGTTGCCGTTGCTGCTGCTTACGTTGGTTTGGCATGTTGTAGACGACGCTGCTGCTGTTAGTGTATTTATTTATTTCGTTTAAAGTGGCTCTGGAGTACATTGAACTAAAATTGTGTTGAACTGATTTTGCTTTTTGTTCATTATATTTAGTTTCCCCATTCTACATACATACATACATATGTACATAAATAGATATGTATGTGCATACTAACATACATATATGTGTCGTGTTCTGTGTATATGTATGTATTTCTTTCTTTTTTTGCTGCTCCAAGCACTACTTTATTTAAATAAATACAAAATGCCGTTTTGGTACAAAACAGTGTCTGTTCTAAATAAACACAACAACAAAAAACACTAACAACAAGAACAATAACAACATTAATATGAAGTGAAAAATAAAACAAGGCAAAATACAAACGCCAACACCACACAACACTACACTACACTATAACTACGGATGAATACACACCATCATACAAGTCATCATACATTTATGGCATATTTATACAAGACTGTATGTGTCTCCGGTATCTGAAGTGATAAAGTGCGTGAGTTTAAATAATCAAACATTCAACTACATATTTGCTATATAAACATTCAACAATAGTCCAATTGTGAGAGGGTGTGAGAGGGACTGCTGGAGTCGCATAGAAATGTTGATTACATAACCTGCAGTTCATGAAGAATTTATAATGGAACAGTATTTGAGGTGAGTTTACATTTTCTACCAGATTCACCCACTTAAGTTGATCGAAGAACAACCTGTTGATTTGCCCTAGTCTGTAAATGGCATCTGTCTGTCTGTCTTTCTGAAAAAAAAGAATATTGTATAATTAAAAAACCTAATTAAAAACCATTAAAAATTAACATAAAACTAACAAAAAAAAAATAAATATTAAAAAAAAAATTACATTACCGTTACTCGAAAACCGCTCCAACGATTTTTATCTTTCAATAGGTTTTATTGATTACTTTTCAGCCCAACTTTTTTTTATCGAAAAAAAGAAAGAAAATATTAAAAAAAAAACTAAAAAAATAATGCCACAAAAAACAAAAAAGAAGTCTCTAAAAAATTTTATTAAGTCTGCGGAAAACCGCTCAGATTGCCATATCTCGAAAATCCCCTATACTTACTTTTTGTGGAGTATTTTTTTTTTCAGCAGCTCGTCAATTCCGCCCAGATGTAAGAAGTTATGAAACCTGAAAGTCTTCTATAATCAGATTTTTTGAGTTAATATCTTGAACAACAGACAACAGGAAAAATTATCTTACAAAAAATGGGCGGGATAAGATCTGTGGGGGTGGCACTTCCCATACAAAGTAAGTATTCAATATCATATAACTGGAGAACTATAATGGAAAAACCTTTGGATTTTGTCTGAATTCATGAGTTTTTAATGTAAGTAGTCACCCAAAAAATGGGCGGGATCGGACCAATGGGCGTGGCACCCAAAAAACTTTGGATCTATTTCTAACTCTTTTTCCCGTGATCCAATCGAGCTGAAACTTTGCAAGCTGACGATAAAAATGATGCAACAAATTTTCGTTAATAAATTTAATTTTAGTATGATTTTGTTTTTTTTTTTTTTTCGAAATTTTAACGAATTTAAGATTTTTGACTTATCGCACCTGTATCTCTAAAGTGAGTCAACTCAAAATTTACAAATTTTCAGTAGAGGCAAAAAACGATTTTATTTATTTATTTTATTTTATTTATTTATTAATTACAATAATACAATTACAATAATTAATTTGGGATAAGGAGTACTAGCTGCAATGGCTTTCGACTCTGAGCATTTTCATTTTAAATGAGGTTTTGTAAACAATTTTCGAGTATGAATTTACAAATTAATTTAATATTAATTTCACATATATTTTTTAGCATATCAGTGGGTTTTTTAGACCCGAAAATACTGGTTCTGGATGAATTAAAGTGGGTGCATTCGTCTAGAATATGTTTAGCGTTAAGTTGTGTATTGCATGAGGTACACATAGGTGGAGTTGATTTTTCATAAATATATTTGTGTGAAAATTTGCAGTGGCCTATTCTAAGGCGTACAATAGTGCTAGTTTCTTTTCTAGTACAGTTTTCTGGGTAGATTGCTTTGATTCCCAGTGGATTAAAAGTCTTATAATAATGTTGATAGTTTAACCATTTTTGTGATTTTGAATTATTCAAATAAGTAGAGATGGTGTTTAGTATGTCCCGAGGCTCCCAGGTGGGATATTTAAGAAGTGGTCGACGTTTGGCTTCTACTGCCGCTGAGTCAGCATATTCGTTTCCGACTATATCTACATGTGAAGGCACCCACATTATTTTAATTTTATTTTTTTGTTGAATACATTTGTTTCTGACTTTATTTATTAATGGTGAATCGTGCAGGGAATTTTTTGTGGCAAGAATAGAAGAGAGGCTGTCAGTGCATATTATATATTTCTGATCGTTTTCTGAGGCAAATTCTATGGCTACGAGGATGGCTAAGGCTTCTGCTGTAAAATTGGAGCAGTAATCATTGACGAAACCAATATTAATGAGATCGCCATCTTGCTTTACTGCAGCAAAGGTGGTGGAACCATTGGACTTAGATCCATCAGTGTACAATAAGTTCCAATTTTGTCCTATTAAGTGGTCGGAAATGTTTAAGAATGTTTGCTTATAAACATCAGATGGAGAGTGGACTTCGGAAAATCAACCATTGATAATAAAAAAGATGAGTTTTCAATCATCCATGATGGTTCTGGTTGTGGTTTTATATATATAGGGCGAATATCTAAGTTGTTATTACGAGAAAAATTTATACATCGAACAATTGTAGATTCAAGTTTAGGTATACGTCTACTGCTTATAGTTTTGATGACCTCTTGATACAAAATTTTGTTTCGGCAATAAAAATTTTGGGTATAAGTTTGTACGTTAGATATATAGGTTATTATTTATTTTTAATATTTACTATAAAATTTAAAAACAATTATTTCATCGTAAAGAATTGCGAATAATAAGTATACAACAGGAGCTCTTTTTGCGATTTTTTCTGTGATCATCAAAAATAAAAAGTTTTTTGGGTGCAACTCAAAATATGTGTTTTTAGTGAATTCTAAAGAAGCTACTCTTATAACACGAAGAGGGTTACAACTGTATTTTTTTTGCGAAAGACTAGAAAAATCGATGTAAGATTTTTACAGTTGATAGATCTGTGGTTTTCTGGAATAACCGCGTATGTCCATTTTTGTCAGTTTTGAGTTAGCGATGCCAAATATATTAATTTTTAACGCTCTTTACATGTGTTCAATTTTTTTTTTAAATATTCACCATTTCTGAGTTTTTGCTTTAAATAACGACGTAACTTAAATATTTATTAAATTAATTTGCAGCACTAACGACGTATGTCAACTTACGTTTGATCGCTGACAAATTATATTCTCAGAAAACTACACATAGCGACATACGTTGTTATTAATGAAAAAAATGCAAAATAATTTTGGATTAGTTTTCAGTTTATAACCACTTATAAAAACTTGTGCGTTTATTTCTGTTATTTTTTGTCAGTATTATCCTTGATACGTTGCTATATTCTCATCCTAAGACCCGTTAACTTTTTATTGACGAACAAAAAAATAAATTTTTCAAGCAACAACAACTTATGTCTACATGGGTTGTTGCATTGTTAGTTTTCTTTTTCAAAGAAAACGACGTTTGTCGACATAAGTTGTTTTATCTGCACACACTTTAAATGTAATTTACATATTGTTTTTTCGTCCTTCTCTAGGATCTATTCCTCTGAATATTTTTGACTCAAAATTTTATATAAAGTATTTATTGTCCATATCTGCAGGACTATTAAGTAAAAAGTTCAAAAACTTTATATCGAGCCCATAATTTCAAATATAACGTTTTTTGACTCCCCTGAACATTTTTATTTTATGACATATGCGGTTATTCTAGAAAACCACTGAGATATGACCAGTGTGTATCGTTTTCTTGCAAAAAGTAAAAATTGAGAAATTTTGAGTAGACTCACTTTAGAGGTACAGGTGCGATATGTGGGTATTTTTCTATGGTCCATTTTCAGTCAATCAATTTTAGTCATGTAGATGGTAAACTTAATTTACAATGTAAGGGAGTATAACAAAAATTTGAAAAGTTGCCGCCAGGGAAAGAGATTTTCCACAAATAAAGTAGTCATATCGAAGACGGACGCTTGTTTTGAAGTATTTGACAAATCTTATTTTTTATAAAGATGGTGGTTTTCCGACGCGCGAATTCGCGACGTATAATTGCCCATGTGTGAATTAGGGAAACTCCAAGTTGATTCCTCAAATTTGTAACGACTGACCTTGCGATTTATTTATGGTTATCGCAAAGGCCAGACGTACGGGAAATTGTAGCCGCTAAAAATCGGATAGTTAATCCGTTGGAATCATCGGTATACGTGTGATCACGACAACCACTTCTTTGTATTTTTCCTTGATGATCTTAGCCTCGATTAAATTATTCATTAGCTTTTTCAAAGCCAGTCTCGTTCCATTGCACAATCGAGGTTAATTAATGTTCAGCATGATCACAACTGATCCTACTTTTAATTTTAAACTGTGAGGTGGGGTAGTCCAGGCAATTGCAGTGATATTAAAAACTCTGTGGGACTACGTCATTCTGGTTTATAACTATGTCAACTGATTTGCAAGAAAACAACTCTCCTGTAGGAAAATTTTGAATGGTCTCATTGAGATCATCGACATTCTTATTTTTGGCCGCCAGTATTGCTCTTTCACTAAGCCAATTATGGTTACTAGCAGATTCCAGCCCTCGAAATTCGAGCGCAAATTCTAAGAAATTTTCTTTTTTCATTAAATAAAGACCCTAAAGGTATGCTAATCAATTATAGCCAATTCACAAATCAACACAAAAAACAAACTCATTTTTATTACAAACACATTAACAAATTTAATAAACAGACACATATCATTGTATAATTTTATGTATGTATGTGTTAGTAGCAAATTTAAAAGCAATTTACTCAAAATAAGGAAAAAAAAAATTTAAAAATCTGTAAATCTGGGGAACAAATAAAAAGAAATTCCTTTCAAATAATATACGTTTGGTCAAAATCGTGATAAAACGGTTGAACAAAACATCGGTCACAAGAATTCAACTAGCCTATTAATATTATAGATTGAAGTGTTGCTATATGTCCGGAAAACCACGCTGAATAAGCTCCTGTTTTAAATCGCTGAATTGACAGAAATCCATGGCCAGTGTAATTAATCTGGTCGAGCTATCAACTGCGACCGTACCATATCTAATGTCTAATAGCTGCTTGGAAAACGCAATCGCTGTTTGATCTTGTTGCAAAAACACTCTCATGTTAGTTGTTCATTTGAGTGTATTTACGTGTCGCCACAAATTAGATAATTTTAGGCATGCATTTAGTTCGTCAGCAACAGTTGATCGGGGATAACTAGAAGAGTCTGGCGAAAATCACTTATAATAGCATAGTGCCTCCACCAAAAATGTTTTGGTTATCACGAAGATCGTTTAACGCTCTGTCCAGTGCATCCAGTGACCTCTTGTGGGCCATCGTGCATTGATCGCAAACGATGAATTTGCATATTTGTAGAATCTTCGCCATTAGCAGTTTTTGGCCATGTTGCAAACTGGTTCTTCGTTGATTTTCATGTTTAGTGGTAATTTCAAGGCAGAATGTGCAGTTCGTTTACCTTCTTATAATGTTGCAGCTATTCCAGATGAAACCATCGCTAGGGCTACTTCGTTTTGCGATCTGAGCTTTGACAATACCAATGAAATTAGGAACGATTTTCCAGTCCACCCGGGAGCATCAAAGATCTATCAAAGTATCATACGCAATCCTTTGTTGTATATTCAATTGCAGAACACTTGAACTAATTGTGTCGGTCAATACTTGTTCTTTTTGTAATTCGTGGTTAAATGCATCGCGCATTGCACGATTTCGTGTTGTCATGCCCAAACATGACAATACTGTCAATTGTTTGAAAGGAAAGTAGGTAAAATAGTTTACATGGGAAAATGAAATTATATTCCTCGCAATTCTTCTCACCGTTTAAACCTTCCCAGGACTATGGCAAACATTTCAAAACCAAAATCAGCTAAATCGGCCCAGCCGTTCTATAGTTTTAATGAGACAAACGAACAGTAATTGATTTTTATATATGTGACCTTCTCCGAGGAAAGGGACGTAGTGTGTGAAAATTATGTTTTGAGAAAAAAAAAAACGCATTTAAAGTTTCTACACCCTTCAGAATCCACCGTTTTGACACAACCCGTTTTTTGACACACTAGGTCCATTTTCTCGGAGAAGGTCACATATATAGAGTTAGATTTTTTTTTTTAATTTTTTTGAATGTGCTAATATTTTCAAATAAATAAGGTGACTTTTGTTATAAAATGGAAAATCTTTATTTATCCTTCCACATCAAGTCCATCTTCTTCAAAGTAATCCCACACCTATATAATACACATATGCCAACGTTTATTTCCAGTCCTCGCTGTTAAAGTCATTTTCCGAAAAGGCCTTCAAAGCGTGTTGAATCGATTTAAAACACTCTCCATGGAGTGGTCTTTTAGTTTATAGATGTCACACGATCAGGTGAATACGGTAGTTCTAGAACGATATAAAGGGTCCGCCATCTAACGTTTTTTTTTTAACTAGTGCTTATTTCGTGAATGGTAACACTTAGCTCATGTCTGATTTGACAGATAATTAGTTTTGTCCTTCCGCTGAACGAATGTGGTTGTGTATACGCTTGAACAACGCTGGGAAATATTGCGACATTACTTTGAAAATCATGGTAATGTTGCAGAATGTGTGTGAAAATTGCGTACGGATTTTGGAAGAAGAGAAGCACCGTCAGCTCCGTATGTTCGTTATCTTGTGAAAAAAAGTGAAAGAAACTGGCATCCTCATCGATGAACCAAAGCGCGAAAAGCCAAAAACAATGCGTACACCCGAGAATATTGCTGCTGTGGCAGAAAGTGTGCGTGAAGCGCCATCAACATCAATTCACCGTCGTTCTCAAGAATTGAACATTTCGGATGCATCATTGAGACGAATTTTGCATAAAGACCTTGGTATGACACCATACAAAGTCCAATTGGTTCAGGAGTTGAAGCCAACTGACCATCCAATGCGTTTTCGCTTCGCTAAGTGGGCCTGCGATCGACTTACAGAAGATGACGATTTTGCCAAAAAAATTATCTTTTCAGATGAAGCTCATTTTGATCTTCGGGGGTATGTAAACAAGAAAATTGTCACATTTGGGGCACAGAAAACCCGCACTCATACATTGAAAAGCCGATACACCCAAAACGAGTCACTGTTTGGTGCGGATTTTGGTCCAGAGGAATAATTGGGCCATTTTTATTCGAAAATGAGCAAGGAGTGGCCGTTACAGTCAATGGTGATCGTTATCGGGCCATGTTGAACGAATTTTTGTTCACAAAAATTGAAGAGGAGGATATTGGCAACATTTGGTTTCAACAGGACGGCGCTACGTGCCACACAGCCGAAGCAGAACTCGATGTTTTGCGCCCTGTTTTTGAAGATCGCATTATCAGCCGCAGAGCTGATGTCGTTTGGCAACCTCGGAGCTGCGATTTGACACCGTTGGACTATAACTTGTGGGGTGCCCTCAAAGATAAGTGTTACGCCAACAAGCCAGAGACAATTGACGCTTTAAAGGACAATATTCGTGAAGCCATTGGTGAAATACAGCTGCACACAATCGATAATATGCTTAAAAATTGGACCGATCATGTAGGCTACTGCAGGGCCAGCCGAGGCAGCCATTTGAATGAAATTATTTTCCATTATTAACCGGAAGGATTGTATTTTCAAATAAAAAAAGAAAGTTATTTGGCGGACCCTTTAGCTGCTTGGAAAACGCAATCGCTGTTTGATCTTGTTGCAAAAACACTCGCATGTTAGTTGTTCATTGGAGTGTATTTACGTGTCGCCACAAATTAGATGATTTTAGGCATGGATTTAGTTCGTCAGCAACAGTTGATCGGGGATAACTGGAAGAGTTTGGCGAAAATCACTTATAACTTTAACGTTCTGTCCAGTGCATCCAGTGACCTTTTGTGGGCCATCGTGCATTCATTGCAAACGATGAATTTGCATATTTGTAGAATCTTCGCCATTAGCAGTTTTTGGCGATGTTGCAAACTGGTTCTTCGTTGATTTGCATGTTTAGTGGTAATTTAAAGGCAGAATGTGCAGTTCGTTTACCTTCTAATAATGTTGCAGCTATTCCAGATGAAACGAACGCTAGGGCTACTTCGTTTTGCGATCTGAACTTTGCCAATAGCAATGAAATTAGGAACGATTTTCCAGTCCACCCGGGAGCATCAAGGATCTATCAAAGTATCATACGCAATCCTTTGTTGTATATTCATTTGCAGAACACTTGAACTAACTGTGTCGGTTAATACTTCAGTTGTTCTCTTTGTAATTCATGGTTAAATGCATCGCGCATTGCACGATATCGTGTTGTCATGCCCAAACATGACAATACTGTCAAATGTTTGAAAGGAAAGTAGGTAAAATAGTTTATATGGGAAAATGAAATTGTTGTTTTTTACTGTCTTCCTCGCAATTCTTTTCACCGTTTCAACCTTCCCTGGACTATGCAAACATTTTAAATCCAAAATCAGCTAAATCGGCCCAGCCGTTCTATAGTTTTAACGAGACAAACGAACAACAATTGATTTTTATATATGTGACCTTCTCCGAGAAAAGGGACCTTAGTGTGTGAAAATTAAGTTGTGAGAAAAAAAGGCATTTAAAGTTTCTACGCCCTTTTAGGTACCAGAATCAACCGTTTTTGACACAACCCGTTTTTTGACACACTAGGTCAGTGGTCGCCAAAGTTTTTGAACGAAGGGCCAAATATAGTTTTAAAAAATATGAACTGGGCCAAAAATAAAAAGCACTAACATAAGAAAAAAAGTTTTCATATACAAGATTTTGTAAATAAATTTATAACACTAATATTTTATATTTTTATTTTTTATTGAAAAAGTAATTTAAAAAAAAGCGTTAATGAGAATTATGCAACTGGGATTTAGTTGCATTTATAATATTATTAATGTTTATATGTTCTTGAGAAACTGATATCCTCAGAATTTCCGCCAAATGAGAATCAGTCAATCTCTCACGAAAATGACTTTTACAATATTTCATACGAGAAAATGTTTGTTCGCAAATATAAGTGCTTCCAAATATTGATATGTGCTCACTTGGAAATTTTTTAATATTTGGATATATACTGTCATCTAAATTTTGGTAGAATTCAATCAAATTTCCTTCCTTATGTACATCCTTCAGTATGTCTTACTCTGGAGATCAATCAGTTCTAATTGAATACTTTCTTTAACAGTCCATTTGATGTAGAGGTGAATACATCAAATGGATTTCGAAATAAATAAAATTTTTTTTCGCTTTTTTTAAAGTCACTAAATCTAACAATAAATTCATTTTGCAGTGATTCTATTGATTTTTCAAATTTTACATAAGGGAAAACATTTTTATATTGCTGAGTCTCCAACAATTTTGAGCAGCACTGAAAATGTACTAATTCTAAATAATTCCAATTTAACTTCAAAAGATTTTACATCGTAAAATAATGAATATGCTGTCTTACCTTTACCTTGGAGCTTATAATTCACATCGTTTATATGTGCAGTAATATCGGTTAAAAAAGCTAATTTACATAACCATGCATCATTTGATAATTCAGCAATATAGGCTTTTGTTTTTCGTTCATAAAAATCTTAATTTCAGGACGAAGATAAAAAAACGTTTTATTACTTTCCCTCTACTCAACGAGCGAACTTCGCTATGATAAAGAACGTCGCCATGTTCAGCATTAATTGATGTTAGAAATTCTTGGAATTGAATATGATTCAAACCATGTCTCCGAATAAAACTTATGGTTGAAATAACCACTGACATAATAGATTTTACATTTAATATTTTTTCACACAATGCTTGCTGTTGTATAACACAATGTAGGTGCATAGGTTTTTTTATCCCCAGTGTTTCACACTCCTTATTAATCCGTCCAATGAGACCTATATTTGCTCCAATCATATTTTTTGCACCATCCGTAGTTACATACATCAATTGTTTATAATTTAATTGTAGTTCTGTCATTATTTCGGAAACTTTAAGAAAAATATCCTGTCCAGTGGTTGTTCCCTTAAGACTCTTGAAAGCAGCTAATTCTTCAGTTATCTGAAAAGTATCATTTATTCCTCGAATAAAAATAAGAAGCTGAGCGGTATCAGACCCATCTGTACTTTAATCGGGTGCAATTGAAAAAAATAGAAATTTCTTTGCTTTTTCTTTTAACTGCGAAAAAACGCTGGTACCATTATCTTCAATTCTTCTCATTATTGTGTTTGCAGATAAACTTACATTTTTAAATGCACTAAATTTTTCTGGACATACTTCTTCTGTTATTTTCAATACACATTTCTTCACAAATTCCGCGTCTGTAAATGGCCGCCCTTGCGTCAGCAATATACTTAGCAACATGATAACTTGCTCGTACTGAAGATATATTTTGATTCGAAATTTGTTTAAATATATTTTGCTGATTTGAAAGAGTTTTTTTTGAGAGTTTCAACTTCTTTTTTACGTAATTCCCCATCATATTTTAAGTACATCTCAGAATGCTTCGTAGTGTAATGTCTATTCGCATTACATTCTTTAAAAACTGCAATTGTTTCCTTGCAAATAAAGGTGCGTTCAGACTACGCAAATATTTGACCAAATAAACGTAACCCCTAATTTTATGAAAGTTTTATTCAATCTTATATGATATATAAAAGACAAAATTAAGTTATGTTTTATTACATTAATAATATTTAATATATTTAACTATATTCTATATCATATATTGTATAACTTAATGATAATTATACAAGGAAAATTATACATTATTTAGGGGTTACGTTTATTTGGTCAAATATTTGCGTAGTCTGAACGCAACTTTAGACACATCATTTTGTCTTTAAATTGTACAACAAAATATTTTATTGTCCATTTTTCGTTAAACATTCGACACTCGCTATCAATTTTTCTTATTTTGGCTGACGACATTGGTACAAATATATTTAAATTTTTATTATCACAAAGACTAACATGTACGAAAAAAACCTAAACATAGTAATTAACTTCATGGCATACTTAAGAGTTTTTAGTGTCGTAATATATACAGGATTTACAATTTAAATTTTTATAGAGAGTAGAAATATGTAATATTTACTTGAAAATAAAAACACAAAAAAGGAAGTATAAAAATTTTTAATATTAGAAAATTTAATAATAGTATTAGAAAAAATTAAATTTGGATTTAGTAATGCTTTAACAATTTATTTTTTTTTAATATTTGTATTACTTTCGCATTTTACTTCGGGGGCCGGATGGGTTGCTATAACGGGCCGGTTATGGCCCGCGGGCCGTACTTTGGCGACCTCTGCACTAGGTCCATTTTCTCGGAGAAGGTCACATACATAGAGATAAATTTTTTTAAAAATTTTTTTGAATGTGCTAATATTTTCAAATAAATAAGGTGACTTTTGTTATAAAATGGAAAATCTTTATTTATCCTTCCACATCAAGTCCATCTCCTTCAAAGTAATCCCACACCGATATAATAATATGCCAACGTATATTTCCAGTCCTCGCTGTTAAAGTAATTTTCCGAAAAGGCCTTCAAAGCGTGCTGAATCGATTTAAAACACGCTTCCTGGAGTGGTCTTTTAGTTTATAGATGTCACACGATGTTAGATCAGTTAAATACGGTAGTTCTGGAACGCTATATATACAAATTTATGTGAAATACTCTTGAAGACACACTCCAGTATCGTGGTTCAAAATCCATGTGTTGCCTGCCCATTATTCTGTGCTATTTTTGCGAATAGCTTCACGCAAATGACACATAACACTCAACTAATATTCCCTGTTAACCTAAGATAACTGTTAACAAGACTTTGATTTTTTAATGACTTTGGCGTGATCTTTTCGGTCTTGATTCACCGTTTGCAAGATATTCTTTAGATTGCTCGGTTATTTTCTTTTAAAATCGACCTTTTAAAATTTCATCAATATCAACAAGATCTTTTATTGTCAATTGTAGATTTTTCAGCATCAAATTTTTTATTTCCTTTACGTGTTGTTCGTCAGTTGTTTTTCTCGTCCGGGGCGCTTTTTGCATTGAAGGCTTCCTCTGCTTTATTGCAATGGTTTATACCACATGCAAACAATTTTTTCAATACAGCATGCCTTCACAAATTTCATTCCTTAAACAAAAATTTAATTGAATTTCTTTGTTCTGCAAAATGAGAAATTATTAAAATCTCATAATTCGCTTATTGGAGTGACATGAAATTGACATGAAATTTTTCGCAAATTTTAACAATACTAACTACCAAGCTAAAAAAATAATTATTATCCTATATCGATAAAGGCGCGAATTTTATTTTGAAAAGCCAACTTTTTCATTTCGAATTCGTAAATATTAATTTTTTTTTGTGTTTAGAAAATATTTGATACTAAAAAACAAATTGCTAAGTGTATATTTTTTATTGTTTATAGTGCATATTTCATTATATTTTTATTGTATATTTAGTGTTTTATAATGCATGTTTTAAGATGAAAGTTGAAGCCCTGGTAATTAGAAATATAAAATATACAAAATGAAACACAATTGTTTCTCTCACTTATCAAAAACACACAAACAAAAAGATAAAATATTTATAAATGAAAAATGTGCTTTAATAATAATATTTAGTTGTTCTCAAACGAAAAGCAAAATAATTATTTACATAGTGCAAACTTTATCGAAGATACGGAAAAATTGAAGAACAAAAAAAAAAATATATATACGTGTGCTATCCAATGGCGTCACAATTTTACAAGGTTCTTTGAGGTAAATACCAGCCGCCGAAGCAACCCCCATAATAATTGTTCGTAAAGGTTAAATAAAATTCTAAAACAAGTAATAAAAATATAGTCAGTCTAGACCGACTATACGATACCCTATACCACGCGTTTCGAAAGAGGGTCATTGCTGAGGTAATATCTGGATATAGAAAATAAGCATAAAACAAAATTTAATGGTATTTTTTTTTTTATTTGTGACGTGACGTTATTTTTACATGGGGACTAGGTTAAAAAATGGACCGATCAGGACCATACTTTTCTCAAAACCAAATTAAAAAAATAACTAAGCAAAATTTTTTTTTTTATAGATTTGAGTGAAGATCGAGAATCTGTGTTATATGGGGACTATGACTAAAAATGTTTAAACAGGGGGTTTTTTTGGACTATTGATTAGTGCGTATGAACACATATGCAAATTTTATCGATATATATATAGATATATATATATATATATATATATATATATATATATGTATATGATAAATATATATATGTATGATTAATATGATAGTCTGGATTTTACGACCAGTTTAGTCGATCTGATAGGGGTTATTTGTATGGGGCTAGGTCTGAGCATGAACCAATTGTCGCCAATGTCAATAGTGTTAGCTTTATGATCGAGAAAGACCAAATTCAATCTAAATATTTTGATATTTGCTACCTACATAGTTTGATTACAAGGTTTCCTTGGACACACAGATGGACGGACAGACGGACAGACAGACAAACTGAAGGACATCCACTGAGAAAATTATTCTAAGTCCATCGGTATAACAAGAGGTGTGCCTGGGCCAAATATTTTTGGTAGTTACAAAAATCAGCACAAACTCGGTATATCCTGACCAGATTGTGGTATAGTGTACTACCATAAATATACTCAGTATAAGTAAATACTAAAATAGGTTTAATGACCTTTCTTCATATTGTACAATATTAAATTATTAGGGCAGTAGTGTAACTGCGAAAAAATATTTTTTTGTCAGAAGAAAAAAATCTTTACGTCCGGAATAATTAGTGTTGTCAAATTTCTAAAAATGAATTACCAGCAATGGCCAACGATGCCACTTTTTTATAATTCATATTGAAAATATTAGTAATTGCTACTTTTGTAATTTAACATTTCTTAAATTAGAAATGAAAAAATATTACTCATGAGGGGTACCCGTAAATCGTGATGAACACGAAAAAAAAAATAAGTGATCCGTATTTATTTTAGCTGCTCAATCTAATATTAAAGGGGTTAAAAAAAGTACCATAAAACGGTCATATTTTCATGTTTTGCTGTTTTCTTTTTATATTTTAACCCATGAATCCATTAAAAAAATTGGACATTATATGTAAGATTTTTCCCAGACGAACTGACGGACATCAACTGAGAAAGTGACTCTAAGTCCATCGGTATAACAAAAGGTGGGTCTATATCAAACATTTTTGGTTGTTACAAACATCAGCACAAATTCGGTATAGCCTGAGCAGATTGTGGTATAGGGTACTACAATAAATATACTCAGTATAACTAAATACTAAAATAGGTTTAATGACCTTTCTTCATATTGTACTCTTTTTAAATAGAAAATGTGTCAGTGGAATAACTGCGAAATAATATTTTTTGATCCGGAATAATTGGTGCTGTCAAACTTCTAAAACTGAATTACCAGCAATGGCCAACGATGCCACTTTTCTTTACAATTCATATTGAAAATATTGGTAATTGCTACTTTTGTAATTTTGCATTTCTTAAACTAGAACTGAAAAAATATTACACACAAGGATGGTCTCGTACCCGGGTACCCTTAGATCATGATGAACATGAAAAATAGGTGATCTTTTTTTTTTCAGCCAATAAAATATTAAGGGGGTAAACAAATACCATAAAATGGCCATTTATTTGTTTTTTCAGATTTTTCTAAATTTAACCCAAAGAAATCATTAATAAATTTGACATTATATTAAAGGTTTTCTCCAGGGCTATGCAATAAAGAACATAACATGCATGATCATGCCGAAATTATCGTAACTATATATTAATACATGAAGGTAAATTTTTAGGTCCCTTTTTAAGCAATATGCAGGCACGGAGGAGTGTGAAATTTGGCATAGTTATAGTTCAAATGGAGGAGAAGCCGAGAATGATAAAATTAGTGTTTTATCTGTCTTAAAAATATATGAAATTAAATAAAATAAAATATTTTTAATAATTCGTTACACCCTGTTAATGCGAGCGATTTAAATTGTGTATGACATGCCCTGTGTTGAATTGTGAAAATTGATTAGCATACCTTAAGGTTCATTCATATATTGTTTTAATATATAGCTTAAATATAATATATAGATTAAAAAAACATTGAAAGAAAAAAATTGGATGAAAATTTAAAATGTCGTAGAATATGCACACGAATTTCGATTACTAAAAGCCCAAATGCCTAATTAATTATTAAAAGCCCAAAATATTTCGGGGGTTGTATATATTGAGAGATATGAATATTAAATCAAAATATATTACTAACCAAATCGATTAACTTTACTTTCTGATTTAAGAATATTTTGATGCTAATACGCTTGATTAACGGCTAATTGTTTGTATTTGAAACAAATTTCTCTAATAAGGAATTGCACCATGAGCACCTCTTTATTATGACAGGAATTCGTTTTGAATATAGATGGTTAGCCGTTAATCAAGCGGTTTGACATTAAGATTAACGATTAACGATTAACTCCACTAAGTGATTTATGACTTAGTGGAGTTAATCGTTTTGGCAAGTTAGTTTTTAATATGTCAAGTGCACCAACTTTTGAAACCGATGTCTTCCGATCGGGATGAAATTGGCACTAAGGTTAGTCCTATTGGATAGCAGTTTAGACACAATTTTTCAACAAGATCGGTCCAGATCTCTCTGAGTTAGAGGGGATCAAAATTTTACATTTTGGCGAAACAGGTGTTTTTTCTCATCCATGTAACTTATTACCTATTGTTCTTAGAAAATTTTCTCCCAAATAGTTTAGATAGCTATTTCTTCAATATTTCGGGAAAAAAATTATTAAAAAAAAAAAAAAATTTGTAGACATTTTTTTGCTAAATTAAAGCATTTTTGCCTTTTTCTTCAAAGAGGGCATTTTTTTTTTTTTTTTTTTTTTTCATAAGAAAGCTTAGGATTTTTCCTTTAAGAGCTTTTTGGTCGCTTAGTGGGATGGGAGTGGGATATCTATCAAAATAAATGTTTTGTAACTCAAGACAACGGTTTTTCAATTTTTCACAAATGCACTATTTTGAATTTTTTCATATTTGTGTGAAAACCCTTACAAATAAAACTTATACTGAGAAACTAGACAAACTAAACTTTCCGAATGTATATAACATACCTAACTAAAATTTTATACCCTCGATACTGTAATACCCAGAATGTGTTAACCTCAGGAAAAAAAATCGCTTTTTTTTCTATAGAAATGTTGAAAAATTATTATTTTTTTATTTATTTTTAATAATAATTAAATTAATGTATAATAATAATAATATTAAAAATAAAAATATAAATAATTTATTAAAATTTAATCTTAATTGCATTAGATCCATTTATATCATAACTAGTTTTATACTTAATTTATTGTAGCTGATGACGTATTTAAGTCTTGTAAATTTTTAAATACCCAGTCTTTCATCCAGCTTTTTTGTCGCCTTCATTTACTGAGTTTTTTTGTCAATCCTCTCTTGGCGTTACTAGGTTCAGCTGTTGATTTCGCTGCTCGTTTATTTGTTGTCTTTGGAAAGAAATCGCATTGAATAGAGGCAGAAAACTTTTTCAACTTGAGTCTTCCATCGACAAGCGGTATAAAAGCATGGTATTGAGCGGTGCCATCGATTGTTACCGCAGCATCGAATCTGCTCTTCAGTGTTTTTAATGTTTCCTGATGATCCTCTTTGCTACTAAAAACTATTTTAGTTTCTTTACAATAATTCTTTGCCCAATGGAATAAAGCAGTCGCATCTAAGATGCGATGTTGATGAGAGCACTGGAGGCTACACTTCGCTGCATTTCTTTTAAGGTTTGCTCCAATACCATCACATGCTCCTTTACCATGAGCAGTAGGATGAAAATGCCACTCAGCTGGCATTCCAAAATCTTTTTCATGCGCCATAAGATTTGCGAAGTTACTTTTGTTTTTAAAATGTTGACGAGCTCCGTCCGAAACGTAGTATACCTTCTTTACTGTAAATTTAGATTTTAGATATTTTAGTATTATCTTCTGGTACTCATAAACTGCAACGGTATAATGTTTTAAATCGTCGGATATGATTGTCATACTTTTGTGTTCCAGTTTTTCATCTTTCATGTAGTAAATAACTACTGTGAATATAGTTGCTTGGTCGTTATTGAAGTGGAATGCTTGTATGGCATCCTGAAGAACATATTTATAGTTTTCTGCGAAATCATATGAAAACACGAATTCACCAGACTTCAAATGTATCTCCAAATCCTTGAAGAATGTCCATTGCTCTTTGACTAAAAAGTCATGGGTTCTCAAGTTTAGCAATCCTGTACACATTTCTTCCACAAAATCATCCACATTTAAAATGATTGTTTTCAATGTGCATCTGTCAGTCTGAATCCAAGAATCAAATTTGACCTCCTCTATATATTCTCGATTTAAAGAGTTGATTAAATTTTCTTTGATGAATGTGGTTTTCGGGCAGTTGGTACATTCACCTAAGTGGCAAGAAGTTGTTGCGTTAAGGCACAGTCAATTTAAGGCAATCGCAGTAATCGTGTAAATCTTCTGCCGAATCATCTGTTAAATACTTTAAGTTGATTTCCTTCAACATCAGTTTAACATTTTCATGGTAAATGCAAACGCATGCTGTGTGACTTCCGCTGCTTTCTGCCAAAACGCAATGTTTTGGCCTCATTTGGATTAATTTCGTGAAGCCAATTCTAACATCCTCGTGTTCAGATTGAAATGTTGCATATAACTCTTTCAGGTTATAGATAGTCATTCTCTTCTGTTATGTTATGAAGGTATGTTACATACCTTCGGAAAGGATAATTTGTCTAGTTTTTCAGTATAAGTTTTATTTGTAAGGTTTTACACACAAATAGGAAAAAATTCAAAATAGTGCATTTGTGAAAAATTGAAAAAACGTTGACTTGAGTTACAAAACATTTATTTTGATAGATATCCCACTCCCATCCCACTAAGCGACCAAAAAGCTCTTAAAGGAAAAATCCTAAGCTTTCTTATATTAAAAAAAAAATGCCATTTTTGAAAAAAAGGCAAAAAATGCTTTAATTTAGCCAAAAAAAAGTCAAAAAAAAATTTTTTTTTTTTAAGTATTTTTTTCTGAAATATTGAAGAAATAGCTATCTGAACTATTTGGGAAAAAATTTTCTAAGAACAATAGGTAATAAGTTACATGGATGAGAAAAAACACCTGTTTGGCCAAAATGTCAAATTTTGATCCCTTCTATCTCAAAGAGATCTGGACCGATCTTATTGAAAAATTGTGTCTAAACTACTATCCAATAGGACTAACCTTGGTGCAAAATTCATCGGAAGACATCGGTTTCATATATTAACATATATTACTCGTAGGTCTGTTTTAATGAAGACTTCTTTTAGCTCTTTTTCGGTATGGCGGCTAGTTTGTGTTTTAACTGATTTTTCCTGAAAAAACCTCTTACTCGTAACATAACCAACATGGGTATCAATAATTTATTTTTATTAATACATAATCAGAGTGCACCAAAAAATTTTGAATTTCGAAAATTACAAAAATTATCCAAAAAAATAAGTTTTTAAAATAATTTTTACTTCTTAATAGGAACTTATACCCATAAAAAGGCGTCTTTAAAACTTTTTTCGATGACATAAAACACTGTACAGAATTCGGAGAAAAGTATTTTCAATACACACAGAAAAATATTCGCCAACCGAATGCTTCTAAATTTTTACAACTCAATTTTCAATTGTATCATCAGACATTTTATAACCAACCATTTTCTATTGTGAAAGATACATATCCATAATATTAATAGGTTAGGCGATTTCTTGTGACCGGTGTTTTGCTCTACCGTTTTATTCCGATTTTGACCAATCGTATATTATTTGAAAGGTATTTCTTTTTCGCCGTTTTGCAGATTTACAGATTTTTAAATTTTCCCCCTTATTTTGAGTAAATTGCATTTAAAGTTGCTAATAACACATACATAAAATTAAACATATGCTATGTGTGTTTTATTAAATGTGTTAATGTGTTTGTTAATGAGTTTGTTATCTTCTTTCACAATAATAATAAACCATGAAAGTGTTGGTTTGTGAATTTTCTAAGTTGAAAAATAAAGCTGCCTAGAAATTGCACTTGAATTTCGAGCACTGGAATCTGCTAGTTTACTATTAATACAATAAGTTGTAATTACAATCAACTCAAAATTCACTTATCAACTTCAGCACAAATCGGTTGTCAATGAATTTGGTAGCCACAATAAATCGCGCCTTGCTTATATGGGCCAAAACTAACTGTAAGATTTGGATTATAACTCCTCCTAGAAACATTCTTCTTAGTTAAAAATAGAAGTGCGACAAATTAGTGCGATCGGATAACGGGAATGCGTGGCTTACCCGCCTAAAATTACTAAAATACTTAAAATTACACAGAAAATTTACGAAATGTTGATTTTTTTGCCTATGCAGCAAGCTAATATTCGGTCCATGTTCAGACCTAGTCCCCATACAAATGACCCTTATGAAATCGACTTAAATTGCCATAAGATCCAAATTATCATATAGATCTCGGTCAAATTGGTTTTGTGTGTGTTTATTACATACATTTATCAGTTGTCCAAAAATAAACCCCATGTGGCAATTCTTTGTCATAGCCCCCATATAACGCCGCTTCCCGATTTTCACTTAAATCTATCAAAAAAGAAAAACATTGCATAGATTTTTCTCAAATTTGGTTTGTATATATTTTTATATAAGCGACTTTGCCAAATATGGTCAGAATCGGTACATTTTTCGACCTAGGCCCCATATAAATATAGCATCCGATATGAACTTTTTCATATCTGCAGCCAAACAAATTAATAATAATCCCACCCAAATTTGCTTTATGCTTATTTTCTATATCTACTTAGTTGGACCGAAGAGATAGGGTCTCTAAACCATGGTATAGGGTATCATATAGTCGGTCTAGACCGACTATTATTTTCTTACTTGTTTAAACTTGGGAAAAGAAAGCAATTCTGAAAAAGTGATAATCATTCTGTTTTATGAAAATATCTGAAAGAAGCCAATATTTTCACTTTTAGTAATTCAACATAGAAACTTAAAAAATTTATAGGAAACTATTTTCTAAAAAAATATTTTTATAAAAACATCTTACAGTTATTATCTTTTTTAAATTATGTTGAGTTCATATTTAAATGAAATTTTCATAATTATTTGCATTTATGTACTCCGTTTTCTTCTTCTTCTTTTTCTACTGACACATGCAATAATATGTCTATTCCACAATGTGGAATGTATAAAAAATGACTTGAGATACTAGGTCTATTTTGTGGTTGATACAGCTGCCCTATACAGCCATTGCCTTCGCAAGGGAGGATATGTAACTAAAAAAATACAAGTGCAAAAAGTATATTTAACCTAATTGCACGCGGAGTAGCAACGCCAGGACCACATATTCTGAAATACATATGATGTTTTCTGAAATTCGTTAGATAATTTCTGAAATACATTTGATGTTTTCTGAAATACATTTAAAATTTTCTGAAATACAATTGATGGTTTCTGAAATACATTTGATAATTTCTGAAATACATTTGATGTTTTCTCAAATACAGTTGATATTTTCTGAAATTCATTTGATAATTGCTGAAACTCATTTGATATTTCCTGAAATTGAATTGATATTTTCTGAAATACAAATGATACTTTCTGAAAATCAATTGATGTTTTCTGAAATTCAATAGAAAAAGTATAATAATTAAGTAAACACCTAAGTTTATTTTTGACTTCTTCAAAGTTTTCCTAGTATATATACAACTGAATATTTAAAATTAACGAAACAGATTTGCGATTTTGCTAAACAGACAGCGTTCTGCTTACTAAAAAACTTCTGTCGATAGCAAATATATACTAGAAATTAAAAAAAAAAAACTCTGTAAGTTTGTGAACATGTTAAACTCACAACACACCTAGCGGTCAGTAGCTTGAATATTTAAAATTAACGAAAAAGATTTGTGATTTTGCTAAACAGCCAGCGAACTCAGCAGTTCTGTTTACTAAATACACCAATACACTTACATAAACCACACACCGATTTTCCCTTACGCTGTCTTTGTGATTCTATTGTGAAATTAATTGGATTTTACCCCCCTGAGGGCATAGATGTTTACACATAAAAAAAAAAAAAAAACACAGCAATAACTTCTGATGTTGTATTTTTTGTGTGTAATATTTATATATACATACATACATATATTAAATAATAAAATAATATATATATATTCTATATATGCATATCCATAATAACCGCATGTTAGAAATAAATCGGTATATTGTTTTATTTATATAAAATTCTGCAATATTTTGTTTTAGGGAAATTACATTTATTTGGCATTAACAAGCAGAGTGCCACTTCATTTTGCTGAGTGTGACTATGCCACAGTAGATGGCGCCACAATTTTTGTTCTAATTAGCTTTGCAATAGTTATTTCTTTTTAACATGAATTTCAACATTTCAATTAGATATCAAACACAACAATGTTAAAAGTATACACAGAGCTGAGTATAGAAGAATCAATGAGTTTTTGCTTTCAAAACACTTCTAAAGGGTCCGCCAAATAACTTTTTTTTTTGAAAATGCTATAAAAAAAACTACTGAATATTATCTCAAATTTCTTTTCTTATTTGAAAGTACAATCCTTCCGGTTAATAATGGAAAATTATTTCATTCAAATGGCTGCCTCGGCTGGCCATGCAGTAGCCTACACGATCGGTCCAATTTTTAAGCACATTATTATCGATTGTGTGCAGCTGAATTCACCAATGGCTTCACGAATATTGTCCTTTAAAGCGTCAATTGTCTCTGGCTTGTTGGCGTAACACTTATCTTTGAGGGCACCCCACAAATAATAGTCCAACGGTGTCAAATCGCAGTTCCGAGGTGGCCAAACGACATCAGCTCTGCGGCTGATAATGCGATCTTCAAAAACAGGGCGCGAAACATCGAGTGTAGCTTCGGCTGTGTGGCACGTAGCGCCGTCCTGTTGGAACCAAATGTTGCCAATATCCTCCTCTTCAATTTTTGTGAACAAAAATTCGTTCAACATGGCCCGATAACGATCGCCATTGCTTGCTCATTTTCGAAGAAAAATGGCCCAATTATGCCTCTGGACCAAAATCCGCACCAAACAGTGACTCCTTTTGGGTGTATCGGCTTTTCAATGTATGCGTGCGGGCTTTCCGTGCCCCAAATGCGAAAATTTTGCTTGTTTACATACCCGCCAAGATCAAAATGAGCTTCATCTGAAAAGATGATTTTTTTTTGCAAAACCGGCGTCTTCTGTAAGTCGATCGCAGGCCCACTTAGCGAAGGGAAAACGCATTGGATGGTCAGTTGGCTTCAACTCCTGAACCAATTAGACTTTGTATGGCGTCATACCAAGGTCGTTATGCAAAATTCGTCTCAATGATGCCTCCGAAATGTTCAATTCTTGAGAACGACGGTGAATTGATGTTGATCACGCTTCACGCACACTTTCTGCCACAGCAGCAATATTCTCGGGTGTACGCACTGTTTTTGGCTTTTCACGCTTTGGTTTATCGATGAGGATACCAGTTTCTTTCAATTTTTTCATATGATAACGAACATACGGAGCTGACGGTGCTTCTCTTCTTCCAAAATCCGTACGCAATTTTCGCACACATTCTGCAACATTACCATGATTTTCAAAGTAATGTCGCAATATTTCCCAGCGTTGTTCAAGCGTATACACAACCATATTCGTTCAGCGGAAGGATAAAACTAATTATCTGTCAAATCAGACATGAGCTAAGTGCTACCATTCACGAAATAAGCACTAGTTGAAAAAAAAAACGTTAGATGGTGGACCCTTTACATAGTTATATAAAATTATTATTCTGGGGTCGAATAGTCGCATTCGTTATCGAAATTATTTTTTTATTTTCCAAAATAAAATACTAAGAGTAATTTTACTCTGTCACAGCTAACGAGTTATGGTCCACAGTTAATAGTAAAAGTGAATCGAGGTCTGACGATTGCCCGTCTTCTTTAAATAATAAACCAAAATATGAATTTCGATTGATTTTACTCGATATCGAATGCGACGATTTTACTAAAGCATAATTATTCACATAAATACAAAATTGCACCTTTTAAATTTTCCATTCAAATTTAAGAAAATAACAATTCTAAAAACTGGAATTCATATTTACAATGATAAATTAGAAAATATCAATTGAATTTCCGAAAACGTCGGGAATAATAAATTGAATAATAATGACGACATCAATTGAATTTTTAAAATATAAATTTTATTCTTTAAACACAAATTGAAATTCAAAAAACATCACATATTTTTTTACATTTAAAAAGTCAACTGAAATTAAAAAAAAAAAATATTGCGATTCAGGAGACATTAATATCATTTCAGGATAAGAAAACATTAATTTAAATTCAATGAAGTTTAGAAAACCGCAAATGATATTTCTGTGGTTTTCTAGAATAACCGCGTATGTCATAAAATCAAAATGTTCAGGGAGCCAAAAAAGTTATATTTGAAATTATGGGCTCGATATAAAGTTTTTAGAACATTTTATTTAACAGTCCTGCAGATATGGGCAATAAATACTTTATATAAAATTTTGACTCAAAAATCTTCAGATGAATAGATCCTAGAGAAGGACGAAAAACAATATATAAATTACACTTAAAGTGTGTGCAAATAAAACAACTTATGTCGACAAACGTCGTTTTCTTTGGAAAAGAAAACTACCACCATGTAGACATAAGTTGTTGTTGCTTGAAAAATGGATTTTTTTGTTCGTCAACAAAAAGTTAACGGGACTTTGGATGAGAATATAACAACGTATCAAGAATAATAGTGACAAAAAATGACAGAAATAAACACACAAGTTTATATAAGTGGTTATACACTGAAAAGTAATCCAAAATTATTTTGCATTTTTTTTTTCATTAATAACAACGTATGTCGCTATGTGTCGTTTTCTGAGAAAATAAATTATCAGCGATCAAACGTAGGTTGACATACGTCGTTAGTGCTGCAAATTAATTTAATAAACATTTAAGGTACGTCGTTATTTAAAGAAAAAAAACTCAGAAATGGTCAACATTTAAAAAAAAAAATTTAACACATGTAAAGAGCGTTAAAAATTAATATATTTGGCATCGTTAACTCAAAACTGACAAAAATGGACTACGTGGTTATTCCAGAAAACCACAGATATAAGAATTGCGAACATAAAAATTGGTACATAAATAAAGCGCAATTTGATGAGAATGTTATTTATAAATTATTTTTCACAATTTTTGTGGATGAAAATTTGAAGCTTTTCAGAAAATAAAGATAACAAATTATCTTATATTTGGGACATCTGGTTTTTTGCGTTTAGCATCCCTAATTTTATCCAGTGTTCAAGATTACTTCAAAATTTGACTCATGATATGCAAAGTAAAACCCCAAAAAATTTAAGTACGATAATAATTCCCAGGTAGTAGTATTTGGAGTCAATAAATGAAAATATATATTATTAACATAATTTAGTTCAAAATCAAAAGTTGGCATCACTAGGTTAGATTTTGTATTGTATTGTGTTATTTTGTGTTACCACAAAATCTAATAGTGAAATCTCTAATAAGTAAAAAAAAAATTATTTTCCAAATATGGCAATATTTTAACAAAAAAAAATTTGAGAGAGCTTTTATTTTTTGGTTATTATTTTGTTGCTCCATCCGACCACAATAAAGAATTATTTGGCCAGCTAAAAGAAACTATACAGCCATCTCCAATTAGCATGATTTAATGCGTATAGCCACCCTACACAACCATTACCGTCGCAATGGAGGTTAGGGCATGCTATTTAATTTTCAAAAGCTTAAACTATATTAAACAAGAGGTTGTGTCAGCACGATGACCACGATGATGAAAAAACAAACACCGAAACGTGTTTTCTTTTATCCGAAATAATAGAAAAGGCGAAAATGATCTTTCCTCGTTGGACCGCGAATTACTAATGTGAGAGAGCTTTATAGACCAACTCTTGAAATAAACCACAACCCGGATCAAACCAAGGAATTTGCTGAAATTATTTATTTTATTAAGTTTAACAAATTGTTTACTTTTTCAAATATTTTGTTTACATTTATTACCAATACTCAAACCGAGGTGGAGGGTATCAAAGATTCGGCACCGCCGAATTTAACACTCTTATTTGTTTTTCAATAAAAAAAATACAGATATAATTTATAATAAACATATTTATTTCTTATAAAAAAAAAAAATAGTAAAATATCATAAGAAAAAAATTTAATTAAAATATACATTCGAAACTCTCTATAACGATTTCCAAGGGACTATATATTTACTTCGCTATAAATAAAATGCGCTATATAGAAAAGAAAAGCAATTTTGTTCCTTTTAACATATTTTATATGTAGTAGTCAGTTATTTTGGTTTGAAGTACATTTTTCCACTTTTCTTCTTCAATATAATTTTCTAATACATTTAGAGAAGTAAATACAGTATTTGGTACGTTGGTTTCATTTTCAAATAGGTACGGAAACCTTCAACTGTTTCGCAATATCGGCAGATTCTTCTTCGTATTCATCTGAATCTGTTAAAAGAGAAATATAATGTACATCAGAAAATTATTAGCCACGGATTTTCTTTATTATTGTTTCTTTACCTGAGATAGCTGGTGCTCCAAAACTTTCTTGAACACTTTCGAGGATATTTTCGTCGGAAGGGTTGCCTGTGGTAATGCCATCACAGTCAACATTGATATAGTCTTTAAATGTTGCATTAATATTAGCACCTGTTTTAAATGAAGACTCTAAAAAGGCGAAGTGGGATAGTGGTAGATAGTCTTCTTCGTGCCAAGGCATACTGTTGTTCGGTTGTGGTGCCAACTTTTACAAATCCTGCTTTTCTAAAACAGTTTGCAATTGTCTCGGATTTTACATCGACATTCCACACTTTGCTTAAGTTTCGTATGGCATCCAGTAAAATTTATGGGCGTGGGAGGTTCTTTCTCCTCCATTTGTAACAAAATGTTTGTCAAAATGCGTTTAATTTTAATGTTACAAATTATGCCCTGATCCATTGGCTGAAGTAACGAAGTCATGTTGGTTGCGAAATAAGCAATTTCAATATTTTTCAATTGGTCCTTTACATCCCTAGGGTGCGCAGCGCAGTTGTCAACAAAAAGCAAAACATTTCTTTGTTGAGAAGCAAACTTTCGGTCCAATATCGAGATCCATTTCAAGAAAATCTTGCTTGTCATCCATGCTTTCGTATTAAATTCATAATCCACGACTAGAGATTTGATTCCTTTGAAGCATCTCGGATTCTTGGCCTTTCCTATGATAAGCAATTTAACTTTCTCCGATCCGGTCATATTGCATGCCACCATAACAGTAATCCCCTCTTTGCTGTTTCCCCCCCAAAGCACTTCTCATTTTTATACGCCATCGTTTTATTTGGTAAGCACTTAAAAAACAAACCCGTCTCATCGGCGTTAAAGATGTCGTTTTCGTCATATTTTTCTAACAATTTTGGCAAGACATTCGTCACCCATTCATCTCGAGTTTGGATGTTGGCGGCAGCACTTTCACCACACAATGTTTTTTGAACAATGCCGTGATGATTTTTAAATTTTTAAAGCCAGCCTACACTTGCTTCAAATTCTCCGTGGCCCAATGATTCAGCGAATTGTTTTGCTTTTTCTCTCAGTATTGGTCCAGACAGAGGAAGATTCCTAACACGTGCGGCGAATACCCATTTCAGCATTGCTTCGTCAGTATCCTCAAAGGTACAAGTTCGAAGCTTCTTGCGTTTAATACTGTGACACTGGTTAAAAGCTTATCCTTGTTTTTTTAAATCGTACTGGAAGGAATTCCAAATTGCTTAGCAATGTCTTTGTTTTTGAAGCTTTTCCCTTTTCAACTTCTTTTATGATCAATAGCTTTTTTCCACAGTAATACTTATGCGCGAAGTCATTTTACAACTTACTATCGCGATATGCAAAGGCAAACTGATAGCGACTGCAAGAAATGCGAGAGATGGTAATGATTCCAGTTGTCACTTGCATAGTTCGGTGGTTCACTAAATTACGGATGTAAATGATAGCGAAAAATTATTTGAATAAATTCATTATATGAAGATTGAAAACGCTTCAATCTTGAAGTTACGGTCGCAAAAATGCTTCGTTATAAGGAAATATTCGCTATAGGGAAATTCGTTATATGGAGATTATAATACACTTAAAGTAGACCCAAAACCCAGTGTTCTTATAATTGCTTCGCAATAAAGAAAACTCCGTTATATAAGAGTTCGTTATAGAGAGTTTCGACTGTATATGAAAATATATGTTTTATTAAATATTTCGAGCATTTTAGCGTGATTGTGTTTGTTCATGTCCTATAAAATATTGGATAGACGTTGTATAATTTCTTTGGATCAAATGGGAAAAATTTGCAATAACTATAAAAAAGCAAAAGGTACCAACCTTTTTTATACCTCCGAGCTTTAAAAAATAGTTATCACTTCTGTTTTTCTGTTCTTTAAAATATGCAAGTTTCATCGTGGATGCCCCTATGAGACCTTAAAGCCAAGTTTAACCTACATGCCAGTCACTAATCACTCTAGCTATGTTTGAAAATAATGCATTGAGCTTAACTTGTTGTTATATTATTTATAAGCCTTAAGACCAAGGTTCAGAAAATACACACATGAAACACACAATCTTCTGTTCAAAAGTAGCCAACACATATCTTTATTTTCATATCAATTATGTGCGTTTCTAAATTTTCTACGGTGCCCAACACAACCATGACTGTGTTCGTTTTAATATTTCGTTATTTACACGAACATTTTTGTAGCACGTAAGTTCATGTTCTGGTACGTGTACTGAAAAAAAAACAGAACATGTACAATAAACAGGTTCGAGTTCAGTTATATATGAAGTCGTGTTTAAAATATAACTGAACTCGAACCTGTTTATTGTACATGTTCTGTTTTTGCTTACTACACGAGCCACAACACGACTTAAAATATAACTGAACTCGAACCTGTTTATTGTACATGTTCTGTTTTTTTTTTCAGTACACGTACTAGAACATGAACTTCAAATAAAGCAACACTCAAAAATGTGTGCTTTATGTGTGATTGAAACAAAAAGTACGTGATACAAAAATGTTCGTGTAAATAACGAAATATTAAAACGAACACAGTCATGGTTGTGTTGGGCAATGAAGAAAATTTAAAAACAAACATAATTGATATGAAAATAAAAATATGTGTGTGTTGGTTGGTCTAAGTTATGTTTGTTTACATATATGTACGAGTTTTTTATTCAGTGTGTGTTTTTTTCTGAACTCTGCTTAAGACCCATTCTACATCTAGGTAGAAGTGACTTAACAAAGGTTCTGAGGTTCGTTACGATTGTGTGGAACTGATAGGAAACAGCAGTTTTCACTAATAAGTGGAATTCAGTAGTTTCTTGTAAAACTGAATAAAATAAAGTTTTCTCCAGCCATTTATTTTTTTTATTTCTTCTCTACTACCAACCAACACACAGACTATCATCAACTAAACAAACCATGTCGTTCACTTAACATGCCCTCCTATTCTAGGGAGTGTAAAAACTTTTTACGTCATAAAAATCATCATTTGATTTACATCAAAAATTTTGCTTGCGTCAGCACAACAAGTAGGTATAGTTTTTATTTTATTTTACTCGTTACATACGAGTACGTAAGAATATTTCTAGGTTTTTGCTTAATTAATGACTCTAATGCCAAAGAAACAAATACTGACAATAAAATCTAATAAAATTAGAGTAAACAAAAGTGGAAAATTTCAGAAAAACATTTTAAAACGAAATATACTACAAAGCGATAATTTTTTTTTTTTTTTACTAAATATGTACAACAATGTAAATACGAGTAGTAATGTAGGGTTGTTGTTTGATAAATTGTTGTCTTTTTGGAAACTAATTAAAATTCAAATTCATGTTGTTGTTGTTGTTGGTTGAATTTGTGAACTTCACAAAAATAGAACTCTGATCTAAGAAATTCAAGTAAGTACTCGATTTCCTTATGTAAATAAATAAAATGAGGGGCTTTTTTTTTGTTAACAGATGTCACCGATTCTAGTTTAGTTTAATTCTTTTGTTGTTATTTTTATTTTGGAAATAAAAAACGTATTGCGCATTAAAAAAAAAATCGCGACATTCATGTACCAGCAGTGCTCATCATTGTCATATATACAATAACTTTTTTGAGACATCAGATTTTCCCATGATTTTCGTTAATATTATACAAAATATAATTAAAACTATTATAATTAAAGTTAACATTGTTTATACATTAGAAAAGACAAAATGTTGAATCGAAAAACAACGAAAATGTGCTAAAAAGAAGATTGTGTGAGAAAATCCTTGGCAAATTGAGTGTTCATGATCCAATTTTTTTGATCTTGGAAGGAAATGTCTTTGACCCACTTAATCCTAATCTGAACTAAGAATTTTTCCTAACCTGAAAATACGAAAAACTTTTACTATAATTGTAACTTTGACACCCTCCACATCAGGTATATTCAGGGTAGTCCCTCTGGTGTTTGCATTGTGAACTACTGATTATTTTGAGTATGGCAACATCAATGCCAGCTGTGTTATGACGAGATGTTAGTATACTATATGCGGTTTATGCAACGAGTTGATTTACGCTTTAACAAAGTTGGGATATATTAAATACTTATTTCCAAGGAATGTTCTACCGAAAGTGCGAGAGAAATACGCTTGTCAAACATGTTCATGAAGCTGGATCGTTGATGGCTGAAGCAACACGTTAGCATGCTCGTTCAGTTCGTACACACTTACAAAATTGCTACTATTGCCCAGAGTGTGCAAGAGCAACTAAGCACGTCGACTCGCCATCGTTTTCAGGAATTGAAGATTTCACGCACTTCGTTGGTACGAATTTTGCATAAAAATTTCTGTATGACACAATACAAAGTCCAGCTAGTGCAGGAGATGATGCTGCACGACCATCCACAATGTTTTTGGATCTCCGATTGGGCCACGGAACACTTGGAAAAAGATCAGAATTTTCACAGAAAAATCGTCTGTTCTGATGGAGATCATTTTCATCTCGGTGGTTAGGTCAACAAGCAAAATTGTTGCATCTGGGGCATAGAAAATCCGCACGTGATTGCCAGAAAGCCAATGCACCCCGAACGATTCACTTTGTGGTATGTTTTTTTTGGCCGGCGGCATCATTGGGCCATTTTTCTTTTAAGCTACGAAAGGCAAATGCGTAACAGTGAACGGTGAGAGCTACCGTAGAATGATAACTGATTATTTGAGGCCATTTTCAATGATATGGATCTGGACAACATCATTTGGCTTCAATAGGATAGCGCGCCATGCCTCTTTAAAGCAGGAAACAATCTATCGTTTGCGTGGTAACCTTGAAAGTCGTGTTATTAGCCGTTTTGGCGATGCGCAGTGGCCACCGAAACTGCAATTCGACCCATCTGGACTATTAAGGATTTGTGTTACGCTGATCAAATAAATATGCTGGAAAAATAAATTAGTGCAGTCATCCGTAAAATACAACTCCATAATGTTGGGAATGTACTGAAAGATTGGGTTGATTGTATATGAATAAAATAGTGTTCCATAATTAACCGCAAAGATTTTTCTTTCGAATAAAGAGTTTTTTTTTTAAATAAAATCAACAAGCAAAGCTTATATGGTCTACCCTGAAGAAAATTTTCAAAAAAATTGTGGATGTCATAAAATATATATAACCTTATAACAAGGGACATTTAGCGTTGTCCGTCTGTCCCTCTGTGGAAATCAAAAGCACACACTCAATAGGTCAGTTGAGTTGCTGAGTTTTACTGAAAATAATTCACCGACATCCTGTACAGGTTGCGGTCTAAAATCATAGAAGTTGGTTCAACAGCTCCCGAGATATCAGTGAAAAAGTAAAAAAGGCTTACCAAAATATGATTTTCTCTATGATGTTCTAGTTCGTTTTTAAATTGTACGTGGTGGCTCTTAATATAGCATTTGCTTAATTAGTTCGCATGTATTGTTATACTGCACGTCACAAAACGTCAAAGTTGTGCTTAAGCTTACTACTTAAAGTGTCATAGACGAATATCTGTTTTTAATTGTGGTAATTTTTAGGCGATTTTTTTTCTGGTTTACGCATGACCCAGAAATGGAAAATTTGCTCTAATAAAAGAAAAATTATGAAAATTTTCAGATAAAAATTAATTCTTTCTATGAAAAAAAACCATCATTGTCTTTATAAATAAAACAATAAGAAATGATAATAAATATTGCTAAAAAAAAATTAAGTATAAATTTAAGTGGTATTATAACTGTATTAAAATGCTTACTGGTTTAATCAATAATTTGGGACATTTTTTTTTAGTTAATAACAATGTGTCACAATTTCGCATGGAAATTCCGAAATTAAAAAAATTTAGTTTAGGCGTAAACGCTTTAATATCTAATAATTTTTCCAAACCCGGCTTAGAATCTGCCAACAGTTCAGAACGAAAATTCCAAAATTTAAAATTTTTCATGCATTAACGTGTTTTCTTAAAAAATAATTTTCACAAACTGTGTATACGATAATAGATGTAATTATGACTTTCATGATTTTGTTTTTTGTTTGGAAACTGTTCAATATCTTTTCCAGCCTATTTAAAAACATTATTCTACTTCTCCTTAAATTGCTCAAATCCAATTTTTATACTAGAAGTTCCAAATACTCCAATAACAAAGTTTTTTTTTCCTTATTTCTATTAATTCTATGTAATTCATATTGAGGAGATATTATAACGGATTAAAACTAACTGTTATTATCCTGTTTGGTGTTTTTTGAGAATTTTTCTCAAAAATTGTTCTAGTTTTTGTTTCATTAAAAATGAATACATTAAATCTATATTATAAATAGGCTAGGCGATTTCTTGTGACTGACGATTTGTTCTACCGTTTTATCCCGATTTTGACCAACGTACATTATTTGAAAGGTATTTTTTTTTAGCCGATTTGCAGATGTACAGATTTTTAAATTTTTTCCTTTATTTTGAGTAATTGCATTTACATAAAATTATACAATGGTATGTGTGTGTTTATTAAATTTGTTAATGTGTTTGAAATAAAAATGGGTTCGTTTTTTGTGTTGATTTGTGATTTGGCTATAATTGATTGGCATACTTTTAGGGTCTTTATTTAATGAAAAAATAAAATTTCCTAGAATTTGCGCTCGAATTTTGAGGGCTGGAATCTGCTAGTATATTTTAATGGATGTTTACTTTAATTGTAATTTATTGTGCAGAACATCCTTCAAAAAAAAAATTTACAAAAATAAATGACAATTTTTTTTTTAAATGGATCGTTTGCGATGTGTTCGGAGCAGCTTTATAAGTCCGTTACTTTTTAAACTTCTTGCATAGTTAATTTAACATCAACTCTGACAATTGCACCTGAAAATAGTCCTAAAAATAAGAACTTCTACATCATTTGTTTTGTCAAGTTGGCTGCCATTATAATTTAATGGCCATACGATTGTTTTTTGGTCAAGGTGGATTTTTATCACTTTTTTTATATTTTAACATGGTTATAACTCAATAGCCATACGGAATATCTTTTTTTGTGTCTGAAACAAAATTGTAGATATTGAACCCGAAAAAGTGCATCCAGTGCCTTAAAAATCGCAAAAATCCCCATTTTCCCCCATTTTTGCTAAATAACTGGATTAAAAATCCACAAATATGCTGTTTTTTCTTTATAAACTTTATTTTGCATGAAAATAAAAATTGCGATTCATATTACAGCTATTCTTATACAGAAAATATGAGATTTTTATTTGTTATCTATGCATGGAAACAAAATTTAGAACATTTTCAATTATTGTCAATATCCATCCTCGTTGAAGTTGACGCTTGTGGTTCTGATGATCTTGTTTTCTTCGTTGTTCATATCATGATCTGAGTCTGCATCATCATCCGAGTTAGACATAGTATTCAAGGGCATGTTTTATTCAGTGTGTCCACCAATTTCAGTGTCATCTTCATCTTCGGTGCTTATATCTTCAAACTGCATAATTTTAGAACTCCATCAACAAACCTCCGCAAGCAATGCATCTAATTTTTTGCCTTTGAATCGCTTTTTCATTGGCATGGTCACCTGGTGGGACCTCTCTGCTAGTTCGTCCGATTCCTGAGGTAATTTGGGAACAAATGGGGATAAAGTGGCATTTTTGCGATTTTTAAGGCACTGGATGCACTTTTTATACGCTCCACACCTCAGTGGCAGAGGGTATATATAGGTTTGTCATTTCGTTTGTAACGCATCGAAATAAATTCCTAAGGCACTAAAAAAATATTTTTTCTTATTCCTTATAACAAGGGAAGTTGGTTTACCGATGACCGTCTGTCCGTCTGTCTGTGGAAGTCACGATCACGCCGTCAATATCTAAGCTAGACCGTTGTTTTTTGTATAAAATCGTTTACTAACATCACAAAGGAGTTGCTATTTAAAATCGTCAAAAACGGTCAAAGGGTTCACGAGCTATGAATGAAACTTTGAAAAAACTCTTGAAAAAATAAAATTTTTCAGTGTGTTTGTTGTTTTTCTTAAGATATGTTGTATATATTGTAATTCTTCGTATTGTTGAAGTCTTACAGTTGTGTGTATATTAATACTGCACGTGTCACACCGGCCTAAGCAAATTTTACGACATATTTTTTATAATTAAAATTAAATATTAAAAATTAAAAATTAATAAAAATAAAAAATGAAAAATGAAAAATGGAAAATGAAAAATTGAAAATGGAAAATGGAAAATGAAAATTGATAATTGAAAAATGAAAATTGAAAAATTAAAAATGAAAAATGGAAAATGGAAAATGAAGAAAAATTAAAAATGGAAAATGAAAAGTGGAAAATGAAACATGAAAAATTAAAAATGGAAAATGAAAAATGGGAAATGAAAAGTGGAAAATGGGAAATGGAAAATGAAAAATGGAAAACGGAAAATGGAAAATGAAAAATGAAAAATGGAAAGTGAAAAATGGAAAATGGAAAATGAAAAATGGAAAATGAAATATGGAAAATGAAAAATGAAAAATTGAAAATGGAAAATGAAAAATGGAACATGAAAAATGAAAAATGAAACTTGAAAAATGGAAAATGGATAATGAAAAATGAAAATTGAAAAATGGAAAATGGAAAATGAAAAATGAAAAATGGAAAATGGAAAATGGAAAATGGAAAATGGAAAATGAAAAATGCAAAATGGAAAATGAAAATTAAAAAAGAAAAATGGAAAATGGAAAATGGAATATGGAAAATGAAAAACTAAAAATGAAAGATGAAAAATGGAAAATGAAAAATTAAAAATGGAAAATGGAAAATGAAAAATTTGAAATTAAAAATGGCAAATGGAAAATGAAAAATTAATAAATTTAAAATGAAAAATGAAAAATTGGAAGTGGAATATGGAAAATGAAAAATGAAAAATGGAAAATGGAAAATGGAAAATGGAAAATGGAAAATTGGAAAATGGAAAATGAAAAATTAAAAATGGAAAATTGAAAATGAAAAATGAAAAATCGAAAATGGAAAATGAAAAATGAAAAGTGGAAAATGAAAAATGGAAAATGAGAAATTAAAAATTAAAAACTAAAAATGAAAAACGAAAGATGAAAATTGAAAAGTAAAAATAAAAAATGATAAATTAAAAATGAAAATTGAAAATGAAAAAGGTGTAGGGTATCAAAGATTCGGCCCAGCCATTTAACACTCTTACTTGTTTCGGGTAGGTTTGTTCCGTTTTTTTTTCTCCTGTTCAATATCTACAACTTTGTTTCAGACATAAAAGAGATATTCCAGGTTTTAGCAAAAAAAAGGTGAAAATGGGGAAAAATTGGGGAAAATGGGTTTTTTTGCGGTTTTTTTTTTATGGATACACTTTTTTCGGGTAGGTTTGTTCACCTTTATCTACAACTTTGTTTCAGACACAAAAGATATATTCCGTACGGTTACCGAGTTATAACCGTATTAATATATACCAAAAGTGATAAAAATCCACCTTGAGCAAAAAAAATTCGTATGGCCATTAAATTATAATTGACAAAACTAATGATGCAGAAGTTCTTATTTTTTGGATTACTTTCAGTTGCAATTCTCAGAATTGAGTCCCAAATCAATGAGCTGAAAAATGTTTTACTGTGTAATGTTCCCATCAGTCACCATGGTAAAATTTCATGAATTGGGCTACAAATTGCTATCTTATCTCTCGTTCTATCCGAATTTAACCCCCAGTGACCAAAAGAAATGGCTTAGGGGAAAGGTATTTTTTGAAACGAATATATATTTTGTGGACCTAGAGAAATTCTATTATTTGGAAGGGATAAAAAAAAAAATTAAGAAACATTGCACTAAGTTTATTGATACAAAAAACTGTCTTTCATTGAAAGGATTTTTTGATCCGTCCACTTACACAAATTTTTCATATGTACATATGTAATTCAACTCAAATGAGATTTTACACACGGATTTTTTAATCGCAAAATTTTTCGTTTGTAATTCATCTTTATTTATTGGATTTTCACATAGGTTTGTGAAAAAAAATAAGTTATTCAAATCTTAAAACTAAAACTTAAATACGAAATCCTGCCAGTGCCAGGCAAAATTTCATTTATTCTAAATCGCAAAAATAATGTAAAAATTTTTTTATAAGCTGCTTCAACGCCAACAATTTCGAATTAAATCATGGACAGTGGAAATTCGATGTGTCTCAAAACACGCTAAACACAGTTTGAGGTGGCTAAGTGTATATGATGTGACCTGAGAAATTGTAAGCATGAAAAGTAAATGACAGTTTTTTTTTTTTGATATTGTGTATATAAGCTCTGCCATACCAAAAGTCTGTGGTTTTCTAGAATAACCGCGTATGTCATAAAATCAAAATGTTCAGGGGAGCTAGAAAACGTTATATTTGAAATTATGAGCTCGATATAAAGTTTTTAGAGCTTTTTATTTAACAGTCCTGTAGATATGGGCAATAAATACTTTATATAAAATTTTGAGTCAAAAATCTTCAGAGGAATAGACCCTAGAGAAGGACGAAAAACAATGTGTAAATAACATTTAAAGTGTGCGCAGATACAAGAACTTATGTCGACAAACGTCGTTTTCTTTTTCAAAGACCACCCATGTAGACACAAGTTGTTGTTGCTTGAAAAATGGATTTTTTTGTTCGTCAAAAAAAAGTTAACGGGACTTAGGCTGAGAATATAACAACGTATCAAGAATAATAGTGACAAAAAATAACAGAAATAAACACACAACTTTTTATAAGTGGTTATAAACTGAAAAATAATCCAAAGTTATTTTGCATTTTTTTTATTAATAACAACGTATGTCGCTATGTGTCGTTGTTTGAGAAAAAATTTTGTCAGCGATCAAACCTAGGTTGACATACGTCGATAGTGCTGCAAATTAATTTAATAAACATTAAAGTTACGTCGTTATTTAAAGAAAAAACTCGGAAATGGTCAATATTAAAAAAAAAAATTAACACAAAGAGCGTTAAAAATTAATATATTTGGCATCGTTAACTCAAAACTGACAAAAATGCACATACGCGGTTATTCCAGGAAACCACAGAAGTGAGTTGTGAAATTGTCTGTCATTATTACCTATGAAGTGCCAACACTGTGCAATTAAATAAGTGAGAACAATGTGATTTTATAAAAACAATATGTAATTGTTGTTTGTGTTTGTATTGTTAGAATTCAATAGCGGATGCGGAAGGAAGCTCGCTTTATATATACTTGCACCATAACCAAGAAAATATTTAAAGGAATTTGGAGGCCAGGAAGCAAGGAGATCTATAAAAAAAAAGAAAAAGAGATAAAAAATTAGGCCAGAATTACTAATTCTTTACAAGATTCTGTTTTAATACCTACAAATTAAAAATAATTTGCTTTATGTTGCTCCTTGTTGCACTGGACTGAATTAATTTTTAAATATTTTCAGGGTATTTAATATTCACACCTTTAAGACTGATTTAAGTTGTGGCAACTAAACTCGATATTCAATCAATATATCAGAATGAAATTTAATTCATAAAATACTTGCGAAAAAATTTAATAGATAAAGCACTAGAGGGTTTTAATCGAATAGCCATTTATGACTTAACAGTATATCATCGTATGGAACTAGTCTCAAATATAGGCTGCACGACTCAAATATAGGCTACAACTCGCTCCTTATAGACCATAATACAGATCTGGTCAACTCTAGGTCAAAAAAGCCATAGTCTGCTTCTGACACTTCTAGCAAGCAAACTTAAGCCCAAGTGGAGGTGATAAACGTCACGAATAAATTCTCGTTCAAATAAATTTTAAACGTCAGTATTCACAAGCGAAAGCTCTGGTACATACCCTACTAATTATTTGTATTCACATTCGTAACTCTCTCTTCATGACGTAAAAGTTTGGATGGATTTTTTTAAATTCTTATTAAAATTCATTCATAGAATTTTGTTTCCTAATGAACTAATAGGAACTGAAGATTTAGCAACGTGGCTGAAACATCCTCACACATTAACACGAGCACAGGGCCGCTTACCGTTAGTTCAAATATTAGATGTACGTCCTACCGAAGTCAGGGCGTCTCACCAAAACCATTTTTTTTAAATTTTTTTATTTTAGCTCTTAAAGCGGAATATGAATTGTTAAAGCCTAAAGCCTTTCAAAACATAGGATTTTTCGAGGTCCATAAAAAAGGCATTTTTGATCAATAATTTCATCGTTGGAGCTAAATCTCTTTCCACCGAGCAATTTCTTTAGGTTTGGAAATAGGAAATAGTCACTGGGGGCTAAATCCGGAGAATATGGCGGATGAGGTACCAATTCTTAGCCCAATTAATGGAATTTTGAAGTTGTCACACAATTACGCTTATGGTAAATTGAGAGCAAACGCGGCACCCATCTTGCAGACAGTTTTCCTAAACCCTAATGATCATTTAAAATCGAAACCACACTGCCATACGAAATGCCTATGGCATCAACACTCTCACGCACTTTTACTCTTCGATCGACCAACACCATACCGTGGATTTTTTCGACATTTTCGGATGTATTGACCTCAATTGGCCGTCCAGAACGTTCAGCGTCATTTGTATTTGTGGACCACAACGAAAGTCAATAAACCACTTTTTTACCATTGAAATCGATAGTGCAGAGTCCCCATAGTATTTATCAAGCTTATAGATCTCAGTCATTCCTTGTTTGTGTGTGGTTGTTGAATCCATTAATCAGTAGTACAAAAATAAACCCTATAGGCAATACTTAGTCATAGCCTCCATATAAAGCTGCGGCCCGATCTTCACTTAAACTTATCAGAAACAAAAATATTCCACAGATTTTTTTCTCAAATTTGGTTCGTTTTTACGTTTGCAAAAAATAAATGCTATGCAACTATGGTTAAGATCAGCCAATTTTTTGGACCTAGTTCCCATCTAATTATATCATCCGATATGAACTTTTTTAGATCTACAAGCAAAAATAATAATAAAAAAAAATCATGCGAGTCCGATCGCAGGGGAGATGTGCAAACATGTAGTAATTAAAGATTTTTTTATAGGACTTTCTTAAAATCAAACAGAAAGCGTATCACTTATAACAATCAACTGCAGGGGCTCTCTTAATATAATTATTATTTTAATTTTTTATTATTTATTATTTTAACCGGTTAGTTTTTAATTATTTTTTTTTTATTTATAATTTTTCGTTTTTCATTTTTTATTTTTCATTTTTAATTTTTTTTTTTAATTTTTCATTTATTTTTCATTTTTTGTTTTCAATTTTTCAATTTTTAATTTTAATTTCTCATTTTTTATTTATCATTTTTAATTTTTTTCTTTCTCATTTTTCATTTTTCAATTTTAATTTTTCTTTTTTCATTTTTCATTTTTTATTATTAATTTTTTATTTTTAATTTTTCATTTTTTATTTTTCATTTTTCATTTTTTATTTTGCATTATTCATTTTTAATTTTAGTTTTTCTTTTCTTATTTTTCATGTTTAATTTTTTATTTTTAATTTTTTACTTTTGATTTTTTAGTTTTAATTTTTATTATTCATTTTTTATTTTTTATTTTTCATTCTTCCTTATTAGTTTTATTTTTTTTTAATTTTTTATTTTTAATTTTTTATTTTTCATTTTTCTTTTTAAATTTTTTATTTTTCATTTTTCATTTTTTATTTTTCATTTTTATTCTTAATTGTTTATTTTCCATTTTTATTTTTTTTCATTTTTCGTTTTTCATTTTTCATTTTTCATTTTTCATGTTTCATTTTTCGTTTTTCATTTTTTATTTTTCATTTTTAATTTTTAATTTTTTTTTCATTTTTTATTTTTTATTTTTTATTTTTATTTTTCATTTTTCATTTTTCATTATTCATTTTGAATTTTTCGTTTTTCATTTTTCATTTTTTATTTTTCATGTTTCATTTTTTATTTTTCATTTTTTATTTTTCATTTTTCATTTGTAATTATTAATTTTTTATTTTTCATTTTTATTTTTCATTTTTTATTTTTCATATTTTATTTTTCATTTTTCATTTTTAATTTTTCATTTTTTATTTTTAATTTTAATTTTGAATTTTTATTTTTAATTTATTTTTTATTTTTAATTTTTCATTATTCATTTTTAGTTTTTCATTTTTAATTTTTCATTTTTTATTTTTCATGTTTCATGTTTCATTTTTTATTTTTAATTTTTTCTTTTCATTTTTCATTTTTAATTATTAATTTTTTATTTTTCATTTTTTATTTTTCATAGTTTATTTTTCATTTTTAATTTTTCATTTTTCATTTTTTATTTTTCATTTTAAATTTTTTATTTTTAATTTTTTTTTTCATTTTTTATTTATCATTTTTAGTTTTCAAACAGGTTATCATAATATCATAATTTTTTCACCAATACAATCACATTTTGTCTTACGACTCACATATTACGCTCACATGTTACGCTTACATGTTACGCTGTTTTTGAAATTTACGCCCCTGCGCGTTTAGATGTTTACACATCAGAATGTACTCATATGTGGTTTATGCTTATTTTCTATACCTAGTTAGTTGCACTTAAGATCAGTTCTCTAAACGCATGGTATAGGTATCGCATACTCGGTCTAGAACAACTTTGTTTTCTTTTCATTTTTTTCTACCTTTTTTTTTCTACCGCACGTCTACAAAATTATAAAACTTCTAAACACTTCTATTAAGCTTCCAAAGTAGCAGAGCTAGGCATATAAATTGGTAAAATACCAGAAGTGAATCATATGCACAAGCGTAAGGAAGAGAATTGTTGTGCATCATATGTTATTCACAGGACATGAAAAGGGTAAATAGTAAACGTCCGTGGACCACATTCTCTTTGTATTCCTTAGCATTTTGTGAAGAATAAAACAAGGAGTATATTAAAAAAGAAAGTAATTATTAAATGGGCAATATATTTGTGGTACCAATTCGCTTAAGAGTTCAGTTTAAGAAGTACTAAAACGTCTACTCACTTCTGCTTCCCACTGTACATATTTCTCTATTTGATTCCTTTCCTAAGTATTGCTACTCTGTTGTCTTGCCTTAATACAGCTTACGAGTAATGCAAGTACAACAAGTAGTGATGAACTAAATCTTGTATTGAAAAAGATTTGTGTGTGCGTGTGTGTGTGTGTGTATGTGTATGTGTTTCTATGATTTGTGGGCCTGTTATTGCAACTAACTTGATAAACATTATGCAATGAGAATAAGTATGAATGAATGAACATGGATTAAAAAAATGAATGCACACTTGCCAGCTCGTATGTCTATCTGTTTCGTATATCGTCTGCCTATCTGTCATCCGCCTATCTATTTGTTTGTTATATTGTTTGCATTTATGTATAGCAACAGCTACGAAAACATCAACATCACTGTAAGTTGAAGCAGCGACATTCTTAGAGAGCAGCACCGTTAAAAATCATAACAACAACATTGAAGTGGCAGAGTTCACTTCCGTTCAGCGGATTTATATGGATTCAAAAAAAAAAAAGAAGAAAAATTGTGGTTGGCGTTATTATTGTCGTTGTTGGCAAGTTGTCATCAATAAAACGCGAAAGCGAATACATGCAGAGCTTTAAATCATGAATTATTTGCTGGAATGAATTCCCTTACTTCAAAGTATATGAATTTTAGAAATTGGTTTTAAACATTTTGAGACCATTCTCACCAAAATTTTATGTGGTGCCATGCAAATAATGCATTAGCGAGGCCATGCAAATAAGATTATAAAATATTTTTTATTCTATTTTCGGAATTCATGCTTTCAACACAATAAACTTGACATTTCCTGCTTCCGCAACACTTTCTGTTTTAGAATTATACTAAGGCGTTATGAAGAAAAGACAGTTGTACTCATATCTTGGTGGCTACAATTTCGGATTATGTATCCTGCATAACATAATCTTACTAAGGTTTATTATCTACAAATTCCGATACAGTTTTCAATCCAAAAATATCCTGATCCCGATTTGATATAATGCTAACACGTGACCAATTACTGGATATTCCTAAATTTTTAGCTGGGCTAAAGAATTCCATTCAAAGTTGTAAAAATAAAACTTAATCGGTTTTTACCTTTGGACACTAACTGTATACCTCCTTTTTTGTTCTTCATATAAGGAGCATTTAATGTTGGAAGAGAGGAAAGAGGGAGTTGTGCTTATGGGAATTAGGGCAATTCACCAATGCAATTCTTAAAAAAGGAACATGTTTTCTTATAGCCCAAACGACAGAATTTTTTCAAATTTTTGGAATTGCTTTTCGCAACTCTTTGCAAATATCAACTTTTGCCAGGTAAGGCTGAATAGTCCATGGAAAAATATGAATAATTGCGTTTTTACTTTTTCGCGATCGTTAAAAAAGGTTCCGCACCAAATGCGATAAAGTTTGGAATTAGGATTTTTTTCAGTGCAAACTGTTGAATTGCAGGGTTGCCAACTGTCACAGAATACATAGATTTTTCGCAAGATATTACAATTTTCATAAATGAAACATACTTGGTAACCCTTAAAGTGCCCATTCTACGTCATCTAACGGGAATATTTAATTGTTATTGATTATTTCCCATATGTATTTTTAAAACTAAAATGAAATTTAAAAAAAGTAAAATCGCTGTTGAAAAAAATTCCAAAGTCTGGACCAAGAGTTTGGTAAAATGTCGAGAAATACAAAACGTTGAAATATCATTATCGTACTTTAAATAAATGCCAAAACATGGAATGTTTTACGCCTTAGCAAAAGAAGGAAAGAGTAAAGATAAAAGGTATGCTAAAATATCTGAAGAAATTTTTAATTTGTGGATAAAACTTAAAACAAAACAAATTAGTGTGGGAGGTATTTTAAAAAAAAGTTAAAAAGATGATATTATCTTACCAAAACCATTTAAAACGTCCAAATGATAGCAATTTTAATGAAATATTTGATGTATCCAGTGGAATAGAATCTTTTTCTGAACAAGAACCTGTCCGAAATATAAATTCTGATGATTCTGATTTATCATCAATTTCTGAAGATTATACTGATGAAAATCTAGATGATGATAACTACAAACCCCCAGGCAAACAAAATCAACTTAAATTGTCGTTAAATCCAGCTGTAACGTTGTTCAACAAGGTGAACGTGAGCACCAAAAAAGCAGCTAAGATTTGCAAACAATTGGCTGGGTCTGGAATAACCATTGCCACTTCAACACAACCAGGCATATACAAAGCTGTGATAAGATCCGCTAAACAAAAAGAAGAAGAACTGGCTAAAACATTGAAAAACGAAGATTGGTGTCTTCACTTCGATGGAAAGAAGATTGGAAAGAAAGAAGTGCAGGTTATAGTTATCAAAAACGAATATAAGGAAGTAAAGTTAGGTGTTCTTGTGCTTGATAGTGGAAAATCGCTTGATATATTTAACGGTATCAAAGATACGTCGGATAGGTTTGATTTGTGGAATTCCATCAAAATGATAGTTTGTGACACGACCAGTGTAAATACCGGAAACAAAAATGGCGTTGTAAGGTTACTCAAAAACTACTTCGAGTCAATTTTTTTACCACCACCGCAATATGTTGGTTATCAGCACCATATCCTGGATTTGGTACTAAGATACGTCATGGATGAGATTTTAGGTGAGAAAACATCATCTCCTAACATTCATTATGATTTTATTATTGAGCTACAAAATAACTACATACATCTCAAAAATACCTTTAATCAAAACGAAGTAGTTATTAAATGTATGGACATTAAATGGCGTGGTGATATGCAATTTTTGTTTGAGCTCGGCAAAGCATTCATTCATTTCCATTCATTAACTTTAAATCATTACCACCAATGAGTAATGCCCGATGGAACTCCAGAGCAATATTTGCCATCTTGGCTTTTATTCTTCTTCCAAATTATCGGGAAAAGCTTCTCTCTATCTGTAAGTTCATATGTGGTTCATGGTATGATGTATGGTTTTCGGATCACTGTTTCCGTACAAATAACTTTTCATCATTAAAAAACTCTCTTACACCATTTAAGAGGGCTGAAGAATGTTTTTTACGGCACTGGGTGCAAGAACCGTCTACAATTAATAGACAGCAGCGCAGCAACATATGTGCCGAACGAGCTGTGAAAATAGTGCAAGACTTATTTCCGCTATGCAAATCAACGCGAACGCTAAACTTAAAATTTATTTCTTGTAAAAATTGTTAAAAAAAAAAAAAAAAAAAAAAAAAAAAACTTGGAAGGTTTTAGAAATCGCATTCGGTGCGGAAGGTTTTTGTTTCTAACTGACCTAAGATAACGTTTTTTACTTGCCTAATGTACATATGTATAATTTTTTTAAATGTTTTTTTCTTTATAATGATTTCTTTTGACACAACGATGTTGAAATTATTAGTTTAAGGGAAGTTTTAATGACCTTAAGTTTTAAAAATTAAGTCTATCCCAAATTCATTATTATTATTCCTCAATTAATCGAAAAATAGGCAACATGTGAGCGTAAAATTAAAAGCAATATGCTATTTTGTGCTTAAACATGAGATTTGTACCAAAATATGCAAATTTTGATGATCGTTTTTCAAAATAAAAGTATATAATATTACGACCAAATATTGCCTATTTTTGGTGTAATTGAGCGAAATACTTACTTTTTATATAAACTAATATTTTTATTTTTATTTTTTGGTTGGTACTCCTCGGAAGTAATTTATCTGAGTTTTTGAAAAAAAAATGACTTGTTCCATAAACAAAAATTTTTTTTTGGATCAAATCGATTTCAGCGACCCGTACCGAATTTCAAAAATATGAAAAAATTCTCAAAATTGTTTTCGCTATAAAAATATTCCGCTTTAACAGTTGCAAAAATCAAGAAAAAAAAGGTTATTGGTGGAGTGCCCTAATGGGTGGATGATATATACAATGAGATTTGGAAACTTTTAACAAAATATATTTTTGACGAATTGAATGGTCAATGCCAAGAAAGTGTATAATAATATTAAAAACTTTTTTATTAATACATATAAAATTTTTGTTGATTTAAGTTGAAAACACAACTGGGACGAACGACGAATTTTTCGTTCCGAATATTCGTCGTCAGAAATAAAACACTTTTGTGTATATGAAAATGCACACAATCAGTGCGTCGAACGAAATACGTAGTGCGTAACGAAGTCTGCGATATGTTTATTTCTATTTCCACGCCGACGAACGACGAATAAATTGGTGTGGAGTGACCGTATTTTATATTAGGTTTTCAAATATTTTGGCAAATAAAAATTTTTGTCTTTAAGAATTGTTTTATATTTTATTAGTAACTTATAAGATAAATAAAATCTATTTTTAATTATATAATTTTCTTTTACATAGTTTTTTGTTGATATTTATTCTTTTTCGTTTAGTGCTTCTTTTTTTTTAAATACAACATAATATTAATTTATTAATGAAAATTTATCTAATTTTTTCAGAATTAAAAAATTAAACGCTGCCGTACAAAAATTAAAGCTTTTACCATCGTGAACATTATGTTTACAATTGGAATAACTCGTACCAAGTTAAAAATTCTTTTAGTCATATTTTTCCAATATTTATTTATGTACATTAGGGTTATGACTTTTTTATTTTTTTTTTTTTCAAATATCAAATTTTACATGCCCTAGCCAAAAAGGCTATTAAAAAATATTATGAAACGCAATCTTACTTCTTCGCTGCTCTCAAAAAAGTTTCCGCACCAAACGCGTTGGTCTATATTTTTTCATTTGATTAAATATTTCTTCTACGTTTTAAAGACCTTTGTGTATTTTAAGTGCGATGCCCCGAATGGTTTCAAATTTTCACCACTTACAACACATTTTGTTGCGATTCTAGCAAAATATTTTTTTTCGACGGTCGAAATATTTTCCGAGTTATGGACCTCCAAAGTTTGGACATTGACTTGTATATAACTTTTTAGTATAGGAATTGAGTAATATATATATATCATTTTGAAGCTCACATGAGTGCCTTTTATTTGATATTTTTAAATTTGAAATCCAAAACTTGTCATTATCTCATAAAACGATATCTGCAATGTTGAGATCCACAACAACTGAATAAAAAAAATCTAGATCCACTAGCTTCATTTCGATGTATATTTTGACCTCTTAACCCTTTCCCTTCATAAATTTCAAAACTATACCACCAACAAGTAATGCTCGGTGGAATTCTATAACAATTCTGGCAATATTGGCATTTATCTTAATTCGAAAATATGTCAATCTATATTTGGTACATGGTAGGACGCATGGTTTTCAGACCATTGTTTCCGCAAAGACAATTTCGAATTATTAAATTTAAAAAGGGTAATGAGTGTTTGATAAGGCATGGGGTTATGAAGAAGTCGTAAATAACAAATCAGCAGCGTAGTAATATTTGCGCAGAACACGCTATAAAAGTTAAATTTATATCACACAATATTCAAATAAATAAATAATCATACCTGGTATCAAAATCTACATTGTTTAAATAATTTATTTACTATGTATATATTAAATTAATAAAAAATATAAAAATAAAAATAAAAAAAAAAATTCAGTGAGTTTTTTGAATTTGCATTTGGTGCGGAAGGTTTTTCCTGCAAAATGACCTGCAAACACGATTTTTATTATTAGTTTAGTATTGCCTATCACGTGGTGATAGGTAAAAATTTTGTAAAAAATTAGTCATAACCCTAATGTACATTTTATAAATTAGAAACCATTTCAAATGACGTTACAGCTGTTATGTGAATTCGTCGTAATTTTATTTCATTCCACGAATTTACGCAACGAATTGTTGCCGACAAATTCGTCGGTCGAGCTGTGCGAAATTCGTCATTCGTCCCAGTTGTGTTTCCACCTTTACTTATTTAAAAATAGAAAAAAAAATATTAACATAAAATAACTTACCTTCAGAAAAATTAAAAAAAAACTTAAAACTTTTCATATTTATGCTGTTGACAAAACAATGGAAACCCTTAACACACAATAATTGAAAACTTTCCTATTTTTGATTTCAACATTTTGTTGGGAAACCATTACATTTTAATGCTGCTTCACCTTTTGTTGGGTAACCATTATTTTTTAGTACTGCTTCACATGGGTATTAAAAAGTAAATTGTAGATGATATATATTAAAATTTTTTTGCCAATCTGAATTAAACGCCTCTATAAGACCTGTCTTGTTTGTGTAATTTCTTGTTCGTATTTTTCGATCTATAATTTCCCAAAGATTTTCTCTTGGATTGAGATCTGGAGATTGGGTTGGCCATTCCGAAACACTAACTGCAATTGTCCGCGTATGGATACGTTACATTATTTAGAATTTGTTTGTATCCAATTCCAGTTAGAGTATCTTTTACTCATTCCTTGCCCGAAAAGCAACCTCATACCATAATATTACCACCGCCGAACTTATCAGTTTTATTTGTATGTTTTCGGTCTAGTCTTTATCGTGGCCTCTTAAGTTAAACTTGGACTCATCTCAAAAGAGAACCAACTGTACCCCAATTCAGTCTTTACCAATTCATGTGTTCTTTAGCAAAATTTGTGAGAGCCGCTATGTGGTCCGGCTATAGTGCGTTTGTGATAATGTTTGTAACTACCAACAATATTTTATCCAGGCCCATCTTTTGTTAAATCAGAATCACTTTCTGAGTCGATTTAGCAATGTCCGTCCGTCCGTCCGTTCGTCAACGTGTTCATGTAGACCATGTAAAGGTGCTATTACACGATGTATTTTTTACATATGTACTGTCAAATTTTCCCACAACAAAAGTTGTACACATCGTGTGATATAGGTACATATGAAACATTGTTTATGTACAATACATGAGGAAAGTCACATGTACATTTTTCAATTAGAACAGGTTCTATTTTGGCATGACAAACATATGAAAATATTTACAACACTGCTTGTGGCGAAAGAAAAACAGAGTAAATTATAAAGATTAATATTGAAAGAAAAATTAATTGTTTAATGTTAATTAACAATTAAAAAATATATAACTTTTTTTTGATAATAAATTTTTGTAAACTCAGAAATTAAATCAGCTGTTGTTTACATTTAGAAGTTATGTCATACGGAAATATGCACGTGTGATATCAAAAATTATGAATCGTATGTAAAAGACAATTTTGACAGACATGCGGAATTTCATATGGATAAAAAGTGACAGTACATATGTAAAAAACACATCGTGTAATAGCACCTTAATCAAACTACACGTTCGTCGCAAATACGAATATGTTTTGACAAGATTTGGTATATAAGCTTCCAGCGGCTATAGGATAAACACTAGTCACTATACAAATGATCCATATGAGATCGATTTAAAGTTCCACAAATTCCAATTTATCATATAGATCTCGGTCAAATTTTGTTTAGTCAATTGTCCATAAAAAGCCCTGCCGTACAATTTTTAGGTATAGCCCCCATACAAAGCTGCATCCCGGTCTTCACTTAAATGTATCAAAACCCAAAAATATTGTTTGCAAAGATTTTCAAAATAAGCGTCTTTACCAAGTATGGTGAGGACGGTCCTTTTTTCCATATAGTCCCCATGTAAATATATCTGCTGCCAAGAAAATTAAAAAAATGTCAAACAAATTTGTTTTATGTTTTTTTTTCTATATCCAATTAGTTGGATCTAAGATGCTTTCTCTAAATGCATGATATAGTCTAGACCAGCCATGGCCATAGTTTTCGACTGACGGGCCATTATCTAATTAGAAAATTACTCGGGGGCCAAAAAAAATTTTTTTTGAAAAGCTAAAATGAAGTTAATTTCATTTTTTGTAATAAAATAGTCAAATTTAATTAGAAAATCTTTATTTAATGTGATAAATGTAGTCGTTTACAATTAGTGCTTAATTTTTCAATATGTGAATCAAAATTACTTGTTCAAAATTCTTAGTTTAGTATTGCATACATATGTTCATCACTTAGCCTAGGTCGCGATGGACTTATATATTAGTTCATTATAACTAACATTTTTTTTTTTTTCCAAATTTCGAATATTAATGTATTTTTCTTTATATAGATAGAAGACGATAAAAATTTGGTAAGTTGCCCGTTTGATAATTAAATAAATCTTGCATAGCCACACCACATTGTGAATCAATTAATTCCAGGTGAATATTACTTGAATCACTAGACATTAGTAGCAAATGGAATACGAATAATTACAAATCATTTTCAATTATACGAAAACAATTAATTCTTCGATTAAGTTCATTTGTTAAAGCACATAAAAAATTTAAGATCGACTTAACTCAGGAAAGTCTTCCTTTTCGTGTAATATAAAATGGTTATTATTTCTTCTTTAAGATCCCATACCCGTCGCAGAACTGTACTAAAGCTTAACCATCGAACATGGATAAGTATTCAGCGTCGAACTCTTCAAGCAAATATATAAATTGTTTGTGTCTTACACCTTTTGATCGAAGAAAATTTACTTGTTACATGTTCTATTTTTAATACATTTTTACACAATGCGTGTTGATGTATAATACAGTGAATCATAAGTTATTTATTTGGATCAATCGTGTGAACCTTGTCTTGATTTCTTTGAACCCATTAAGTTTGGGAATCCATCGGTAGTCACATTAACAAGACTTTTCCATTTGATATTATATTTCAAAAGACATTTGTCACCTTCGTTAAAAAATTCTGCACCGGTAATTCTATTTTTCACAACTCCTGTGTAATTTCAAATTCCTCATTAATTGATCGAACAAAAATCAGTACTTTTGCAATATCTTTTATAGCGCAGCTCTCGTCTAAAGCTATAGCACAGTATGGTCTATTTGTATTTTCTATTTTTTCTGATAGCTGCTCATCTAAATTATCACTGATTTGCTCAATTCTTTGCATAACATTTTGCCTTGACAGGGACATACTATCAAATTTTGAACCTAGTTGTGAACAGAAATTAAGAAATACCTACCGTCTAATTTTGTATAAAATCACCATCTGAAAAGGGTTCACCGTACAAAAAAGCTAACTTTTGTAGCTGCTTCTTGCAGTTTGTCTTGCCGTGTGAAAATATTTTGCTCGCTTGTCAATATATTCCCGAGATTCTTGGCATGGGCTTTATGCCCTTCAGCACTCAGATTTGGAGAAATGTCTTTATAAATTGTACTTTTTTAATACTGCAACCGTTGCTCGACAAATAAGGCATAATTGTTAATTCCTAAACACCGTGAAAAAATGTTTTAATTTCCAATATTCACTGAATACAAGACACTCACTATCGATTTTTCTTTTTCGTCCACCCATTGTTTAAATTTTTTGATAGATTTTATTTTTAAATGTGACAAGCAACAATAAATTCAACAGGATAATCTTTTTTATTTTTGTTCCCCCAAGTTTCAGTTTCAAGTTCAATATTGATGAAATTCACAAAACACGTCTCAATGATACTATTGCTAATATTAGGCAGTTTTAACGTTTTTTCTATAAATTGTACTAGAAGTTTTTAAAAAAAATTTATTTTTTTCTATTTTGTAAAATAAAAAAAAACATCATATTTTGAATATTTATTAACTAAGCGGCCCATATAAACTATTTTTTTTTTATTACACAGCGGGCTACAGAAAATATTTTGCCGGGCCTTATATGGCCCGCGGGCCGTAGTTTGGCCATGTCAGGTCTAGACCGACTATAATTTCCTACTTGTTTTTTTATTTTTTATCTGCTCTATTTTGGCAAAATCAGATAAAATATTTATGAAGAATACCAAAAGGGAATTTTCATTATTAATATTCTTCACTTACTCGATAAAAATCCAATATTTGGACGTAAAATTAGTTGCATTTAAAATGCCTTTAATGTAAAACCAATATGTCTCTACTCACTTTAAGAAAAATTAAAAAATCAAACAAAATGTTTTTTTTTTAACCCAATACATTCCCCTAAAACATGATATTGGTACCAAAAAATACGCAAATTTCATGATTATATTTGATTATATTTGTCGAAGATCTATCTATCGCATTTAATTTTAAGACCAAATATTACCTATTTCTTGTGTAACTGTGGTTTGAACTTGGGAATACTTTACTTTTACATTTATGATTATGAAAGTGGCCCTTAAACTAAGGGCACTGTTACACGTTCAATATATATTTTTTTGGATATTTAAATCGCCATCCATGTCGCAGAATGGCCTCCTATTCTGAAATCCATTAAAGTGAATCGCGATCCATCAATACAGCATGCTACATATTCAATATATATTATGATATTTGGATCGCGGCCAATATATGTTGCACGTGCAACAGTGCTCTAATAAATATTACAGCACAAAATTTCTTTTATCTGATATCTTTTGATTATCTGATTTGTGGAAATAAAGAACTTGTTTCGTAGACTCATTTATACCCTCAACTCCAGTGTGCAGAGGGTATATATAAGTTTGTCATTCCGTTTGTAATAATTAGAAAAAAATTTTGGACCCCATAAAATATATATATTTCTGATCCTTATAACAACCGGAGTTGATATAGCGATGTCCGTCTGTCCGTCTGTGCGTCTCTCCGTCTGTCCATCTGTGGAAATCACGATGACGGCATCAATCGGGCAGCTAGGGTGCTCGTTGACATAAAAAATGATTCATTAACGTCCTGAAAAGTTTGCTATTTAATATCGTTCAAATCGGTGGATTAGGGCCCGAGATTTGAATGAAGAACTAAAAAAAGTCTTGAAAAAATATAATTTTCTATGTTGTTCTTGTCCCGATCACGCCCTTAATAGTGCAGCTACAGTGATCATTTTTAGCAAGAATGATTCACCAAATTGATGGGAAGATTTCTATTTCAAAAATCATTAAAATAGGTGGAACAGGTCCAGGGAAATCTCTGAAAAAGTAAAAAAAAAATTAAAAATATGATGTTTCTATATTGTTCTTGTTGTTATTCTAAATGTTGTGTTGATGTCAAAGCTGGACTTGTTGTTTTTGTGGCCGTTGTGGTAATAATATAATAAAAACTAACCCTTTGTACATTTTTTTATTAACTCTGGTAGAAAAATTTAAAAGTTTCCATTGTTTTGGCATCACTCTAAAAATTTGTTAGATCATTTCTGTTATTACCACGAGCCTGCCTGCAAAATTTCAGATCGAATGGCTCACGGGAAATTGGTTTAAATCGATCCAAAATTTTTTCGACAAGCAGACACTACGAGTTAATATAAAGGGAGTAAAAATTCACCAACATCTAAAGCAAATAATGCGAAAATACCTAGTTGTTAATAAAAAAAAACAATGTAAATATAACAAAAAAATAAATAAAAAATAAAATAAAAAAATAATAAATTTATATAAACATATTATATAATACAAATAATATACATGTATATCCATAATAACTGCATGTTAGAAATAAGTCGGTATATTATTTTATTTACATGAAATTCTGCAATATTTTGTTGTGGGGAAAATACATTTCTTTTGCATTAACAGAGTGTCACTTCATTTTGCTCAGCGTGACTACGCCACAGTAGATGGCGCCACAAGTTTTGTTTGTTCTAATTAGCTTTGCAATAGTTATTTCTATTTTAACATGAATGTTAATATTTTCAACTGGATATCATACAGAACAATGTTAAGAGTATACACGGGCTGGTCTTTTATTTCATACGTATTTTTATTATTCTTTTACAAATATGAACATAAGTTTGGCATATTAACTTTTTGTTGTCTTTACAAAATAGAGTTTACAGAGTTCATCAATGAGTTTTTTGCTTTCAAAACAGTTCTACATAGTTATATAGAATTATTATTCTGCTTTACCTACAAAATATCTGATTGCGATTACATCTAATTTTTAAAAATTGTTTATAATTGCTAAAGCATTATTATTCACATAAATACAAAATTGCACTTTTTAAATTTTCCATTCAAATTTAAGAAAATATCAATTCTAAAAACTGGAATTAAAAATATTCAATTATAAATTACAATTAATTGAATTTCAGAAAATCATATCAAAACGTCAGAAATTATAATTTTAAATTTAGAAGACATCAATTGCATCTTTAATATATAAATTTTATTCATTAAACACAAATTGAAATTCCAAAAAAAAAAAAAAACACCAAATACCTGTGTTTACATTTAAAAAATTTTTACATTTAAAAAAAATATTGACATTCAGGAGAAATTAATAGCTTTCAGTACCGCGATTCAGTAACTTCTTTTAACGATAGTCGAATCGTTAAAAAAAATAAAATAGCAAAATTATCAGTAACATTTTTAAATGATATTCGCTATTGTTAAAGTCAGCTGTTGTTGTTATCTAACGACAACCATTTTTGTGTTGTTTATTCAATCGATAAAAACTTAAATTTTTAGGTTGAAATGTCGTCATACATAAATAAAAATCATAAAATAGTGAAAATATTTTGCTTTAATTAAAAAACTTTTTTATAAAAATAAAAAAATTAAATAGCATATTCAATTCGTTATTTCATTTTCAAATAAATACACAGAAATATTAGTAAAAAAATGAAGATATTAAACATAAACATAAAATCATCCTGTCAAACACGAAGTAATTTGTTTTTTTCTATCCTTCTTTGTGTTTTTCGCTTATTTTGACAGAGATGCCACTCGTTTACAATTTAAATAAATAGAAAAATAGATTTGTCGACTGTCGCTAAGATGTATGTACTTAGTGAATCACTTAATCCTTAGTGCAAACAACAATAGCTGTCGATATATTTTCGAATCGTTGAAATTTACAGAATCGGACTACAGAAAACATTGATTTAAATTCAATGAATTTTAGAAAACGTCAAGTGATATTTAAGAATTGCGAACATAAAAATTGTTACATAAATAAACGCAATATGATGTGAATGTTATTTATATATAAATTTTCACAATTTTTTTTTTGGTTGAAAATTTGAAGTTTTTCAGAAAATGAGAACAAATTATTTTATTTAAAATGTTTGGGACATTTGGTTTTTTTGCGTTTGGCATCCCTAATTTGAATATTTATTATTATAAATTTATTCTGTATGTTTTCCAAATATGGCAATATTTTAATAAAAAAAGTTGAGAGTTTTTTTTTTTTGTTATTATTTTGTTACTCCATCCGACTTGTATGGCCGCAATGAAGAAATATTTGGCCAGTTAAAAGAAACTATACAGCCATCTCCAATTAGCACGATTTAATGCATATAGCCACCCTACAAAACCAGTACCTTTGCAATGGAGGTCAGGGCGAGCTATTTAATTAGCAAAAAATAAATTAAACGAGAAGTTATGTCATATAACCGGAAATGCATGCTTATAGGTATATAACCTAAATGCATGCCGATCAGCAACCACGATGACCAAAAAGCAAACACCGAAATAAATCCGAAACAATAGAAAAGACGAAAACCAACCCAAAGAATTTGCTGAAATAATTTGGTATTAAGTTTAACAAATTGTTTACTTTTTCATTTACATTTATTATCAAGACTCAAACCGAGGTGAAGGGTATCAAAGATTCGGCACAGCCGAATGTAACACTCTTACTTGTTTTTGAAATAAAATCAATTTCAGTGACACCAAAATATATGAAAAAGTCTCAAAACTTAGTTGGGCTTAAAAATACATATTTCGTTTTGAGGTGCAAAAATCAAAAAAAAATTTTTGGTGGAAGTCTGTAATATAGGCTGAAAAGAGAAGTGCATGAAGTTGACTCCTACAGAACGACCAAAGAAACAGTTCATAATTCCCTACGGAAATAGCCACACAAACCGTTCCTAGGACATTGAATTTTTACTTGCCGATGTCATATGCTGGTTGAATGTCATATTGGCCTTTTGTAACTTGTCACACAACCAAAACTAGATATGTCACAAGTGATCAATTTATAACGTACGGTTTACAATTACGAGACCACACAAATTTTTACTATATCTCCAGAACGACGGACTGTAAGGTAAGAATACTTTCTAGACAAACTGTGTTAGATACACAACGTATCTAAAATGCAACAATAAAAACTTATTTTTGATTAACGGTACATTTGTTAATTAAAAAAAGAGTTTCACAATTATAAGGTCACCAAGGCATTGTGGGGAAAAATAAATTAACCTAACCCATAAAAACGAAGTTTTTATTAAAACTCTTTCTTTTCTTATGAGTTTTGAATCTCTCCGTGACTGTGCGTGACTTTGCATGACCATTTTAAAATTAATCTTTGGTGACAAAAAGTCTGTGGGCCCAGTTTCAGATTGATTGAATGAGGGGAAATGGGGTTTAAGTCACTCCGTGACTGTGCGTCACTTTGCGTGACTCTGCGCGACTATCTTAAAATTAATCTTTGGCCACAACAAGTCTATGGACAAAGTTTCAGATCGATGGAATGAGGGGAAATGGGGTTTGAATCACTCCGTGACTGTGCGTGACTATGCGTGACTATGTCTAAGTTAATCTTTTTTCAGAGCAAGTCTATAAGCGCCCCGGTAGGTGAGTAGGTAGCGTGCTCGCCTATCATGCGGAGGTCGTGGGTTCGATTCCCACCAGAGGCTTTGGTGTGTCGCTGCAAAAAAAAAAAAACTAGCCAAAATTAGAATCTGCAGACAAGCCATCTGCTTCGCGGAACTAGGCTTTAAAAAAAAAAAAAAAAAAAAAAAAAAAATCTACCAAGTTTTAGATCGATCGGATAAGTGAAAATGGGTTTCAAACCACTCCGTGACTGTGCGTGACTATGTCGAAGTTAATCTTTCTTTACAGCAAGTACATCGACCAAGTTTCAGATTGATTGGATGAGGGAAAATCCGTTTTAAATCTCTCCGTGACTGTGCGTGATCATGCGTGACTGTGATTGACTAAGTCAAAGTTTCAGATCGATCGGATGAGAGGAAATGACGTGTAGATCACTCCGTGACTGTGCGTGACCATGTATGACTGCGCGTGACTACCCCAAAAATTAATCTGTAGTCACAATAATACTATGGGTCAAGTTTCAGATCAATTGGGTAAAGGGGAATGGGGTTGACACAGACAGACAGACAGATACAGAGACAGACAGTTTGAGTTAAAAGAAAGATTTTAAAAAACTATAAATGAATTTTCTGTAATTCTTTTATAAAGAAGAATTATCGACTAGAAAAGCGGATAGAGGAAACAGAAACTCGTGCACTTGGAATGAGTTTGCTAATATCAGAAGAAGACTTCGCATGGCAGTAGCTATAAAGAACTGTTACACAACCCACATTCCGACGATATTCCAACAAGACGATAGAGTTGGATACCTACTTTTATTGATTAGCATCAACGCCCCTCTTTGTACACGATCTAGTAGCTCCAAAGTAGACTTTGAAGCTTCTGCCCATATATGGGTTGGATGTAATATTTGCATCATTTTAGAAAACCAAGACACTTCTGTGGACACTTAAAATACCTGTTCATTCCAACGGACATCATGTTCAATTCCCATGGACAGATCATCAAGAGTATCCGATTCTTCAATACCAATGCCACCCATGTATACAGACATTGAGTCTTCTGGGCATTAAAATCGACCTTATTCGCTTTATCCCACTCAGACATTTTTAATAGGTCTTTTATCTTCAAACTCAAAAAAGCTTCGCCTACGACTGAAGAAAAATTATTGACAAATATTTCTGTAATCGGCAATGTTTGACTTAGAAGGTCATTAACAAAGATAAGGAAAGGAGATGGAGAAAGAACAGAACCTTGGAATACCCCTGAGACCCCATCAACAACAACACGTATATTGCGGCTTCTGAGAAAATTCGACATAAGTCGAGTGAAATCAATGTCGACCCCAAATGCAATAAGCTTTAATTTTAAACAGAGTTCAGAAAAAAACACACACTGAATAAAAAACTCGTACATATATGTAAACAAACATAACTTAGACCAACACACACATATTTTTATTTTCATATCAATTATGTTTGTTTTTAAATTTTCTTCGGTGCCCAACACAACCACGACTGTGTTCGTTTTAATATTTCGTTATTTACACGAACATTTTTCTATCACGTACTTTTTTTTTCAATCACACATAAAGCACACATTTTTGAGTGTTGCTTTATTTGAAGTTGATGTTCTGGTACGTGTAGTGAAAAAAAACACAGAACATGTAAAATAAACAGGTTCGAGTTCAGTTATATTTTAAGTCGTGTTGTGGCTCGTGTAGTAAGAAACAACAGAACATGTACAGTAAACAGGTTCGAGTTCAGTTATATTTTAAACACGACTTAAAATATAACTGAACTCGAACCTGTTTACTGTACATGTTCTGTTGTTTCTTACTACACGAGCCACAACACGACTTAAAATATAACTGAACTCGAACCTGTTTATTTTACATGTTCTGTGTTTTTTTTCACTACACGTACCAGAACATCAACTTCAAATAAAGCAACACTCAAAAATGTGTGCTTTATGTGTGATTGAAGCAAAAAGTATGTGATACAAAAATGTTCGTGTAAATAACGAAATATTAAAACGAACACAGTCATGGTTGTGTTGGGTACCGTAGAAAATTTTGAAACGCACATAATTGATATGAAAATAAAGATATGTGTTGGCTGCTTTTGAACAGAACATTGTGTGTTTCGTGTGTGTATTTTCTGAACCTTGATTTTAAAGCACCGTGCCAAACGAAATCGAAGGCCTTGGACATATCTAGAGCAACCACTTTACATTCACCAAAATTGTGGATGGATCGACACTAGCGCTCAGAAAGAAGAGCTAGCAGGGCTCCCGTAGAACGATTTCTACGCAAATCATTAAGAAAAGAGTTGGCCTCCAAATAATTGACGATATGGTAGTTAATTATGCTATCCATCACTTGTGAGAGCGCAAAGCAGATTCGAATTGGACTGTAATTATCAGGGTTACTATCCTCACCATTTTTAGTCATTGGCAACCTTTCAGCAATTATAAAATCGAAATCAGACTTGCCATTTGAAATTCGGCAGAAATTATTTAATCTTACTCGTATTCGATTTTCAATACCAGTGATGATAATTCTTGCTTTCTTTCGAGTTTCTGACTATTTCAGCTATAGCTTGAATAGCATATTTATTGTGATGATGACGATGATAATATTGTTGAGTAGTATATATGTTGTCGTTTTGTTCACTTCATTTCTGTTTCATTCATAAAACTGTAATAATTGCGTGCTTCGCTCAATACTCTACACCAACTACTTCCTTACACTCACGAGCTAAAATTCATTGAAAATGTTGAATGTTGTCTACTGAAGAATAAATTTAGTCGATACTTGGATTTGTATGTGCAAATGTGTGTAAGCGTGTGTGTGTGTGTGTATGTAGGAGTAAATGACACTTATGTGAATAAACAACTAAATGCAATTGCTAGTGGCTGCTGCTTACACTTCCACTTCTGTCGCTGTTGCTCTACATTTAGTAAATTTCATTCATGATTTCATGTTTGTAATTGTATTTTGTTTTTTTTTTTTCTATTTTGGCATTTCATTAATTCGCTTTCTTTTCTTTTTTTTTTACGAGTTCTGTGATTTAGTTTCATTTGTATATAACTGATAAGCATAGTTTCTCTTCTCCATCCCCTTTATAATGGGAGATGATATTATTTGATGCCCTCTTACGCCCTTTTTCTACACAGATGAGGTCAGTAGTGTTTGACCTTATTTTTACATATTTTATTAGTTTTATACCATAGATGTAGTGTAATCATAGTTGTTGTTATTGTTTTTGTTTTTGTACTATAAGTATTCGTTTGATGTTTGTTTAGTTTTGTTCCACTTCCACTTCTGTTTCTATTTCTAATTCGTGCTGCTATTTTTTCTGTTTGTTTATTATACGCGTATTTGTGGTTTTATTACTTCCGCTGTTGAATACAAAAATAAATGAAAAAAAAAAAAAACAACAACAAAACAACAAAAATATGACGAAAGAACGAATGTATTTTTAGCTGTTAGCCCCACACCGATTGCGAAACATTTGAGTATTTAACTCCATAAATAGCACGAAATTACCACTAGCAATGTTTCCCATCATCGAGGCAACTTCATAGTTATTCTTGAAAATACCAACAAACTTTGACTAAAGTCAATTGGCTCTCAAACAATAAGGATATTTTATCACATTTAGAATATTAATATGCAATTAAATGATCGGAACTTAATTTAATTTTTGTGGATATAATGAATAGTAATAAAAATATTTACAATACAGTGATCTGTTGTTTTCCCGATACCCGTTGAACGGAATTCCGAAGTTAAGGACATGACTAATATAGAAACGCAATTCGTTGTACAGATGAAAAATTCGATTATTATATTTTTAATGAAAACTTTAAAATTTAATATTCATTTCGTGAGCCGTAAGCCTTGAGAAAAATGTTTTAGTTCAAATTCAGTATATTAATATATTTTCAAAAATAAAATCTATAATATTAATGTGACCGATGTTTTGTTCTACCGTTTTATCCCGATTTTGACCAAATATACATTATGTGAAAGGTATTTCATTTTAGCCGTTCCCCAGATTTACAGATTTTTAATTCTTTTTCTTTATTTTGAGTAAATCGCATTTAAATTTGCTACTAAAACATACATAAAATTATACATATGCTATATGTGTTTTATTAAATTTGTTAATGAGTTTGTTATATTCATTCACAATAATAATAAACCCTAAAAGTGTTGGTTTCTGAATTGGCTAAGTTGAAAAATAAAGCTGCCAAGAAATTGCACTCGAATTTCGAGCGCTGGAATCTGCTAGTATTTTTAAATTGATTATCAGTTTGTGTAGGCTTTGAAAAAAAAAATAATTTCGTATAAGTTTTTATTTGCTCAAATAAAAAAGTATAATAATTTTGCTCCATGGTAAACGAACTGGTAGTATTAATAAAGGGAAGTGTGCAAAAAAGGTACGTAAAACCATAACGTTAGAAGTAAAACTAAGTTTTAAGACGATTCAACTGTGGATACAATAAAAGACAACAAAGATAAAATTAGAGCTAGCCTACAACGAATGACAGCTTTAATGGCAAAGTATGTTTCGCAACAAAGGAGTAAAGTTATGGAACGTATGGAACGAAAGCTCAGTGTGAGGATAGACCATCAAGCGCAACGAAATATTAAGCACATCTATTACACTGTACAACACATTTTTGTTGGTGAATGCAGTAAGTTAGTATAGCAAAACCCCCATAGCTTTTGGTCCAGTGTGGACACAGTAAACTTCTATGCCCGTTTTAAGTTTTAATGTTTGAAATGAGATGTAAAAACAAGTGCTAAATTTCTTCCAAACTAAATTCTGAGTTCGGATGTCCTCAACAGAATTTTAAAAGGCGTTTCCTCGTAGAAAGTTTTAACCCAATATCCGCATTTTTAATGGCTAATTTTAGTTCTTTTTTCAAGAAATACCAAAAAAAAAAAAAAAAAAATACAAAAAAAAATAACACGTGCGTTTAAGGGGATAAAATGTTCTGTGAATGTGTTCTGGAGCAAATTTCGTTTGGGGTTGTCGAAATTTCATCGGAAAACATGCGTTTTTGAAATTTCCATCTGGCATAATTTTAATATTTTTGTCAATCGGAGTAAGCGAAAAATAAAAACTTGAATACAAAATTTTGATATTCAGATTAGATAATTTACCGGCAAAAGCGTCAATCACGTTTCGTTTTAACATTAAAACTGTGAAAAAGTGAAAATAGGGAAAAATGGAAGCTTGGAAGCTCGAAAAAGAAAATAGCGTCGTAGTGGAAATTTTATAATAGCATCTTACAAGGTTTATTTCATCCAACAAATAATTTTGAAACTTACTTTTAAGAATCAAAAATTTACAGATTACACATCTATGAATAAATATGTTAGTGGAGTAAGCACATATTTCATTAAAATGATAAAAAGAAGACGAAGGATCCAGTTGGATATTTTTTTTTGTGATTCAGATACTGATGATAGTAGTGAATAAAATAAATTATTAATTAAATCATAATTTGATTCGAAAACTCCATACCAATAAATCGGTAAATTAAAAACATTAAAAAGAGCAACATTATGATCCTTGAAATTTCTTACTTTCATTGCGCCATAGGGTTTATTTTTGGACTACTGATAAATGGACATAATGAACATACACAAACCTAATTTTACCGAGATACATATGATAATTTGGATATTATGGTAATTTAATTCGATCTCATAGGGATCATTTGTATGAGGACTAGGTCTGAACATGGACCGATTCTCAATGGCATTCAGCCAATGGCAGATAGATGCTTATGTACCAAATTTCGTCAATATATCTTCATATTTGCGACCTGCAGTTTGATTACAAGGTTTACATGGACACATAGACGGATGGACGGACGGACATCGCAAAATCGACACCGAATTATTTTCAAATTTCAAATATTTTTGGTAGTTACAAACATTAGCACAAAGTCATTATACCCTGACCACATAGTGGTATAGGGTATAATTAGCAGGTGTAAAAACATAAGTTTAGAAAAATATACCAAAAATTGTTAATGGACTGGGCCGCACGTGATAACGAAAAATTCATCTTTTCAGTGATCTAATATGAGCGGACGACGTTCTACGTTCTACGACACTTACAAGTAAAATTTGCTGCAGATCATATTCATAGAACATTATTTATTGAAGAAGGGACTTAAATGACCCATGAAAATTGAAATAAAATATTCTATGAAAAAAAAACCCTCAAAATTCTGTTGGAGACATCCGCACTCAGAATTTAGTTACTACTTTTTGAGTTTTATGCAATGCGAAAAATTAAACTTTTAACGGCCATAAAATTTGACTATGTCATATAGGACCACACGCTTTGGAGGTTTTTCTATAATAACCTAATACAATCGTTTCATATAAGAATCATCCACCCCGAAAAACATGGCCATCATTTTGTTCTCTCTCGCTTTAAGCAACGACTTTCGTTACACAATTTTAAAACCATGGGAGAAACAACCAGAGCGGGTGACCAGGCGGCAGAAATCTAGCTTGAAGAATTCAAGAAAATTGTTGAAACTGTTGCATATACCTTACAGCAACTGTTCAATGTAGACGAAATGGATTTTTTTGAAGAAAAAAAAAAATTCCAACGATAACATTAATTTCAAAAGAAGAAAAGTCATCATCACACACAGAAAACGGATTCGTTGTTGAAACCAAATTTGTTGCTAACCGAATTTCGGTAGTCCCATGTACTACCACATTTATTGTTGCGATTACTGAGTTACATAAAATATATGCCTGTACAATGGTAAAAGCAATTAATATCTATAATATTAATAGGCTAGGCGTTTTCTTGTGACCGATGTTTTGTTCTACCGTTTTATCCCGATTTTGAGCAAAAGTATATTATTTGAAAGGTATTTCTTTTTAGCTGTTCACCAGATTTATAGATTTTTTATTTTTTCTCTTTATTTTGAGTAAATTGCATTTAAAGTTGCTACTAACACATGCATAAAATTACACATTTGCTATGTGTGTTTTATTAAATTTGTTAATGAGTTTGTTATCTTTATTCACAATAATAATAAACCATAAAAGTGTTGGTTTGTGAATTGGATAAGTTGAAAAATAAAGCTGCCTAGAAATTCCGCTTGAATTTCGAGCGCTAGAATCAGCTAGTTATATATAAGTTCGATTGTATGCATTGTGATACTTAGTTGATACACTAATTTTAATTACTGATTGTTACAAGCAGAAATCGAGATTTTTACTAATACTAGAAATATAAAAGGCAGAAATTATTATAACTTAAGAATTTATTTTTAATAATTTATACATTTTACATTTGACAAAAAAAAAGTTGAATAATTATCACGGCCTTCACTAGATAATTCAATGCGATACAAGAGTTTTGAATTGAATTATATTGTTGTAATATATTATACCATATCCGCGCATACTTAAATTGTCTGCTAACATTTCTAACAAAATAAATATTATCATTAATAAATATATTATTATTATTATTTTTAGTATTATTAAAAAAAATATCATTATTGAAGCTTTGTCCATTTATAATTTCATTTTAGGTTAAACAAGTAAGAAAATTATAGTCGGTCTAGAGCGACTATATGATACCCTATACCATGCATTTAGAGACCCTATTTTGGCTGCGGATATGAAAAAGTTCATATCGGATGCTATATCTATATGGAGACTAGGCCCAAGAATGGACCGATCCTGACTATGTTTGGTAAAGTCTCTTGTATTTTGCAAAAATATATACAAACAAAATTTGAGAAGAATCAGTGCAAAATTTTTGTTTTTTGATAGATTTAAGTGAAGATCGGGAAGCAGCTCTATATGGGGCCTATGACTAAGAGCTGTCCCATGGGGATAATTTTTGAACTACTCATTAATGGATATAATAAACGCATACAAACCCAATTTGAGTAAGATCTATATGACAATTTGGATCTTATGGCAATTTATGTCGATTTCATAGGGGACATTTGTATGGGGGCTAGGTCTGAACATGGACCGATTCTTACCAATTTCAATAGCGTTCATCCCATGGCCGACGAAAGCTTATATACCAAATTTCGTCAAAATATATTCATATTTGCGATCTGCAGTTGTACATGGACACATAGACGGACGGACGGACTCACAAAGTGATTCTGATTCGATCGGTATAATAAAAGATGGGTCTAGGTCAAATATTTTTGGTAGTTACAAACAGCAGCACAAAGTCATTATACCCAAACCACATAGAGGTATAGGGTATAATGAAAGCAATGGTAAACATCATGAATTTATCTTGGAGCTTACGTGCATTCTCACAAACATTTGTGCCGTTAATACAGGCGTGGGAGATTTGTCATATATGAGTTTCTGCTGCAATAAAAGGCCGACAATCACAAATGGAAGTATTTATTAGCCCAGATAAACCCATGTTTTACTCAGCGGGAAAAATTTATTTTTTTTTCTTTAATTTGCCTAAAAATGGGTAAAAAACATTTGTAAACTTGAAACAAAAATTTCTTATTGAATTATGTAATTGGAGGCGTACTATATATAGGACATTGGGAAGATAAGGTATAAATAATTTACACATTACAGTGATAATCAACGAAACACTTGGTGTGTACTCCTACATCGCATAAATAGGACACCAATTTTCAATCGTTCAAATATTCAATAATTTACAGAATTATAATATTTTCAAATTTTTTTTATTAAAACATACTCATTTAACTCTAATTTAAGAATAATACTAAAATACGTATTGCGCTTTAATATATCTAAATTTGCTTACCTTTCAAAGCGTACCTTGTAGTTTTGCATATTCCGAATTTTACAATATTCAAAATAAACAATCACACGCTTTGACTGCAAAAATAACAATGAGTGTTTTCTAACATGATAGCGCACTCTCTACTGAACAAAAAAAGTTTTTGCTACCAGCGTAGGCATTCGCGCATGTGCATGATCGGACACGATGTGGGTGCTCTACATTTAGGACAATAGTCGCATCTGGGTTAGTTGGTAGTATCTGCTCAAATGTGTTCTCAGTATCTGTACATATCCACCTATGCAGATGGAACGGTAATGCGATTTTGAAATGCAGATTGTTCTTATAAGCTATAACCATAAATAACAAGAAAAAATTCATACCATGTGGACAGAATACATCTCTAGATTCCATAATAACAGATAATTCTTGTACACCATTCAACAATAAATTTTTTTTAAATAATTTAACACTTTTCTTATTTCTTTCGGTATTTACAACAGAAATTGATTCATACAATTTCCTTTCGATTAGAAATGCCAAACGATGTTACAAATTTGTGTTTCTTTTGTTATAACCGAAAAATAGTTCTTAATACAAATTTTATAGGTAGTACTCTAATCAATTTTTTGTTCGAGTATATGTTAAAACATTTTCGGTTTGAAATATGTTGGTATAATTGAATTAGTAGTTGCAGTCGCCAATAATTAGCATTAAGAGATGTTATTCCTGGTTTTCTTAGGTTGCTTCAATTAAATTAGGTTAGAAATTTGTAAAAAGAATATGATTGGTAAACGGAACTAATTTTGTTGTTATAGATACCCTAAATTTAAACGAATTATATTTGTACGGTAATTATAAGAGAATATCTAATGTATTTCTAAAAATTAAAGAATTTCAATGAAAACTCGTATTACTTTAACAATTTTTTCTAGTGGCGAACGAATTCCAAACAATTTTTTTTCTGTGCGCAGGTTTTATGGCAGCATAGAATAATATAATGATTTTGGTTAGAGGGAATACTATATCTTTTTAAAAATCCTCATAGTTTCAAAGGCAAAGACAAATCAGAGATTTCCTGTGACGGCGCACCTTTTTGAAGACTAGCTAAGTAGTTTTTTTTTCAATAGCAGTGACAAAATTTAGTTTTGAGCATAATATTGCGAATAAACTTGACAACGTTCCTGGCAACATGTTTTTGCTCTCGCCAAATACCACTCCGTTACTGCAGCCAATGGACCAGGGTGTAATTGCTAATTTCAAAGCTTACTATTTGCGGCAAGTTTTCAGGAATCTGATTGAGTCTATTGATGGTACAAACCAACTAACAATTAAAGAATTTTGGAAACAGTTTAATATAATGTATGTAAAGAATACTGCAATAAAAGTGTCCTCCTTGCGCATCAGACGCAGGTCTAGAAGATATAGACTCTGAACATCTGGCAGAAATCCTTAAATGTATTTCAACTAAAGAATTGCTAATTACTTTATGGTCCTGCTAATTTAGAGAATCAAGAAGGCACTACGTGCAGTGAAAGTCCACGTATCTTAACAAGACAAAAAATGTCAAAAGCTTTCTGTCTTTTCAAGGAAGCCTTGGACATATTTTCCGATAAGGATCCTTTAGCATAAAGAAGCCTAAAAGTATCCAGACAAATTAAACGTTGACTTCAGTGCCATCGAGTATTGTACACGAAAAAAATTAAATCAATGAATACCTAATTTTCTAAAAAGAAGTGTTGCGTCTCCTAATGAAGAAGGACATGACCAATCTACTACAGATGACAGCTCAGATTAACCTATACCCTCTACCCAGTGTGGCGAGATTGGTGACCAATTTTTTTTATGGTCCAAGAGCTAGTCAAACTTGGTGATGTCGGTTAACTATATTTGGCAATAATGTAGCTAAAAATACGTTGAACATATTTTATTAACATTTTAAGAAAAAAAAAAAATTTTTTTTTCTGCACTTTTTTTGAAAAAGTATAACTTACAGAGATTCCTAATCTAACATATTACCATTGTGCTCCCAATTAGTTGCACAGAGCTGTAGCTTCTTCTTATGGCTTTATGTGGAAAACTTCAAAAATTTTCTGCCCTTTTACAACTTAAAAATTGGATGCAATGTCTTTTCTAGTTATAGCATTTATCTAGAGTGCTGAAACTTAGTTAATTTTTAAATTTATGAAAATTTAAGCTCCTACAAAGCATTCAAACTCTGATCTCAAAAATACATTAAAAATGATCACAAAAGTACTTAACCTAAATATAGATTCTTAATGTTTTTTTTTTACTTCATTTTAAATATCAACAAATGAATTTTTAGCCCATGGTCATATCATTGTTAGCAAATTATAATTTGTATTTTGTTTAAATGATTTTTTTTTTTTTTTTGCAAATTCATTGTGGATTCTGTTTGAACGACACCTGCGAGGTTGGTTGTACAATGTTTGCTGTGCGTTAAACACAAAATTTAAACAAATTGAAATGATTGAGGTCATCATTACAACTGAAACTAAATTATCGTTGATATTTAATCAATGATTTCAGATACTCGTACAATTGCCGAGCAGTGCGTTGATGTAAAACGAAGTCAGGCTGCTCATAAAAATTCAAAAGCAGTGATCGAGTTAGCCGGGTAGTGGAAACAATCGTATTTCTTCTTTGAACTCTTTTAAAAATTATTAAATATCACTCGAAAATTAATGATCATTAAAAAAAAATAATTTTTAAGTCATTTTGTGGCAAATTTGTTCATAAAGACTTTGCTAACTTGTATATGCTTAGAAATTGTTTATAAGAGGGCAGATTGACAATTCCGTGACTTTTTTAACTTTCCTTTGATTTAAAAATCAAAACTACTCCTGTCAACAACCATTTATTAATAGACCACTGTGTAATTTTGAGCAAGCAGCTTCTTTTAATCTGTATTTGACAGTCATTGAAAATAAATCGCCTCCAGAATTTTTAAAAATATGGAAAAATTTAAAAACCGTTACCTTAGCTAAGGAAAGTTTGATAAATAATGAGCTATTCGAGCCGAACGAGTAGCTCGAGTAGTAAAAGCTACAAGTTTTCATGTTTGAAAGCATGTAAAAAGATAAATATAAGTATTTAGTAATAACAAATGTATACTTTTTGGAATCGTGCATGTAGCGGAAATATCATACTTAAATTTCACTTGAAATGGAATGGTTGATGACTATTAAATAATACATATTTCTTGAAATTAATACATATCCAATTAAAAATAATATTATGTCGTGCTCCAAACCTAACTGCAGAGTTACTTCTGATAAGGATTCCATTATCAACTGTTGGCTTTGTAATGTAGTTTATCATGCCAAATGTGTGGAATTATCTAATCGTACTGCTGATAATTTACTGGCAGATAAAGGACTTCGATGGTGCTGCAGTAAATGTAAGATTTGTGATAACCAATTTTATTCGTTCCTTAAAAATACTCGAAGTGTATTAGACGCCTTAAGTCAAGACCTCATGATTTTAACTGAGAAGTTTAAAAAACATAAAGCCTTATTTGATAACCCTTCCAACTTAAATACATGGCTTGAATCTCCATCTAAATCCCACCCCCAAAAAAATGTCACCAAAATCTAAAAAAATATATCCTACAATTGATTCAAAAGCAACAAATAATTCGGCTCCATCTACATCGACTTCACAAAATGCTCCATCGAATGTTCGTACCATCAAAATTTTACCTAATTCTTCAATTAATGCTCAAAATAATTCTGTTTTCACTCAAATTAAGCATCCTGAAAGCATTCCATATAGCAATATACCTATGCCTTTTAACATGGTGCCTGATGGTTCAAATATATTTTACTCCCCTGTTAATAATCCGCTCAATACTGTTTCCATGAATAATATTAATAGTACTGTTCCAATAAATGCTCCTAAACAATTAAGAGTGATTGCGTCAAATAAAACCATTTTTGCTGCTCGATTCGCAGCTGAGACAACGGAAAAAGATGCATCATTTTACACAAAATCACGTCTTCCAATTGATATTGACATAAATGTTTTTAAATTTAAATACGCTGAAAAACGAAATAAAGCATCTTTTAAAATTATCCTTCCTGCAAATCCAGATTTTGGCCACCGAAAGCTAAAATTCGTGAGTATATTTACAAAGATACTGCTTCGTCTAATGCTGTTCAATTACCTCCTCGTACGGTTGATTTGTCAAAAAACTAATTTCCTTTCCATCTAATGAACATTTGTCTGTAGTGTATCAGAATATTAGAGGCTTAAAAACTAAATTATCTACACTATTTGTTGAAAATTTTGACTTCAATTACGATATTATTGTTTTTACTGAAACCTGGCTTCATAATAATATTCATAACTCTGAAATTCTTTATGATAAATCTGTGGTTTTCTAGAATAACCGCGTAAGTCATAAAATCAAAATGTTCAGGGGAGCCAAAAAACGTTGTATTTGAAATTATGGGCTTGATATAAAGATTTAAGAGCTTTTTATTTAACAGTCCTGTAGATATGGGCAATAAATACTTCATATAAAATTTTGAGTCAAAAATCTTCAGAGGAATATATCCAGGAGAAGGACGAAAAAACAATATGTAAATTACACTTGAAGTCTGTGTCGACAAACGTCGTTTTAGTTGAAAAAGAAAACTACCAATGCAACCACCCAGGTAGACATGGGTGGTTAATGGGATTTAGGATGAGAATATAACAACGTATCAAGAATAATAGTGACAAAAAATAACAGAAATAAACACACAAGTTTTTACAAGTGTTTTGAAACTGAAAAATAATCCAAAATTATTTTGCATTTTTTTCATTAATAACATTGTATGTCGCTATGTGTTGTTTTCTGAGAAAATAATTTGTCAGCGATCAAACGTAGGTTGACATATGTCGTTAGTGCTGCAAATTAATTTAATAAACATTTAAGTTACGTCGTTATTTAAAGAAAAAACTCAGAAATGGTCAATATATTTTTTTTAATTTAACACATTTAAAGAGCGTTAAAAATTAATATATATGGCATCGTTAACTCAAAACTGACAAAAATGGACATACGCGGTTGTTCCAGAAAACCACAGAAATGTCATACATATAGATGTGATCGTGTTGATATAACTAAAAAACTGGAGGTGGAGTATTAATCGCAGTCTCAGTAAAATTTCCTTCTGAGCAAATTATAGACTCTTCCACATCTGATACTGAATTTGTTGCGATAAAAATCAAATTAAGAAACAAATCATTATACATCCCATGTTCGTATGTCCCGCCTGGTTCCAGTGATGATATTTACATCAAACATGAAAAAATCATTCTCGAATTCTTAAACATCTGATATAGTTATCTTTTTTTGGCGATTTCAACTTACCATCTATTTCGTGGACAAATTCTTATAACACCAATTATTTGGTTCCCGTTGTTATGAATGACTGTGTAAACGAATTCATCGAATCGTTATTTGATTATGGTCTCTTGCAAGTAAATCATATTCTCAACGCGTATGGAAAACTTTTGGATTTAATTTTTATAAATGAACCATCTAAAGTATCGCTGCATCCATCTTATCCAATTACTTTACCTGAAGATCGTTATTATCCAACAGTAAATTTACTTAATTTGCTTCCATTCAATTTGTCAATTAAGAATCCTGTGCATAATCAGAAGGAAAATGTTTATTGCTTTTCGAAAACTGATTATCCAAAATTTAATACTATCCGTTATTGACTGGAATGATATACTTTCATCTATTGATTATGATGAGATGATCACAAGCTTTTACAACACGTTGAACGCATGTATATCTGTAACGGTTACTATGATTTCAACCCGTAAAAAGATGGGTCCACCATGGAATAATAATTATTTGGCTAAATTCAAAAATAGAAAGAATAAAGTTTATAAAAAATTCAAAAAGTCTGGTTCCCCTCTGATTTTACCAAGTATTTAATTTCTAGATCAGAATACAATATTGAAAACAAAAAGGCTTACAATAACTACTTAACTCATATGAAACATAATGTAAAGAGGAATCCAAAATCATTTTTCAATTTTGTTAATTCTAAATGTCGGTCAAGTGAATATCCTAATTCTTTGATATTTGGATCAATTTCAGCCGACGATGATTTATCCATCAGTAATGTTTTTGCTGATTTTTTTGCTACAAAATATTCAATAAAAATTGTTGATCACTCCGTACATTATCCTTTTGAAATTTCCGAAGCATCTTCGATAATAGATGTAAATTTTCTTAACAACATCGCTGTTTTAAGTAACATGAAAACATTGAAAAATTCTTTTGATCCTGGTCCTGATGGAATACCAAATAATATTCTTAAGCACTGTGCTGACTCCCTGTTGTATCCACTAACAATACTTTTTAATCAGTCCTTGCGTACAGGATACTTACCATCTCTATGGAAGGAATCTTTATATAAATCAGGTAATAAGGTCAATGTGTCTAACTACAGAGGCATCGCAAAATTGAGTGCAATCCCTAAACTTTTAAAGAAAATTATAACAGACTCGTTATCTCTTCAAGTAGCATCCATACTTTCTCCATATCAACACGGCTTTCGTAAATCTAGTTCTACAATCACCAACGTTCTTGAACTCACTACAATTATAAATGACGGATTTAGAGATCATATTGCAAACTAATGTAATTTACATCGACTTTACTAAAGCCTCTGATAAGGTGAATCATGATTTATTATTATACAGCCTGCATTCTATGGGTTTCAGTAATTCTTTAATTTTCTGGTTAAAATGTTATTTACCGAACAGATCTCAGCGGGTTAAATTTAGAAACGCTGTCTCTAAAAAAATCGAAGTGTTTTCTGGTGTTCCACAAGGAAGTCATCTTGATCCAGTACTTTTTACTTTATTTATCAATGATCTCCCTTCTGTCATTCAACACTCTAAAATTCTCTTATACACTGATGATGTCAAACTATTTTCCTGTCTTCAAAATTACTTTCAACATTTTTTGCTACAATCCGATTTAAATAATTTTTCTGTAACATTTTACTGATGTAAAAATCTACATACTACTTATTTTGTGAATGAAAGTGAATTGGAATCGGTTGATATATTCTCAGATTTTGGCATTTTATTAGATCATAGATTAAGCTTTCGTCCGCATATATCTTTATCAATAAACAAAGCTTATGGCGTTGTTGGATTTATGAAGCTATGGAGTAAAGAATTTTCTGATCTATATGTAACCAAATATCCCTGGTTCGTCCCATCCTGGAATATGGTTCTATAATATGGGATCCATGTTACATTATTCATATAAATTTCGTCGAATCTGTCCAGAAACAATTTCTTTTATTCTGTCTACGTGAATCCAGACTTGCTCTAATCAAGTTACCGACACTGAAAAGTCGTAGAACAATGCTTAGTATTTCGTTTCTACTCAGTTTATTAAATGGCGACATTGACTCCAGTTACTTGTTAAATAGAATTCAAATTGATATACCATCGAGACCTACAAGAAAGCTCTTAAATATTAGTTATTTTCGATTTTAATATGCTAATAATGATCCATTTCGCCGGTTGTGTGAGGAATTTAATGGAATTTACCAGATCATAGCTTTGTCTGAAAATAAAGAAACTTTCAAACGTAAAATTATTCTATATCTAAATAATTAAATCGTCATTATTTTATTATTAGTTATATGTATTTCATACACTAAATATATTAGTTTGTAAGGACATTGGTAATTCCATAGACTTTAAATAAATAAATAAATAAAGACTGGGAAAAAATATTAGTATATCAATTTGAAACTATGTTGAGATTATGTTTTTCAAAATTTCAAAGCATTTTGAAACATAATATTAAACTTGAAAGAACATATTTCCATGCATTTGTAGGTAAAGTGACTGATCTTTTTAGAGTAGTAGTTCGCCATGTTCTTGGAATAGTTTGAACGATATAATATCGTGAACTATTAACTTCAAAACACACAAATTTTTAACAGTCATGTTGGATAATTTTCACTAAAATTACATCAAACTTGAATTAAGAATACATCTTCACACATTTGTATAGAAAGTGGCCGGTCTTTTTTGGAGTAGTAGTTCGCCATCAGCTCAATTATTATCGAAATGGTTTCAAATTTGAGGAACATAATGTTCTTGTAATTGCAATTCTAGAATTTATATTTTTGTACATGGTATTCCTTAAATAGTTTCTTAAATCGTTGTCAAACTTGAGTAAAGTGCATTATTTCGCCAATAGCACAACTACTTTTGGAATTCTTTGAAATTGTAAGAAGACTATGTTGATGTACTTGTAACTACATATAAACAGTAAAAGTCAGCATTTCTTCATTTCTTCATCGTTGTCTTTGATCTTTGGAAATTTCCATTGCAAAAATCTAAGAGAAGGAAAAGACGATCTCTCAGATTCTTGGCAACGAGTTAATTTTGGTCGTCGAGGTATCATTTTAGTGGAGACTGGCTGCGTTTCATTGTTTAAAGTTTTCGGAACAATCACACCTAGCAATGTATGAGAGTGATTGTATTTGTCATGTTTCTCTCACCATGTATTGAATAACTCTGAATTTTTTTAAGCTTGCAAATAACCGCAGCTGAAATATTTGTGGTTTTCTGGAATAACCATTTTTGTCAGTTTTGAGTTAACGATGCCAAATATATTAATTTTTAACGCTCTTTAAATGTGTTAAATTAAAAAAAATATATTGACCATTTCTGAGTTTTTTCTTTAAATAACGACGTAACTTATATGTTTATTAAATTAATTTGCAGCACTATTGACGTATGTCAACCTACGTTTGATCGCTGACATATTATTTGCTCAGAAAACGACACATAGCGACATACGTTGTTATTAATGAAAAGAAATGCTACATAATTTAGGATTATTTTTCAGTTTATAACCACTTATAAAAACTTATGTGTTTATTTCTGTTATTTTTTATCATTATTATTCTTGAATACGTTGTTATATTCTCGTCCTAAGTCCCGTTAACTTTTTGTTGACGAACAAAAAATCAATTTTTCAAGCAACAACAACTTATGTCTACTTGGGTGGTTACATTGGTAGTTTTCTTTTTCAAAGAAAACGACGTTTGTCGACATAAGCTGTTTTATCTGCACACACTTTAAGTGTAATTTATATATTGTTTGTTCGTCCTTCTCTAGGAACTATTTCTCTGAAGATTTTTGACACAAAATTTTATATAAAATATTTATTGCCCATATCTACAGGACTGTTAAATAAAAAGCTCTAAAAACTTTATATCGAGCCCATAATTTCAAATATAACATTTTTTGGCTCCCCTGAACATTTTGATTTTATGACATACGCGGTTATTCTAGAAAACCACAGCTATATAATATTTGGAAGTTAATTGATTGTCGTAGAGAACTGCCATGTTTTTTTTCTCAGTCTAAATAAAATTCCAATTCCATTAGTTCATCTTAAGGGCACTTAAATTTTTCCAGTTTAATCGATCTAATAGGCGAGTTCACCAACATTTCACTATATATTTCATTTCACTATATATTTATTTACTTTTATTATGAAAACTTTTATTATAAACTAACAGAAAATTAACTCACTCAATCGTTATTTGAAAACTCATAAAGTAACAGTAAATAAACTTTGTCGAAAATTTAAAAAAAGAGATTTTTGCTTTGGTATGTGTATGGGTCCGGTCCGCGTTGCTGGCCATAAAAACATCTGGTTTTTGTATTGCATTCAAATTATATTACACAGTGTCGGACAAAAGTAAAGCATGACCTCGCCCGAAAGTTTTAGCAGATATATAGGTACAATATTAAAATTTGATTTTGCTACTCCCCTTCGCCCACAGACTAAAAATCAAATATCATAGTTAACAGTGTCACCCGCCAGGCTATTCTGAAGATTCCCTGCAAATACAGAGCGGTCCAGCCATTTGGGAGTCCACGGAATATATATACATACATACATCCATTTTTATATATACTAGCAGATTCCAGCGCTCAAAAATCGAGTGCAATTTCTAGGCAGCTTTATTTTTCAACTTAGCCAATTCACAAACCAACACTTTTATGATTTATTATTATTATGAATGAAGATGACAAACTCATTAACAAACACATTAACAAATTTAACAAAACACACATAGCATAGGTATAATATTTTGTATGTGATAGTAGCAACTTTAAATGCAATTTACTCAAAACAAATAAAAAAAATTACAAATCTTTAAATCTGTTGAACAGCTAAAAAGAAACACCTTTCAAATAATATACATTTGGTAAAAATCGGGAAAAAACGGTAGAACAAAACATCGGTCACAAGAAATCGCATAGCCTATTAATATCATAGATATGTAGATTAAAGCAAAAAATAATTTCCCAAAAATATTTATTTTGAATTTTGGCCAGTAGAAGGAGTAAAATTTCCTATACTGCATTCTAGCAATTCTAACTAAAACAGATGAACCCATTTTTAAATTGAACGATAAGCAATTTTGACTTTTTTTAATCTGACTTATAAGACACAGTAATGTTTGCTGAAAACAAATGCAACATCTTACCACATCACATCAAAAAATCGTGTTGCAAGGAATATCCAAATAATAGATGATGTTGATATGTTGGGTGGCATAATAACCAGACATATTTTGCTAAAAACTAAACGACATAATTGAGAAGCACATATTTGAAGTATGTGGGCGCTGAGTTTGTAGCATTCTTAAATGTTTAGAATGATAAAAGTAATACACTTGATTCCAGGAAGTTAAATCACTATCCCTAGCGCTACAATGACAATGGCGACAATGGCAAGAACAGCAAACGTCAGCATGAGCTTTTACGAGTAATTAAAACAAATAAAATAATTTTGTGCTGATTTGATACATTTGTAGTGGAAGAGCGAACGATCAAATGAACAAAAAACAGTGATGCTAAGAGTTTGCAAATTTCATTATGTAAAAAATATCTTTAAAAATGTGTAATACTTGCAATATTTTGAAGGTTTAATATATTTGGGAATCCATAATCTCAACGAAGTTTGGCATGTGTTGAGATGGCCTGGAAAATGTAACTATTCACACATCCGAAGTATTTTAAGTTGTGAATTTTGTTAAATATTCCAGCTAAGAAATTATTGTTTCGAACACCAAAAAGCGCTTCTTTTATAAAGTTGACAATAGCCTTAACTAATTGTAATCGGTTTGCTGCATCCTTTCGCCAGAATTATGATGTAATTTTAAGTTCAAATTAATTCCCTGAATCAATTTTTAAAATTCTTCAAACAGTATCAGTATCAGGGTTTTTAATTAATCGGGTTTTAGTTTAAGTCGATTAAAAATTCAAAAAATTTTATTGATCGATCAAGCGATCAAGTTTGAAAAAATCTTCGAAAAAAACGCATTACACAAATACACATAAAAACTTTAAATAAAACAACTATGAATAATTATAGTCGGTCTAGATCGGCTATACTATAACCTATACCATGCGTTTAGAGATTGGGTTTTAGGTTCACATATTTGGATATAGAAAATAATCATAAACCAAATTTTAGTGGCATCTTTATTAATTTGTTTGCCTGCAGATATGAAAAAGTTCATATCGGATGCTATATTTGTATGAGGCTAGGTCGAAAATGGACTGATCCTGACCAGATTTGGTAGTCACTTATTTATTTTTTTTTGCAAAAACATATACAAACCGAATTTTAGAAAAGTCTGTATAAGAGCTTTTTTGGATGTGTAAACATCTATACGCGCAGGGGGGTAAATTTCTATTTCACAATACAATCACAAAAACAGCGTAACATGTGAGCCGTAAGACAAAATCGGTGTGACTTATGCATGTATTGGTGAAAAAATTATGATATGTAATAACCTGTTTGAAAATGAAAAATGAAAAATAAAAAAATAAAAAAGTAAAAAATGAAAAAATAAAAAATGACAAATGAAAAATGAGAAATAAAAAATGAAAAATAAAAAATTAAAAATAAAAATGAAAAATGAAAAACGAAAAATGAAGAATGAAAAATGAAAAATAAAAAATGAAAAACGAAAAATAAAAAATAAAAAATGAAAAATGAAAACTGAAAAATAAAAAATGAAAAATGAGATATAAAAACTGAAAAATATAAAATTATTAAAGAATAATAAAAAATTAAAAATGAAAAATAAAAAATGAAAAATTAAAAATAAAAAAAAATAAAAAAAATAAAATGTCCCAGAAACCGGTCCTATTAAGAATAAAGTGTAGTTATAAATTTTTAAGTCTATGCTTTCTTCTTCTCTACCAGGCACCATTGAAAGAAAAAAGACTGAAAAATGAAAAATGAAAACTGAAAAATAAAAAATGAAAAACGAAGAATGAAAAATGAAAAATGAAAAACGAAAAACGAAAAATGGAAAATGAAAAATCAAAAATTAAAAAATGAAAACTGAAAAATGAAAAATGAAAAATAAAAAATTAAAAATGATAACTAAAAAATAAAAAATAAAAATGAAAAATTAGAAATAAAAAATTAAAAATAAAAAATTAAAAAAGAGAAATAAAAAATAAAAAATTGAAAACGAAAAATGAAAAAATTAAAAATAAAAAATGAAAAATGCAAAATGGAAAATTAAAAATTAAAAACGAAAAACTACAAACCAATCGGTGGAAATAATAAATAATAATAAGTACTTTTATATTAGCAGAGCCCCGGCAGTTGATTGCTATAAGTGATACATAGATGACGCTTTGTGCTTGATTTTAAAAAAGTGCCATAAACAAATCTTTAATTACTAGATAATTACACATCTCACCTGTGGTCGGAATCACATGATTTTTTTTTTTATAGATTTAAGTGAAATTCGAGAAGTAGCTTTATAAGGGGCTATGATCAAGAATTGTCCTATAGGCTTTATTTTTGGACTAATGGATGTGATAAACACACACAAATTCAATTTACCCAGATCTATATGATAATTTCAATCTTAGGTCAGAACACGCTCAGATGTTCACCAATTCCAACAACATTCATCCTATGGCCGATGGAAGCTTATATTCCAATTTTCATCAAAATATATTCATAGTTGCGACCTGTAATTTGATTATAAAGTTTACATGGACACACAGACGGACGGATGGGCGGATGAACGGAATGACAGACAGAATCATTTTCTGAGTCGATCGGTATAATAAAAAATGGGTCTAGGTCAAATATTTTTGGTAGTTATAAATATCGGCACATAGTGGCATTGCGTATAAATATAGTGCTTACCAGGTGTCCTCAAAAAAATTTTCATTTTGCTGCATAGTGTAACCGGCGTAAAATTGTTACAAAGCAACTCTAAGCTTTTAAAGTCTATCCCTTTAATAGAGCGTTCTCAAATATCAGCTTTAGCCTTTATATTCATGCAATTACATCTAATGTTTCTCATTTTGAAAATGTTGGCAACACTGAACATCATTTTTGATACGAATTCTACCGAACCATTAATACCATTAAGGTTTTCAAACGACTGTGCGATACAAAACTGTGAGATAATGTTGCTGCTGCTGCTGCTGTTGTTTGCTGATGATAATGATGATGATGATGACGATGACGATGATGAAAATGATAATAATGGAGCTTTACGGTTTCAGTGGAGGTGTTAGCGGTGTTAGCTCAAGCTTGATTGATGCCGACACAAAACAAAAGTGGCGCCACCACTACCATTACGAACACACAAATGCCAGTGAGGTGTGCTCATGTGTGTGGCGTTGTGTATGTGTTAAGTATTTGCTCTTTTGGCCCACTGCAGTTACGAGCAATGTAATCTTGTTGTACGGGCCTCTACCGCTGCTTGTTAAATAAACGAAATGTATGAATGAATTACTAGGTTTATCAGGTCTGGTCTTGTGCGTTGGAAAAAGATAGATGCTATTGTGTGAGTGAATGCGTGAATATCAGAGCGATTAAGCATTTAGCGGCAACAACAAGCAACATTTTCTAACTAACGGATGCAGAAAGACGACAAATTTCGTGCAATACTCGTTAGCGTCAATGAATGAAAAACAAATTGAATTAAATTTGAACAAAAAACAAAAAAAAAAAAAAAAAACTAGGACACAGAAAAAGAAAAGAGCATGGAATGAATGACACAAGACAAGTTATATTCATACATAAAAAATTTTTAAAACAAGTAAGAAAATCATAGTTGATCTAGGTCGACTTCACGATACCCTACATCGTGGTCTACGATACCCACCATCGAAAAATAGCTTAAATCAAATATATATGAAATTGTCAAGTTTTTGTTTTTGAAGTTCAGAACTGATGGGAATAGTTATTTAGGGAAGAGTTACAAAAATGGTCCAATCATGATCATATTTAGTAAGGTCACTAGCTGTACCCGGTGAACTTCGTTTCAACTAATATTTATTTTATTATAATTCTTCATACACTGTTTTGAATGCCAATCATCCTTACAACTCCAATCCATTGAGATTGGCAATATTGGCCGCACTTTGTATGGATTTTCGTTATCCGTTGCGCGCTGGTCATCAGTGCGGTTAGCTCGCCAATTAGATCGCCTCACATACGACTGACTACAACGAACTATGTCTGATATCCCTATTCTTGGCATTGTAATGGAAACTGTCAAAAGATACGAAATTCAAAATCAATTTAACACAAAGCAAATCTGTCGAAATTTATAATATCACCAGTTTAACTTAATAATATTGCTGTTAAATTATGTTATTAATAAATGTTATTAATCTCGCTTTATCCAAATATATTCTCCAGATGCACTGTTTTTTTTTTTTCGGAAAATCTATTTTAAAAAATTATTACATTACAGCGGTACTGGATGACTGGCCATTAGTCATTGTTAAAATTCGAAAATATGCTAATCGGAGAATTACACACTTCCAGAACTTGAAAAGCGACCTAGTGAGGGTTGTAGGCCTAGGTGTGGACATACAGAAACCGTTTTCAAAGATTTTGAAACACCCTCAAAATTTTGAGTTATTTTGAAAAAACTGTTTTAGGGAAGGTCGTAGTACTTTAGTACCTATAACTCACACATTTTTGGACCGATTTCAAACTTTTAAAAAGTTTTAGAAAGGCAAAGAATTTGGTTTTGATAAAATATATGCATAGGATGGTAGGTTATGTACGTTTTTATTAAAAGTTTTGTATTTTTAATATTTTTTTTGTAATATTTTAAATTCAATAATAGCTATTTAAAATTGTTTTTGCGAAAATATGTTTTTTTACACAAAATTTTAAAGACAATTTTATGTAGAAAAAACGAGACGCTACTTTTTAAAATTGGTTTGTATTTGCAAAAGTTATTAAACTTTTTCTTAAGTATAAATTTTGCGATTGCTGACTTTTATTTTGGTAAATTACTTGTAAATTAAAAACTGTACAAATAACTAAACCTAAGTTAACATGTTATCGTTAAAAATGGTTACTAGTCATCTTACGTTTTTTCAAGAAACCATCTGTTTCTCATTTGAGAAACCAGCAATAATTTGCCAGCGTTTTCTTAGTGAAATCGCTCTCACTGCTCGTCACTGAATTGACCAATGTTTTCTGGAAAAAATTCTAAATGTGCATATAGAAAACGAATTTTTATGAACATTCTAAATCCCTTTTGAGCATAATATTCAAAGAATTCATTTACCACTTCAACGTAGTTAGGACTTTTTTTGTTTCCCAAAAAGTTTTGACATAAGGAAACAACGCTATTCCATGCTCTCTTTTCTATCTCATTTTATCATATACAACTTCTCTAAATATTAATATGAAGTCTTTTTAAGCCCGATAGAACTTGAAATTGTAAAAAATAACCCAAAATTTAATTTTAATAAAAAACTATTGTTTATTCGAAAATTTTATTTGAAAATTATTTTGACCACATGGCCACCGTGGCTGTTTAAGCACATTCTGGACGTCCAATTTTGGGCCACTTTTTCGAGCATAGCCATATGTCACGAATAACACGAACAATGTTGGCCTGTTGCTGGTTTATCAGCATAAACTAGTGACTTCACGCAGCCCCACATGAAATGATCGACTTGGATACCATTTCTCGAAATCAAGTTAGCGCCACCCTGTTGACACCACATATCTCCCAGGTCAATGTCATCCACATTCTCAAACAAAAAATCATTGATCATGGTGCGATAACGATCTCCATTGACCGTAACGCGAGCTCTGTCTTCATTTTTGAAGAAATGAGGCCGATGATGAGACCAGCGTGCAAACCACACCAAACGAAGCGTTTTTCTGGATTTAAAGGAGTCTGTAATGTCTTTTGTGGATTGGTCTCAATCCATATGCGGCAATTTTTTTTGTACACATATGCAGAGGGCATATATAGGTTTGTCATTCCGTTTGTAATAATTAGAAAAAAATTTCCTTAGAACGTCCGTCTGTGGAAATCACGAAGACTTCAATCGGGTAGTTAGGGTGCTCTTTGGCATAAAATTTATCTCACTAACATCCTGATAAGTTTGCTATTTAAAATTGTCGAAATCGGTTGATTAGGTCCCGAGAACTGAACGAAGAAGTAAAAAAAGTCTTGGAAAAATGTGATTTGTCATGTTGTTCTTATCACGATCACGCCCTCAATAGAATAACTGCGGCGCTCGTTTTTGGTAATGATTGACTAACATCAAATCGTGAAAATCGGTTTAATAGGTCCCGATAAATCACTGAAGAAGTAAAAAAATTGAAAAAATATATGTTTCTGTATTGTTCTTGTTGTTATTCAAAATGTTGTATTGTTGTCACAGCTGTACTTGTTGTTTTTGTGGGTGTGTGGTATTAATATAATAAAAAGTAACCCTTTGTAAATTTTTTTTATCAACTCTGGTATAAAAATTTAAAAGTTTCCATTGTTTTGGCATCACTATAAAAATTTGTTAGATCATATTTGCCATTACCACGAGCCCGCCTGCAAAGTTTCAGATCGATTCGGTCACGGGAAGGGGGTTCAAAATTGATCCAAAGTGTTGTCGACAAGCAGACAAGCATACAATAAAGCCGTTTTCTTTTCTGACAAAAAATTTCGCATTTTATTTGCACTTTTTTCGAAAAGTGTATTTGTTATATATTCTAAATTAAGAGCAACCTTATTTTATACATCAATCCAATTGCGAACATAAAAATTGTTACATAAATAAAGCGCAATTTGATGAGAATGTTATTTATATATTATTTTTCACAATTTTTTTGGATGAAAATTTGAAGTTTTTCAGAAAATAAAGATAACCAATTATTATATTTAAAATTTTTGGGACATTTGGTTTTTTGCGTTTAGCATCCCTAATTTGAACCAGTGTTTTCATGATGTCTTCAAAATTTGACTTCATGCTATGCAAAATAAAATCCAAAAAATTTAAATTCGATAATAATTCCCAGGTAGTAGTATTTGGAGTCAATATTTAAATGAAAATATATTTTATTAACATAATTTAATTAAAAATCAAAAGTTGGCATCGCTGGGTTAGATTTTGTATTGTATTATGTTATTTTGTGTTACCGCAAAATGCAATAGTGAAAACTCCCTTTTAATATATATAATAGGTATATATATATGGGGGATTTCATGTCAAGTGCACCAAGGTTAGTCCTATTGGCTAGTAGTCCAGACACAATTTTTCAACAAGATCGGTCCAGATCTCTCTGAGTTGGAGGGGATCAAAATTTGACATTTTAGCCAAACAGGTGTTTTTTCTCATCCATGTAACTTATCACCTATTGTTCTTAGAAAATTTTCTCCCAAAGAGTTTAGATAGCTATTTCTTCAATATTTCGGAAAAAAATACTTAAAAAAAAAAAAAATTTTTAGACTTTTTTTTTTGCTAAATTAAGACATTTTTTGCCTATTTTTTTAAAGGGCATTTTTTTTCATAAGGAAGCTTAGGATTTTTCCTTTAAGAGCTTTTTGGTCGCTTAGTGGGATGGGAGTGGGATATCTATCAAAATAAATGTTTTGTAACTCAAGACAACGGTTTTTCAATTTTTCACAAATGCACTATTTTGAATTTTTCCTATTTCTGTCTAAAACCTTACAAATAAAACTTATACTGAGAAACTAGACAAATTAACTTTCCGAAGGTATATAACATACCTAACTAAAATTTTATACCCTCGATACTGTAATACCCAGAATATGTTAACCTCAGGAAAAAAATCGCTTTTTTTCTATAGAAATGTTGAAAAATTATTATTTTTTATTTATTTTTAATAATAATTAAACTAATGTATAATAATAATAATTTTAAAAATAAAAAGATAAATAATTTATTAAAATTTAATCTTAATTGCATTAGATCCATTTATATCATAACTATTTTTATACTTAATTTATTGTAGCTGATGAAGTATTTAAGTCTTGTAAATTTTTAAATACCCAGTCTTTCATCCAGCTTTTTTGTCGCCTTTATTTACTGCGTTTTTCTTGACAATCCTTTCTTGGCGTTACTAGGTTCAGCTGTTGATTTCGCTGCTGGTTTATTTGTTGTCTTTGGAAAGAAATCGCATTGAATAGAGGCAGAAAACTTTTTCAACTTCAGTCTTCCATCGACAAGCGGTATAAAAGCATGGTATTGAGCGGTGCCATCGATTGTTACCGCAGCATCGAATCTGCTCTTCAGTGTTTTTAATGTTTCCTGATGATCCTCTTTGCTACTAAAAACTATTTTAGCTTCTTTACAATAACTCTTTGCCCAATGGAATAAGGCAGTCGCATCTAAGATGCGATCTTGATGAGAGCACTGGAGGCTATACTTCGCTGCATTTCTTTTAAGGTTTGCTCCTTTACCATGAGCAGTTGAATGTAAATGCCACTCAGCTGGCATTCCAAAATCTTTTTCATGAAGCATAAGATTTGCGAAGCTACTTTTGTTTTTAAAATGTTGACGAGTGCCGTCCGAAACGTAGTATACCTTCTTTACTGTAAATTTAGATTTTAGATATTTTAGTATTATCTTCTGGTACTCATAAACTGCAACGGTATCATGTTTTAAATCGTCGGATATGATTGCCATACTTTTGTGTTCCAGTTTTTCATCTTTCATGTAGTAAATAACTACTGTGAATATAGTTGCTTGGTCGTTATTGAAGTGGAATGCTTGTATGGCATCCTGAATAACATATTTATAGTTTTCTGCGAAATCATATGAAAACACGAATTCACCAGACTTCAAATGTATCTTCAAATCCTTGAAGAATGACCATTGCTCTTTGACTAAAAAGTCATGGGTTCTCAAGTTTAGCAATCCTGTACACATTTCTTCCACAAAATCATCCACATTTAAAATGATTGTTTTCAATGTGCATCTGTCAGTCTGAATCCAAGAATCAAATTTGACCTCCTCTATATATTCTCGATTTAAAGAGTTGATTAAATTTTCTTTGATGAATGTGGTTTTCGGGCAGTTGGTACATTCACCTAAGTGGCAAGAAGTTGTTGCATTAGGACACATAGTCAATTTAAGGCAGTCGCGGTAATCGTGTAAATCTTCTGCCGAATCATCTGTTAAATACTTTAAGTTGATTTCCTTCAACATCAGTTTAACATTTTCATGGTAAATGCAAACGCATACTGTGTGAGTTTCGCTACTTTCTGCCAAAACGCAATGTTTTGGCCTCATTTGGGTTAATTTCGTGAAGCCAATTCTAACATCCTCGTGTTCAGATTGAAATGTTGCAAATAACTCTTTCAGGTTACAGATAACCATTCTCTTCTGTTATGTTATGAAGGTATGTTACATACCTTCGGAAAGGTTAATTTGTCTAGTTTCTCAGTATAAGTTTTATTTGTAAGGTTTTACACAAAAATAGGAAAAAATTCAAAATAGTGCATTTGTGAAAAATTGAAAAAACGTTGTCTTGAGTTACAAAACATTTATTTTGATAGATATCCCACTCCCATCCCACTAAGCGACCAAAAAGCTCTTAAAGGAAAAATCCTAAGCTTTCTTATGAAAAAAAAAAAAAAAAAAATGCCCTTTTTGAAAAAAGGCAAAAAATGCTTTAATTTAGCAAAAAAAAAGTCTAAAATTTTTTTTTTTTTTTTTTTTTAAGTATTTTTTCCGAAATATTGAAGAAATAGCTATCTAAACTATTTGGGAGAAAATTATCTAAGAACAATAGGTAATAATTTACATGGATGAGAAAAAACACCTGTTTGGCTAAAATGTCAAATTTTGATCCCCTCTAACTTAGAGAGATCTAGACCGATCTTGTTGAAAAATTGTGTCTAAACTACTATCCAATAGGACTAACGTTGGTGCAAATTTCATCCCGATCGGAAGACATCGGTTTCAAAAGTTGATGCACTTGACATGAAAGCCCCCATATACATATATATATATTTTGTTATTCCATCAGACCTATATGGCTGCAATGAAGAATTATTTGGCCAGTTAAAAGACACTATACACGATTTAATGCGTATAGCCACCCTACGCAGCCATTACCTTTTAATTTTCAAAAACTTAAACTAAATTAATCGAGAGGTTATGTCATATAAGCGGAAACGCATGCATATAGGTATATAACCTAAATGCTAAATGCATGCCAATTAGCAACAACGATGACCAACAAGCAAAAATGCATGCCAATTAGCAACCACAGTGACCAACAAGCAAACACCGAAACGTGTTTTCTTTTATCCGAAATAATAGAAAAGACGAAAACGATATTTCCTCGTTGGAGAGCGAATTACTAATGTGAGAGAGCTTTATAGACCAACTCTTGAAATAAGCTCTAATCATCTGTTAAGCGGATCAACCCAGAGAATTTGCTGAAATAACTTGATATTAAGTTTAACAAATTGTTTACTTTTTCAAATATTTTGTTACATTTATTATCAATATTCAAACCGAGGTGGAGGGTATCAAAGATTTAACACAGCCGAATTTAACACCCTTACTCGTTTTCAAATAATTTGATAACATTGTTCATGATGATTTGCCAGAGTATACTAATCATAAATGTCAAAAAGTTAGCGCTGTGTGACAGTTCGTTTGACAGCCAACCCTTTTGTAAGTTCTATCTAAGCAAAACATATGGATAGGCAATTGATTAAAGAAGAGATAAAAACTGAATTCGTGAATTTTCCGTTATTACCACCAAATCTTTAAAAATGAAAGAGGGGGTCCATATTATCTGAACTTACCCTAACATATATAATTTAAATTTCTTTAAAGGCAACAACGTCTTAAAGTTAGTTTATTACTGAGTAAAATGAGTCATCGTTGGGTTTAACTTTGACAAAGTTACGGTACTTTTTGAGGGTGTATGAGAGATTTTAAACGGTATTCTGATATACTCAGGCAAACCTACAACCTACAATGAGTAAAATAATCATTGTTGTACAGTGTTATTTTCAGTAATAACTCATTTATCTGTAATTGGCATTTGGCAATATTTATCTATAGAATTAATGGGTAAGCCACCGTAAAGCCCTGATATAGTAGCCAATGATTTCTTTCAATCAATAATGTGTGCACACAGAAAAAATATTTGCCAACTGAATTGGTCTAAAGTGGAACAACTGTATATTCGATTGTATCAACAGAAATTTGATATCATCTGTAAATTTTCTATTATGATAAAATATTTACTGTTAAGGCAATAGAGTTGTTATCAACGTGTACCCGAAAATCGGTTATTAGCATTATCGAAATTCGGTTGGTAATAAATCTGTTTTCTGTGTGTGTGAATATGGCCCCATAATCATCTTTTATTCTGCACTCAAAGATCATATAGGTATTTAAGAATTCGATATTCTATATGCCTTTGTTTTCTAAAACTCTGTCTCATGTCAAGAAAAAATATACAATATCGAGTACTACAAGCCATCCCTATAATATCATAATCTTTTTAAACGCTTTTCTGTAATAATCGTTCTAAATTGGTTTTGCGGTGTTAAGAAAATTTATTTAAAATTATTGAATTTTCATTAAAATTTTCTTCCAACAACCAGTTAAATATTGAATAGTTGGATTAACAACATTAAAACTTAAATGTTTTATTAACAGTAAAATCCCTGTTTGTGAGAGTGAAATAAATAATTGCAAATTTCTGTGAGTATTTATGTGCATTTCAGCTAGAAGTTGCAAAAAAACATAAAACATGATAAAATACTTGGCAACATGCAACAATTTGAAATTAAGTGCAAAACTTAAACTTTTCGTATGCAATTGATAGACGACGCCGTCGACCAAAACTATGCAGACATGCAGTTTTTTTTTGCTTCTTTTTTTCATTCTTCTAAACTAGAAAAAGATTGGGCCAACAGACAGACCATCAAACCGACATACCGACTAATAGATATAGACATAAATAAATAACATTTGAAATCCCAGGCCGTAGTAGGAGAGCAGTTGCAGTAGTACATTCGAGTATACTTACTTACCATACACCTAAATCTTAAATTGTTGCATCAATATTTTGTGAATATGTATTTTTACTTACAGAGCTTTAAAGTATATCTTCTATATTGTTTGTGTATAGCAAGCGGTTTCTGTTCAAACTCCGAAACTCTTGAAGATTTTTAAAGTCTTTCTTTTAACTCATACTCTCTGTCTGTCTGTCTGTCTGTCGTGGGACAACCCGATTCACCCTTATCCAATTGATCTGAAACTTGGCCCATACTCTTGTTGTGACTGCAGATTAATTTTGGGGTAGTCACGCAAAGTCGCGCATAGTCACGCACAGTCACGGAGTGATCTAAATTCATTTTCCTTCATCCGATCGATCTGAAACTTAGTCAATACACTTGCTGGGAAAAAAGATTAGCTTTGACTTAGTCACGTATGGTCACGCACAGTCACGGAGAGATTTAAAGCGGATTTCCAATCATCTGTAAAGAAAGATTAACTTTGACGTAGTCACGCACAGTCACGCATAGTCACGTACAGTCACGGAGTGACTTAAACCCCATTTCCCCTTATCCAATCGATCTGAAACTTGGTCGATAGACTTGTTGTGACCAAAGATTAATTTTAAGATAGTCACATACAGTCACGCAAAGTCACGCACAGTCACGTACTGATTTAAACCCTATTTTCCCTCATCCGATCGATCTGAAACTTGTTCGATAGACTTGTTGTGGCCAAAGATTAATTTTAAAATAGTCACGCAAAGTCACGATCAGTCACGGAGAGATTCAAAACTCATATGCATAAGGAAAGAAAGAATTTTAATAAAAACTTTGTTTTTATGGGTTAGATCTTTTTCAGATTCTAATTCATAGGATATAAAAAATTTATTATTTTCATAAACATAATTTGTAATGAGTTTGATAGATATTAGTTAGATCAATTTATATCGAGGGTTTATATTCAAAAAGGAGAGCGAGGAAAAGCAAATTCATTAGATCTAAAATTTTTTGTCGATTGTTATACTACAATATCTTTATTAAAGAATAGTCCTACTACAGATCATTCAAAGTAAAATCTATATTATTGATGACATTTATATAAGAGAGGAGTTTGAAATCAAAAATTAATGTAACAGTAACTTAAAGATAGCACTTTTTGAACATATACCTTTGATATCTGAAATCGTTGGTGCATATGTTTGTAACGAATGATCTCTGAAACTATAAGACCTTTGGAGCTAAGTTCTGCATCAGTGGTCGGGTAGAAGCTTTTTTAGCCTTCTTTTTATTTTGGACACGATGGGATTATTAGGCGTGGCACCTCACCTTCAAAGCAAGGGTCTTGAAACTTTGTGTGAGTTCATTATTTATAAATCTGCAAGTTAAACCAAAACTGGCGAGCATCTAGTTTGTGGGCGAGACACTTCCTCTTTTATGTTTTTCTTTTAACATCATAAATAAACCATAGATATGTTTTCAGAAATAATGAAATACAGTTGGTGACAATACATTGGAAACTTTAAGAAAATTCAGAATTCAGGAAATTTTGTTTTGAATAATTTCGCGGTAAGTCCTAAAATTATGTATTTTTATGGGAGAATCAAAGAAATACCATTAAGAGATAGATAAACGAAAAAGAGTAATTTTTTGGCGATGCCAAAACAATGGAAACTTTTTACTTTTGTACCAAAGTTGATTAAAACAATAAAAATAGAAGATGGTATGAAAGAACACGTAAAATATCTTAATCGTTATTTTTATAGTTACTGTCCCCATATAAATATAGCATCCGATATGAACTTTTTCACATTCAAAAACAAATTAATTAATAACAATGCCACTCAAATTTGTTTATTTTCTATATCCAATTAGTTGGACCTAAGAGATAGGGTTTCTAAACGCATGATATTGGGCATCGTATAGTCTTGTTACTTGTTTAATCTTATATTATTATATTATAAAGGGTCCGCCATTTTACGTTTTTTTTTCAACTAGCTTATTTCGTGAATGTTAACACTCAGCTCATGTCTGATTTGACAGATAATTAGTTTTATCCTTCCTCTGAACGAATATGGTTGTATATACGCTTGAACAACGCTGGGAAATATTGCGACATTACTTTGAAAATCATGGTAATGTTGCAGAATGTGTGCGAATATGGCGTACGGATTTTGGAAGAAGAGAAGCACCGTCAGCTCCGTATGATCGTTATCTTGTCAAAAAAGTGAAAGAAACTGGCATCCTCATCGATAAACCAAAGCGTGAAAAGCCAAAAACAGTGCGTACACCCGAGAATATTGCTGCTGTGGCAGAAAGTGTGCGTGAAGCGCCATCAACATCAATTCACCGTCGTTCTCAAGAATTGAACATTTCGGAGGCATCATTGAGAGGAATTTTGCATAAAGACCTTGGTATGACGCCATACAAAGTCCAATTGGTTCAGGGGTTGAAGCCAACTGACCATCCAATGCGTTTTCGCTTCGCTAAGTGGGCCTGCGATCGACTTACAGAAGATGCCGATTTTGCCAAAAAAAAATCATCTTTTCAGATGAAGCTCATTTTGATCTTGGCGGGTATGTAAACAAGCAAAATTGTCGCATTTGGGGCACAGAAAACCCGCACGCATACATTGAAAAGCCGATACACCAAAAACGAGTCACTGTTTGGTGCGGATTTTGGTCCAGAGGCATAATTGGGCCATTTTTCTTCGAAAATGAGCAAGGAGTGGCCATTACAGTCAATGGCGATCGTTATCGGGCCATGTTGAACGAATTTTTGTTCACAAAAATTGAAGAGGAGGATATTGGCACCATTTGGTTTCAACAGGACGGCGCTACGTGCCACACAGCAGAAGCAACACTCGATGCTTTGCGCCCTGTTTTTGAAGTTCGCATTATCAGCCGCAGAGCTGATGTCGTTTGGCCACCTCGGAGCTGCGATTTGACACCGTTGGACTATTATTTGTGGGGTGCCCTCAAAGATAAGTGTTACGCCAACAAGCCAGAGACAATTGACGCTTTAAAGGACAATATTCGTGAAGCCATTGGTGAAATACAGCTGCACACAATCGATAATGTGCTTAAAAATTGGACCGATCGTGTAGGCTACTGCATAGCCAGCCGAGGCAGCCATTTGAATGAAATTATTTTCCATTATTAACCGGAAGGAATAATTGAGATAATATTCAGTAGTTTTTTTTTATTGCATTTTCAAAAAAAAAGTTATTTCGCGGACCCTTTATATTATTATATTATTATATTGTTGTATTATTATATTATTATATTATTATATTATTATATTATTATATTATTATATTATTATATTATTATATTATTATATTATTATATTATTATATTATTATATTATTATATTATTATATTATTATATTATTATATTATTATATTATTATATTATTATATTATTATATTATTATATTATTATATTGTTATATTATTATATTATTATATTATTATATTATTATATTATTATATTATTATATTATTATATTGTTGTATTATTATATTATTATATTATTATATTATTATATTATTATATTATTATATTATTATATTATTATATTATTATATTATTATATTGTTGTATTATTATATTATTATATTATTATATTATTATATTATTATATTATTATATTATTATATTATTATATTATTATATTATTATATTATTATATTATTATATTATTATATTATTATATTATTATATTATTATATTATTATATTATTATATTATTATATTATTATATTATTATATTATTATATTATTATATTATTATATTATTATATTATTATATTATTATATTATTATATTATTATATTATTATATTATAATTGTAAAATAGTGGCAAGAATACCGTTTTATGAAGACCTAAAAACCAGAATAATAGCTAATTTTACTGCTGGTTTTAAGCAGAAGAAAATTCGTGAGAAATATTCAATGCATTACTCTATAATTTCAAAAATTATCAACAAATATCGTGAAAGAGGTACGGTGACGACTCATCACTTAGGGTCAGACCCCGTAAAACAATCAAAAGGAGGATAATTTAAAACCAGAGAGTTTTAGAAATGTCCAAATGTCCAATGTCCTAAAGAGGTCATTAACAATCTGAAACTAAACAAGTAAGAAAATACAGTTGGTCTAGACCGATTACACGATACCCTATACTAGGCGTTTAGATACGCTATCTCTTAGGTCCAACTAACTTTATATAGAAAATCAGCATAAACCAAATTTGATTGGCATTGTTATTAATTTCTTTGCCTTCGGATATGAAAAAAATTCATATCGGATGCTATATTTATGTGGGGACAAAGTCAATAAATGGATCGATCCTGATCATATCTGGTAAGCTCACTTATTTTTTCCAAAAATATAAAAATAACAAATTTGAGAAAAACCGGTGGTATATTTTTTTTTTTATAGATTTAGGTGAAGATGGGGGCTATGACTTGGAATTGTCCTATAGGATTTATTTTTGGACTACTGATTAATGGGAGTAATAAACATACACAAGCCCAATTTGACATAGAAGGATAATTTGGATTTTATGACAATTTAAGTCGATTTCATAGGGGTCATTTGTATGGGGACTAGGTCTGCACATGCATCGATTTTCACCCATTTCAACAGCGCTCATACTATAGAAGCTTATATGCCAAATTTCATCAAAATATATTCATATTTGCGACCTATAGTTTGATTACAAGTTTTACATAGACAGACAGACAGAAGAACGGACATCACTAAATCGATTCAGAAAGTGTTGCTGAGTCGATCGGTATAATAAAAAGGTGGGTCTAGGTCAAATATTTTTGGTAGTTACAAACATTAGCACAAAGTCATTATACCCTGACCACATAGTGGTATAGGGTACAAAACAAGTGCCCGAACTGTTTCCGGCCTGTGAAGAAACCACTTACATCAAAGAAAAATCGTTTGGATGGTAAAAATTTTGCAAAAGAAGATATGAACTGATCACGGCGGAATCAAGTTAAGAGACCATGACGAAAGAAAATTTTTACGACGACCAAAGGAAGAGATGTAATACCCAAAATATACAAGTAAAACTGTTAAGTTTGTCGGTGGCAATATTAAGGTATGGTGTTACATGTAAGACCAAGGTATGAGTCCAATTCATGCAGTAAAGTATGCTCTAACTGTAATTCAGTTCAGAAAAAGCTTAATTGACGTAATGTATCCATACGGGCAGGAAAATATGCCACCAGTCTGGTAGTTTCAACATATCAATGACCCAAACTGCACCTCCAAAATTCTAATCGAATGTCCAATCCAATGTAGTTAGTGTTTTGGAATGTTAATATAAAATATGGCCACGGAATTACGAAAACAAGATATCTATATCGCATAGAGGCAGTTAGTTCAGAGTGACAAAAAAGTTCAATGAAGAACACAAACAATTTAATTGGTTCCATTCCTCGCCGTTGTGAAGCAATATATACCCAACAAAATATTGAAACCAAAAATATAATAAAGGTTTCCAATGATTTTTCAACAGCATTTATAATATTAATGGGCTAGGCGATTTCTTGTGACCGATGTTTTGTTCTACCCCTTTATCCCGATTTTGACCAAACGTATATTATTTAAAAGGTATTTCTTTTTAGCCGTTTTGCAGATTTACAGACTTTTAAATTTTTTTCCCTTATTTAGAGTAAATTGCATTTAAAGTTGCTACTAACACATACATTAAAATATACATATGCTATGTGTGTTTTATTAAATTTGTTAATGAGTTTGTTATCTTCATTCACAATAATAATAAACCATAAAAGTGTTGGTTTGTGAATTGGCTAAGTTGAAAATAAAGCTTCCTAGAAATTGCACCCGAATTTCGAGCGCTGGAATCTGCTAGTAAAAATAAATTCTTTTAAATTTTGTTATTTTTTTTTTTCGAAATTAAGCTATTTTATATTAATAGTCTTTTATTTTTTAAATAAATAAAACATAAAAATTTTAGAACATATAAAATAGTTTTGGTATCGACTGTTAATTTTGCAAAAAAAATATATTATGTTAAAAGTTTCTATTGTTTTGTCACTCACTGTATATATAAAAAAAACATCCATTTATTTTCAGAAATTATCTAATGTATTACAGGCACTTTAAGTTGACTTTCAGAATTTAGTAAATGTATTTCAAAAAATCTAAATTGATTTTCAGAAATTATCAATTTAATTTCAGAAACTATCGACTGATTTTCTGAACTTCTTTCAGTTCTGAAATTATCAAACGTATTTCTGAAAATATCAAATGCATTTTTTAAAATATGAAATGTATTTCTGAAAATGTCAAACGTACTTCTGAAATTATGAAATGCATTTCTGAAATTATGAAATGTATTTCTGAAATGTATTTCAGAAATTATCAAATGCATTTCAGTTAATACATTCCGATCGAAAACGACTACAATTCTGTAATTTGTTTCTGAAATTCATTTCATATTTCCTAAAATCATTTTACAGTTTCTGAAATACATTTGATAATTTTTGAATGTGAACTTAAAAATTCTGAAATACATTTGATATATTCTGCCCAATGATATTTTCAAAAATACGGTTGGATATGGTGTTGTAGACTGCTTTCGTAGCGAAGGTTTTGTTTAATATAAAAAGAAGCTTTCTAAAAGCCATATTGTAGCTTCGTAACGATCTTTCCACTAATAAAGCTTTTGAGAGAATTTTCTAAAGCCCAAGCGGATGCATTTAGAAGGATTTACTGAAGTATGTTGTGTTCGGAATTCATGGCCGAACTTTAGAAAGGAAACAAAGGTGTTTTCGTGTTGGTTTCTTGTCATAGACTACTTTTATTTAAATTCAAATTGTAGTTATATTAATTGGTTACAATACTAAATCTTAAAGCTAAGCAAAAAAAAGGGTAAGAGAAAATACACAATTAGTATTAAACAATTGTTGGTAATTTGATTAGACCTTTTATATGAGGTGTTTAAACTTAAAGGTATGCCAATTTATATCACCTGATATTATGAATAATTATGTCGACTTGTACTTTAAGTAAGTCATCAAACTATTACTCATTCATTTGTTATGTTGGCAATTTATTGAACTTTAAATGAATTACAAAACTATTACTCATTCTCTTGGTATTTTACCATAAGTCAAAGATTTCATCATAAGGGATATATGACAATATTGTTTAAGAGGTCTTAATAAAGTGTAGCACTATATTATATCACAAACTTTGGCCAACTTTATCAAAATTAAGAATTCATACTTTAGAGCTCTGTTGATTCATGCATATTTATTATTGTTGTATTACAACTACTACGAGTAGTTAACAAAAAAAAAAAAAACTAGTGTATGTTCACTAAACAAGCATATAAACGAATAAACGAACGAGCCAACGAATAAAAAGAAAACTAAACCAACAAACCAAAACATGAAATACCAACAAAGAACGAATGCGTATGAATGCATTTTTTTTTATCCACTCAGTCAGTCATTCAGCTAGTCAGCCACCCAGCCCAACCAGTCAGTCGGTCGGTTAGTTGGTGTAAAAACGAGTAAACATTTTTATGAATGAAATACATTTTTCGAGTTCGTTGAACTAACGGTTTGATTCGTTGGTTGGTTGGTTTGTTGCTTGCCAGCTAGTTGGTTTGTTTGCTTGATCGGCTAGTTGTTGTTGCTGCTGGTTGGTTGCATGGCTGGCAGTTTGTCTGACAATGAGTAGAGTTCATAAATGCGCTGATTATAGCACTCTGTGGTCAGGGTATAATGAGTTTGTGCTGATGTTTGTAACTATCAAAATAAAAATAATCTAGACTCACCTTTTATTATGCTGAGCGATCCAGAATCACTTTCTAAGTCAATTTAACAATGTCCTTTTTTTGTCTGTCCTTTCGTTCGTTTATGTCCACATGGAAACATAAGGCGCAATTCACAGGTCGCAAATGAAATGATAAACTTTAAAATTTGAGCTACAGAAATTGGTGGAAATCGTTGACTGGTGTAAATTTTCTGACCTGGCTCCTATCAGATCGACTTAAATTACCCCAGAGTCCTTCTGATATTTACCTAAACCTATCAAAAACTTGGTTTGTTTATGTTTTTGAAGCGCATGTAAGAAATCTTGCAAAATATAGTATTGACCGGACTTAAATCCCATATAATTTTACACACCCAATATGAACTTTAACATATTTGCTGGCCAAAACTACATGACAATCTCTCTTAAATTTGGCTAATGCTGTTGTTATGATCATTAGTGACCTCAAGCATCTCAGATCCTTTTCCGAAACTCATGTTATAGGCTATCGTACAGTCGCCCTAAACCAATCATGTCTTTCTTAATTGTTTTTTTTTTTGAATTTTTTTCAGTACATTTGAGAAACATGAAATGTGTGACTGTATGCACAATGCAAGAACAGATAATCATATGTATTTACAACTACACACATATACTTAAGATACAATATGTTATTGCTATTGTTGTTCTTAATATTCTTAAGACACCGCACTTAGCTCTCCATTAGTCTACATGTCTGTTTTGATATTCACGATTTTGAGAGTGTAGTTTATCGGGTAAATAAATATTAAAAGAAACAAACAAAAAACAACTGGGGGACAAACATTCTTCACCAAACATTGTAAATAATCTGATAATTATTTATCAAACCAAAAAATGTGGCGGCTATTGATTCAAACATTCAGTTATAATAGTTAATTTCTTTTTCGGGAGCCATTAAAAATTCTTTCACCCATCCATTTTTAAGAAGTTAGATAACAAATGTTTTAAAGAAGTCTGTTTAAAACTCAGTTGAAAGCCTTAAACTGCAAACAATAGCGTTTTTGAAAAGATGGTAATACAGTGCTGTTTCAAATTATCTATTTATTATTTAAGGAATTGAGAAATATTAATACACAACCACCACCGTGTTCCCGAGAATCGGGAACAAAAATGTTATTTTCTCGGGATTCCCGGGAAACCCGGGAAAATATAAAGAATTTGGAATTATGAGTGAAATGGGAAGTAGGAGTGAAAATTTCTAAAACGTGTTGAAAAATAATGGAAAAGTACATTTTTTTTTTTCAAAACAGCAAATATTTTTAATTCATAAAATAATAATAAGGAAATTAACAATAATATAAATAAATTAATTTGAAAGAAACAAACATAACATGTACATGAAATATGAACAACTATTTCATTATAAATAAAAAACGTAACATAAAAAAATATTTCAGTATAAATTAACATATAATAGTTCATTTCAAATTCATTTCGATATATTTATTTTATTTTTTATTTAGAAAATATGTTTTTAAAAATGAAAGACAGTTCATAGAGCAATCGCTCAGATTTGATCTGTTTTTTGTGCAAAAATTGGATGACGCTGAGAATACCCTTTCACTCTCAATTGAAGTGGGCTGTATGGTCATTAAAGCATCCAATAATTTCTTCAGATTTTTTGTTATATTCCCTGTATTCTCGTACAACTGAAATTCCTTTTGTAGATATGTTGGCTGACTAGGTGGCGATTTTGTATTCTTTTTTTTATTGTAAGTGCTGCATTTATAGCACCAGCCAATTTTTCATTCAAATCAGAACCAAAAATTGGTTCTTCCCCAAATGAATCGTCACTTTTAATTTGCATTTCAGGCGGCTCAACGTATTCAACCTCTTTTCCGAACAACCTGTTAAACGTCTCGTTAGCATAACGTATAATTATAGACTTTGATGATGAAGGTAGTTCTGCAGTAGCTGTAGATTGTAAATCAAGTGTTGGAAGATATGTCATTAAAGACACAAGATCTTGATTTCTTCTTTCTTTAACCAGGACAGACAAAGCTTCAAACAATTCTCTTGATATATTTTCATCATTTTCAATCAAAGAATCAAATAAAAATTTCAGAATCGCATCTGCTGTAACTAAATTTGCATCACGTCTGCCCAGTGCTTCAACAGCTATTTTAATTTTGTTAAGTGCTTGTAATATATTTGATAATATTGGAATATCATTATCGTTTAATAATGTTAGGCAACCCAAATCAATTAATGCCTTTCGAACTGATTCAACAATTTTTAGAAATCTTTCAGCCATGGTGATAATGCTATTCCATCTGGTCTTGCAATCCAAAAGTAAACTTTATTCTACACCGTGCTTTTCCCTAACATATTCTTGTAAAATTGATTTTTTTTCGGAGAAGTTTTAAAAAACTTAACAATTTTTCTAACCATTTGCAATGCAGAATTAATATCATCTCGTTCACATCGTTGGGTTACAGCATTATTAGATTCTTCATCACCATCAGATTCTGAAAAATCTTCCGTAGTCGAACTATATTCACTAATATCACTTTGGTCAGCAACATTATAATTTTCAATTTTTTTATAAATTACATCTACAACAGCTAAATGTATGCCATGATTGTAACACAATTGATGAATATTTTCAGATAAGCGTCCAAATTTTACCATGACGGCAGCGCCATCGGTGGTTGATGCGACCACATCTGATAAATTTACACTAAATTCTGATAGCTTTGAATTTACCAGTTCAATTGTTTTATCAGCTGTACAGCTTCCTTCAATTTTCACTAATCCTAAGTTTATATATTTTTGATTAAAATTAATGTTTACATTTAAGTAGCGGCGGTTGCGTAAACTCGTCCATTCATCTAATGTAAGGCTAAACTTTCCAAATGTATCTTTATATGATTTAATTTTTTCTGCTACCTCACATTTTGTCAACGCATAAAAATCATGTATTAATTTCATTACATTACTTTTACCTTTTGGTAAATTATATTGCCTTTCATTGAGTGCTTGGCGAAAAAATTCGCTTTTGGCTATTCCATGAATTGAAAATCCAACAACGGTCGCAAGTCTTGCCACTATTTCTGCCATAGACTGCCTTTTAGTAAAAAATGATATTAGAGGTTGAATTTTTACTACTTTGCTTGAACCAGCAACTTGTTCTTCATTTGCATTTCGTTTCGACAAATTGATTTTATGAACATGTTGCAAATTTCTTAATAAACCACTAGTTGACGACCCTTTGCAACTTAAAAATTTATTTGCACATTTTAAACATTTCGCGTTTTCACCTCCTTTTTCTTTTGTGAAATATGTCCACACAGAATCTGCCATGGGTGTAACTTTACTTTCTACCCAAAATCGAATAGCACTAGCAAACAAATAAAAATTCAATAACAATAGGGAAAAATACACTTTATTCTTTTAATACAATATTTTTTAAATATGTGCAAATAATAATAAACTTACTCAAACAGCATTAAAAAAAATTCCACTGTTTTTATTATCAATTAATCTATTTAGTTAGGGGAATACCAGAAAACCACTTTTTTGTTACCAGCATAAGCATTGCACTAGTACGCAATAAAAGAAAATAATAGTAAAATGAAACGAAATCTAAAAAAAAATTCGTTTCATAAGGTTCTCGTTTCGTTTCAAGAGAAAATAATGAGAATGACACGAAACTATTCAATCAAATAAAACACACCCAACAAGAAATGGATCATGTAATTACAATGAGTGGGAAAGGCAACAACTATTAAAAATGTTCTGGGTTTTAATTTTAATTACAAAACAAGGGTTTTAACATAACAGTTACTTTAAATTTATTAACCTTGATATAATTAGTATTTTCAAGATTTTTTCAGACAATAAGCTTTTATTTTTTCCCGGGATTTTTTTTTTCTTCTCGGGAAACGGGAAATAATTTTGTTTTTGATTTCCCGGGAAATCCCGGGCGGGAATTCCCGAAAAAGACTCTCTAGTTTTTGAGATTCATGGATTCAACAATGTTATCTGTATATATGGGTGGTATAGTTATTTAGTAATAGGATAGTCTTGATGTTCTGGGCACGAGAATTCAATGTGATGTTGATTGGAACGAGCATGTTTTTCAAGTGTCGAAAGAATCATTAAAGTGTCTTGGTTTTCTAAAACGGTCCAGTAGCTCCAAAATAGACTTTGAAGCTCCTGCCCATATATTGTAGTTGTATTCCAGTTTCGTTCCGATGTAAGTGGTATAGATTTTAAGGACGCCAGAGGGATATGAACTTTTTCATATCGGAAGGAAAACAATTTATAAGAGTGACACTCAAAATTGGTTTATGCTTATTTTGTATATCCAATCAGTTTGGGTATCGTATAGTCGGTCTTATTTTAGTTATCTAACTGCTACATATGACCCCACAGCATAGCTAACAGATAGCACCGGACTCCGTCCTGAAATATCTTTATCCTATTTAGGAATATCCAAGCCTTGGAAAAACCGGGATCTAGATGAACTTCTTGATTTATTGATCGTAAGTTAACAAAAAATATAAGGATAGATTTGATACGTAAATGTAACTTTCCTTGAAAATTGATGAAAAAAGTAAAAAAAAAAAAAATTATGAAAACATATAAGCTGCAACCATATGCAATTATAAAAGAGAGACCTACTGTAAAATTTATTGAACTTGTATAAGAAATACGATATTCCACTAATAAATCAACACTAGAATCGTGCAAAATAAATAAGATTTTTGCAAAATAAATAAGATTTTTACAATGCGGTTGATATAAAAGGTGATTTTTTTTTGCTTGGATAGAACTTACGAAAGGATTAGCTATCAAAGGAACTGTCATACTGTGCTCACATTTTGACATTTATGATCAGTATGCCTCGGCAAATCATCGTGAATAGATTCACGCTTGGACAAAACTATCAAATTATCCAAATTGAATTTTAAAATCAGTCATCGATTCGCACAACTTACAGATGACTTCGTGATTTTTATGGCACACATAATCGTGACATAATCTGAACAAGCCATCCATCACACTGTGGATACACACAGAAAACAGATTCGTTGTGGCTACCAAATATGTTGCCAACCGAATTGATAAAGCTGATTACCGAATTTTGAGTTGCTTGCAATTACAATTCTATTGTCTCAACAGTAAATAACAATAGTATAAATATATACGCCCGTATTCATAATCAAATTCTAGCAGTTGGCTAACTTTTTTTCATACGAAAATTTCAAAATTTGTAACTTTTTCATACAAATTTTGAAATTTTCGTATGAAAAAAAAGTTAGCCAACTGCTAGAATTTGATTACGAATACGGGCGATATTAAATATCACAATAGAAAATTAGTATTTGCTATAAAATTTCTATTGATACAATCGAAATTTTAGTTGTTAAGTTTTAGAACATTACGGTTGGTGAATTATTTTTCTGTGTGCAGATTTCATACCACATACTGAAGAGAACATCGTCGCTGTAACAAAAGTGTGGAAGAATATCCAAATTTATCGATTCGTCATCGTTCGCAGGAACTGGGGTACTGTCCGTCTACTACGTTGAAAATTTTACGCAAAGACCTTGGTCTACACCCCTATAAGATCTCCAGTTGGTGTCGGAATTGAAATTGTGTTCAGCGTTGAGTCTCATGCTTAACGGGTTTTTTAATAAACCAAATTGCCGCATATGGAGTGAGAACAATATACACAGACCCCCCAGACTCCATTACATCTAAAAAAAAGATCATATTTTGGTGCGGTTTACACGGTGGAGGCATCATTGGACTTTATTTCTTCAAAAATAATGCTAGAGTTCGTGTTACGCTCAATGGAGATTCTTACCGCACCACGATCAATGATTTTTTCTTTGAAAATATGAATGACATTGATGCGAGCGAGATGTGGTTCTAACAGGATGGTGCTACCTGCTATACGGCGGTCGCAACCATCGAATAACATTGTTCATCTTATCCGTGCCATACGGTCAGCCATGTTCGAAAGAGTGGCCCGAAATTGGATATCCGAAATGCGTGGCCATATGCCCGAAATCCTTTTCGAATATCAATGTCATGCACTTATCTTTCGAATAAAAAAAAATTTATTAGAATTAATTTTTTTGTGTCATTTTTATAATTTCAAGTTCTATCGGGCTTGAAAAAATACCCTTTATAAATTTTACTTAAGATTACTCATAAAAATGTTAAAAAAAAGTTTGAAGAAAATGTGTACAAAGGTTTATCAAATTTTCTTTATTTAGTACCGAATTCTGATTCTAATTGCACTTTGTTAAAGTTTAGAATGGCCTTCATAAAATGTGGTATTACTAATAATTTTTCCCGATATTAGTTTTTAAGTTATGAAAAAAATAGTATGCACATTATTTTTCATTTCAACGATTTATTTTAACTAGCAGATTCCAGCGCTAGAATTTCGAGTGCAATTTCTAGGCAGCTTTATTTTTCAACTTAGCCAATTCACAAACCAACACTTTTATGGTTTATTATAATTGTGAATGAAGATAACAAACTCATTAACACATTTAGTAAAACACACATAGCATATGTATAATTTTACGTATGTGTTAGTAGCAACTTTAGATGCAATTTACTCAAAATAAAAGAAAAAATTTAAAAACCTGTAAATCTGCAAAACTGCTAAAAAGAAATTCCTTTCAAATAATATAAAGGGTTTTTCAATAAGAGCGCTACAACAGTTTTTTTAAATAAAACAAAAACGGTTTTGGATATCAATGAAATTCTTTATTCGTGTGAAAGTACGTTTGATGCCATTATGTACGGAAATCGATCTCTTTTGCATGGCCACCACGGGCACGCTTGCAGAAGTCCAGACGCTGAACCCAATTTTCGACGGTTTTCAAGCATAAATCACGTTCGATATTCGTACGAAGTTCATCAATCGTCGCTGGCTCGTTGGCATAGACCATAGGCTTGACGTAGCCCCACAGGAACCATTTCGTGAGATAACACGTTCTCCAAACTTGGTTTCCAATAAATTGATTTGACATTCGCTGTGTGGCTTGTGGCACCGTCCTGTTGGAACCACATGTCCTCCAAGTCATATCATCCAATTGGGGCCAAAAATATTCGGTTATCATTGAACGGTAGCGATTCCCATTCACAGTAACGTGCCGGTCTTGATAATCACGGAAGAAGTACGGCCCAATGACGCCGCCGGCCCATAAACCGCACCAAACCGTAATTTTTTCGGGATGTAATGATGACTCATGGAGTACGTGTGGATTGCTGTCTGACCAATAACGCATATTTTGTTTATTGACGAAGCCATTCATCCAGAAATGAGCCTCATCGCTGAAGATGATTTTTCGATGAAAATCCGAATCATTTTGAAGTTGTTGCTCAGCCCAATTCACGAACATACGACGCTTCTGGTGGTCAAGCGGCTTCAGTTCTTGCTTCAATTTGATCTTGTAAGGATGTAGGCGAAATTCGCCACAGCGACGTCACAGAGATGCCCAGTGCTTGAGCACGACGTGTGAGAGACACATTTGGGCTTTCTTCAACTGAAGCCTCAGCGGCAGCAATATTCTCGACACTACGGGCACTTCTTTGTCTCACTGGCACGGGAACATTATGTACTGTGCCTGTGGATTCAAATTTTTCCACTAGACGCTCAATTGTTGATCTGCTAGGACAATTATGAAGACCATAAATTGGACGCAGCGCTCTTAACGTTGAGGCCACTGACTCCGAATTTCGGCAGTAAATTTTAATAATTTCGACTCGTTGTTGGCTCGTATATCTTTCCACCATGAAAACAAACCTTACTGAAGTGAAGTGTCAAAAGAGCGGCAAGAAATATGGCGTAGTTTGCTGTCCCTGTCTTTCTACTTTTGTAGCGTCCCTGTTGAAAAACCCTTTATGTTTGGTCAAAATAGGGATAAAACGGTAGAACAAAATATCGGTGAAAAGAAATCGCCTAGCCTATTAATATTATAGATATTTATTATCGTTTTGTAATATAAATTTTTTAATTTTTAAAAAAAATTTGTTTGATTCGAAATTTCTTTGGTATTTCCTATTTGATATTGTGAAGATTTGAAATTAAAGTTGTCCTCATAATAATTTTACATTGATGTTACTTTGGATGCAATTAAATAATGTTTCTCTTAGAAAGACTTCACTTTCGTTGTGGGGTTATTATTACTTGAGAGTTTAAAAAAACGGTTGGTTATGAATCTATATTGTGGTTCTACAAAGAGGTCTGCTGAAAGCGTAGGTCATAGAGAGAGAGAGAGAGAGAGAGAGAAATAGAGAAAAATTTCTTAGTATATAAAGAATCGTGATTTACTTAAAACAAAAGAGATATGATGTTGGAACTGCAATTCTTGATATTTAGAAACACTATTTGGAACCCCAGATGTGTCATCAGAAATACTGCCGGGTTTGTACTCATTTCAGTATTTCGTCTCGGTTAATTAAAAAAATTAAGAGTGTTAAATTTGGTTATGCCAAATCTTTGAAATTAACGTTTACATTATTATCTGGACTTACTGCTCCATTTGCAACAAATGTAAAGCAAATATTTCAAAAGTAAACAAGTTAAAATTAAATTATTGCAAGCAACAAACTGAGTTTTTCGCACAATTATACCAGATTTACCCCATTTTAAATACTATTCGGCCCGAAATAAGGACAAACAATATTATCCTAGTTTACCCAGGTAAATTGTTTATTTTGTGAATGAGATTAATTTCATTTCAATAGACAGACGGACGAACGGACGAACGAACGGACAGACAGGCGTCGCTATAACGCCTTGAGTTGTGATAATGACCACGAATATATATACTTTATGGGATCGAAAATCAAGTTTTCGATGTGTTACAACATTGTGATGGCCTTGTTCAACAACATTCATAAAGGTAAGGAAATTAAAGCAAATTTTTAGCAACAGCATGAAATGTGGTTACCGTAATACCAATCTGATGACACGAACTAGTTTGGTTTGAACAAACAGTCAAGGCTAGAATTATTAACCGGCACTTAATAATAACTTCAGGTTTGGTCTAAGAAATTCAAAATATCATCTGAGAATCTCTACTTACCAATACCAGTATCTCTATGTCAAACATTTCAGAAACTTCGTTTATATTACCACTTCCGCTACCATCATCGTTCGCTTATTCATTGCTTTTAGTATTCAGAAACATTTGCTGCTAACTGCCACTACGAAATTATACATCCCTATTAGTTAGTTGGCAACAATAGAGTGATGTATCATCTATACAGTAGTTGTAACATCTATGTGTCGTGTCTTTTTCGATACAAAACATACAAAACGAAACTAAAAAATTCAAAAAAAAAAAAAGAAAGAAAAATTGTTACCCGTAGATTTATTTTGAAATGTATTTTCAATCATCAAAATGTTTCTTGCCAGCCAAGCTGCCTGCCAGCCTGCATTCTTCAAAATGTGCTTGACTGCTGTAGCACGTGAAGCATGTTAAGTGGTGCTGAAATGTATTCCATTCTTCTTCATTGAATACAGTTACGAAAAAGGAGGGGGGAGGGGTTGAAGTGTAACAAAGCTTCCATTTATTTTGAGAGATCTCATTCTTTACGATTAAGTACATGCATAAATCAATATTATAACAATTTTGTTTTGAAATAAAATTTGTTAAATTGAAATTAATTACAATTGATTTGTTGATTCTTTATTGTCTTATTCACAATTATGATGAATTTTGACATATGATAGGGGTTTATAAAATTGACTTGATAAGTTTTTATTCGAGTAAACATACGTAGCCAGCTAAAAATACACGAAGTTATTAACAACGAACAAATTTATTATTGTAGACGAAGTGTCGTTATGTACCGATTTCTCGCTTCCAAAAAATGGTCTAAACAACATTAAATAGCCCAAACTGTCCCAAGCGAGTTCCTATTCTCGAAAATTATATAAGTGAGAGTGTTAATGCGCTTCTCTTTTTACTAGCACAGTCAGGCATAGTAACGCATAGTCACGGAGTGATCTAAATGTCATTTCCCCTCATTCGATTGATCTAAAACTTGGTCCGTACCCCAAACCGGGGTATTGTGTATATCAAAAGTGGAAAAATATATAAAATAACCTAGCCTATAAAAACAAAGTTTTTATTAAAACTGCTTCTTTCCTTATGCATATGAGTTTTGAATCTCTCCGTAACTGTGCATGACTTTGCGTAACAACTTTAAAATTAATCTTTGGTTACAACAAGTCTATGGACCAAGTATCAGATTGATTGGATGAGGAAAAGTGGGGTTTAAATCACTCCATGACTGTGCGTGAGTACGCGTGACTGTGCGTGAATACGTCAAAGTTAATCTTTTCTCACAGCAAGTCTATCGACCAATTTTCAGATCGATCGGATAAGGGAAATGGGTTTTAAATCACTGCGCGACTGTGCGTGACTATGCGTGACTGTGCGTGACTATGTCAAAGTTAATCTTTTATTCACAGCCAGTGTATGGGCAAACTTTCAGATCGATCGGATGAAGGGAAATGACATCTAGATCACTCCGTGACAGTGCGTGACTATGCTTGACTACCACAAAACTAATCTATAGTCACAACAAAGCTATAGGCCAAGTTTCAGATCAATTGGATAAGAGGGAATGGGGTTGACCCACGACAGACAGACAGACAAACAGACAGAGAGTATGAGTTAAAATAAAGGGTTTAAAAAAACAATTTATAACGTGTCCAAAGTCAAAAATTATGTTTTACATATTCTGAAAAATTCCAAATTTCAATTTCCAATAACAATAAACTAGTTTGCCTAATCCAGTTGTCATTCCCAACGAACAGCACTAGGCTATCGGACATTGAAATAAAAATTCAAATCCATTACACGGAGTGATACAAACTTTAGACGATCCCAAAAGCCATTTTTTTCTCCATTTAATGCTTTTTATAGAACAAAAATCAAAACTTAAACAATATTTTTTTTAAATCTTAATCTATAAATACAAAAGCGTATGTATGTTTGTAACTTATGGGAGGATAAATCGTTGGACCGATCTTCTGAAATGTCTAAAGAGTGTTACTAAGGAAGGTTATATACTTTTTTGATTATTTTAAGAAGGGCACCTATTATGAGTTCTAGTAGCCATGCAGAAAATGGGCGGGATCCCATACAAATTAATTATTCAATATCATATATCTGGAGTACTAAAGGGTTTTTCAACAGGGACGCTACAAAAGTAGAAAGACAGGGACAGCAAACTACGCCATATTTCTTGCCGCTCTTTTGACACTTCCCTTCAGCAAGGTTTGCCATTTCATGATGGAAAGATATACGAGCCAACAACGAGTCGAAATTATTAAAATTTACTACCGAAATTCGGAGTCAGTGGCCTCAACGTTAAGAGCGCTACGTCCAATTTATGGTCGTCATAATCGTCCTAGCAGATCAACAATTGAGCGTCTAGTGGAAAAATTTGAATCCACAGGCACAGTACATAATGTTCCCGTGCCAGTGAGACAACGAAGTGCCCGTAGTGTCGAGAATATTGCTGCCGCTGAGGCTTCAGTTGAAGAAAGCCCAAATGTGTCTCTCACACGTCGTGCTCAAGCGCTGGGCATCTCTGTGACGTCGCTGTGGCGAATTTCGCGAAAAGATCTTGGCCTACATCCTTACAAGATCAAAAGGAAGCAAGAACTGAAGCCACTTGACCACCAGAAGCATCGTATGTTCGTGATTTGGGCTGAGCAACAACTTCAAAATGATTCGGATTTTCATCGAAAAATCATCTTCAGCGATGAGGCTCTTTTCTGGCTGAATGGCTTCGTCAATAAACAAAATATGCGTTATTGGTCAGACAGCAATCCACACGTACTCCATGAGTCATCATTACATCCCGAAAAAATTACGGTTTGGTGCGGTTTATGGGCCGGCGGCGTCATTGGGCCGTACTTCTTCCGTGATGATCAAGACCGGCACGTTACTGTGAATGGGAATCGCTACCGTTCAATGATAACCGAATATTTTTGGCCCCAATTGGATGATATGGACTTGGAGGACATGTGGTTCCAACAGGACGGTGCCACAATCCACACAGCGAATGTCAAATCAATTTATTGGAAACCAAGTTTGGAGAACGTGTTATCTCACGAAATGGTCCAGTCGATTGGCCGCCTCGGCCGTGCGATTTGACGCCGTTGGACTATTTCCTGTAGGGCTACGTCAAGTCTATGATCTATGCCAACAAACCAGCGACGATTGATGAACTTCGTACGAATATCGAACGTGAAATTGCAGCAGTATCGGCCGATTTATGCTTGAAAACCGTCGAAAATTGGGTTCAGCGTCTGGACTTCTGCAAGCGTGCCCGTGGTGGCCATGCAAAAGAGATCGATTTCCATACATAATGGCATCGAACGTACTTTCACAGGAATAAAGAATTTCATTGATATCCGAAACCTTTTTGTTTTATTTAAAAAACTGTTGTAGCGCTCTTATTGAAAAACCCTTTATAACGGAGACAGCTTTGCAAATTTGTGTGAGGTAATCTATTATTAATGTGAGTAGTCGGACAAAAAATGTACGCGATCGGACGAATGGACATTGCACCCCTTTCCCCCCAAACAAATTAAATATTATATGTAGTACTGTTATAGTTAGAGCCTTGGGACTTTGTGCGAGCCAATAAGTTGTTCATATGATCTTATCTCATATAACTGGAGTACTATAAAAGGGAAAACCTTGACAATTTGTACGAGTCCATCGGATATTAATGTTAGTAGTCGGATAAAAAATGGGAGGGAGAGGCTTAGTGGGTACGACACAATATATACAAAATATATAACTGTCTTGAAACTTTCGACAAGTACATTAATTATCAATATGGTGGCGGAATTATCAATATATGGGCGGAATCCCCAAATTCAAAAATTGCCAAAATCAAATATCGCCAAAACCGAAAATCGCCACAAATAGAAATCTTCAAAATCAAAAATCGCCGAAATCAAAAAACGCTAAAATCAAAAATCGTCTAAATTATTTTCTAAATTTAAGGCTAATCGTTAAGCGTTGTCGTATTTAATTTGGAAAATCCATATGATTATTATTATGAAAACATACATGTCAATTATTCTCAGTAAGTCGTAGCGAGGTGTAACAGGGCATATTGGTATATTTAGTATATATCGATAAAATTTGATATATGTGTGTCTATTATACCCACTATTCAGCATTCCAACAATAAACCTGTAGGATCCTTTCTAGTTATAGCCCATATATAAAGCTGCCTCCAGATCTTCATATAACTCTACAAAAATAAAAAAAAATTCCATAGACTTTTTCGGAATTTGGTTTATAAGTATGTATATATTCTTGAGAAAAGTAAGAGCTTTTACTAAATATGGCCCTGATTGGTCCTTTTTTTGACCCAGTCCCCATATAAAAATAACATCAGAAATGAGCTTTTTCATATCTGCATGCCACAAATTAAAATTTGGTTTGAAAAGAATGTTCACATGATTTGTTGTACTCAAGATACAGTCTAAATAGTCAAACTAAAAAAATATAGAAAAAACGTTTTCTTCCATTTTTTTCTTACGATTTTCAAATTTAGCGGGTGCAATACATAAAAAAATAGTCGCACTAAAAGTGCAGACAGTTTTTAATTGTTTAGTTGACTAGTTTAATTAGAGGGTGAAGAAAATACTTAAGCTGTTTGAAAATAACATTATTTAAATTACTTTTTTATGCTCTTTTCAGGATGAAATAAGTGTTAATAAGTAATTACCATAAAATAAGGGACTATCAAATTGAAAATATAAAAAGAAACAACTTTAACGGCCTGAATACATGGTCCACATACTGAATTTGTTTATAATAAGTTGGTAAGTAGCAAATCCATTAATAAACAAAACAATAAAAGAAAACAACCCTTAAATGGAATAAAGAGCAATTACAACTACTGATCTAGATGTAGCGAAACATATTGGTGTCATAAATAGAAGAGAAGTACATATTTTATGACCAACCATCACTAATGGTTAAGAGGCGCACTTGTTGACTAGAACGTGAATATTACATACTCTTGAAATATGGCCCAATATGACTGAAAAGCATATAAAGCTCAACATATCTCGCTAAAACTAAATTGCTGAAAATGGGACTTTAAGTTTCATAACTGTTTTAAACTATCATTTATCATCAGAGCCAATGTTGCACTTTCGTATAATATTATTATTTTATTTATTAATTTGTTTTAAAGTATCTTAAAAGTGCTATTATCAGGCATGTCACAGAAACAAATTCCGATCGAAAGTGGAATTGAAACCGTATTTGGCTTCTTCAGAAAACGTAAACCGACAAATGTTATCGATATGAAACCACTTTTAATTTCTTAAGTGGAATTGATATTTTAAGTAGCATAGATACCAAAAAACTATCCAGAACAACTTAAAATTAATAAAAAAAACTATTGGTTTATTTATTTTAGCAAAATATAGACATTTCAATCTTTAAAATAAATTTTATTACCAATTTAAAAGAAAATGATTTTTAGATGACGAAAAATACAAAACGTCGTAAACTTATTATTGCCACCTTTTTATTTCATACAAACCACTTTTTGTTTAGTGCAAAATATTTGTTTTTTCTAACAAAATACAACGCTGACAGCAAAATGGCGAAGCAAAAAGGAAACATGTATTAGAAAATTTATATTTAAAATTTTTTAATTTTTTTTATTATTAAAGGGGAAAACATCGCATTTCGGCACAAGAGAAAATTTTCCTTGAATATATAGAGTGCCAACGCATCATTGTTCAGACGATAATACCTAATAAAGCTAAAAGAGGTACATGAATGATTTTTGTTTGCAAGTAAATGTACATATACATGTAACTTACATTTCACTTGGACATGATAAAGTATCTGATGCATCCCTTAATTGACGTCGACGCAATTTTTCAACGGAATGTTGGTTTCGTTCCTCTATTACTGCAACAATGGGTATGCCGGGCATTTTTATATTTTTTATTTATTTATTTATTTAACACAACACAATCTTAAAATTTCGCTTTATATTCTTTTTCTTTCCAACAATCAGCTGTGTATTTTTCGTTACGTTGCCATATTTAATACACAAAAATAACTTTTTAATTTTATTTCGATTTAATGAAAGCGACAAATTTCTGAAGAAGCTAAAACGAAATCGATCGATTTGGCAATACGGAATCAAATCGATTTCGATTTTGTTCTGTGACATGCCTGTATAATTGCAATTTATTTAAAGCCCTAGTGCAAAAGTAGTAACTAAGCACTTTAATGTATTTTATAACATTTTTGAACATTTTTAAAAGTTCTTTGGATATAGAAACGGTATATCAGCACTAGTAGAAATTTGCGAAAAAAAATTGTTGTACGCTTTGAATCACTTCTCTTTTCTTTAATAGGCAGTTTATTGTAGTTTCTTACTTGATCAGTTCCGATAAAAAAGTATAATTTTAATTTAATTCGTCTGATATCTTATTAAACGATTTGTTTCATTTTAAAATTTCATACAAATAGCAATAATCAGCAAAAAAAAAAAACATTTCGACTAACCTGGTGGTCGTGATTTCAAACGTTAAGAGTATTATTCTAACCCACAACATAATTTGGCTGACTAAAGAGAGATGTATGTACATCAGCGTACCACGGTGCAAAGAATTTTGTTGTAATATTCATCCAACATGTATGTTTGGAAAAATATTCTAGTCTCAACAAAGTGACAAGTGACTTTATAAACTGCAACTGAAAAAATATGTTTAAAGTGGTTTTATCATATTTAAAAAATAAGAGAAAATACAAATAAAATAAAATAAATTTAAAAAAATATAAATCAAGTATTAAAAAAACACAAAATGGTTCTTAAGTCGTTAAATTGGTGCGGATGAACAAAACTCAAGAGTAGTTGCAACTAATAACGCACAATATAAATGCACGGAGACTTAACGAGCTACTCGAGCTCAGCGACTAGCTCGAGTAGTAAAAAATTAACACTTTTCATAAATATAAGTATTTAGTATAACAAATGTATACTTTTTGGAATCGTCCAGGTACCAGGAATAACATCCAGAAATTTGACTTGAATCCGACTGTCCTACTGGCGTGGGCAGACTACTACTCGAAAAAGCTCGACGCCTTTCCGTACAAATGTATAAAAATATTCACTTCATAGATGTTTGACTTCTTTTAAAAAAAAATTTCCCTAAATACATGGTATGATTTTATATATTTTGAAGTCAGTTACACTGATAGATAACCCTCCTGAAATATTAAAACATTCTGATAAAAACTATGGAGTGGGCTAACTACTACTCGAAAAAGATCCATTCACTTTCCACTCAAATGTATGAAAAAATATGATCTTCGTATATGTTTGATGACTATTTACAAAAAATTTTTCAAGAACACTTGGAAAAAGCTCTTAGTATTTTAAACTGAATATATGTAGAGAATAAGTTTCCACAATTTCAAAGCATTTCGGCAAAACTGTTGGCGTGAGGGAACAATTACTCGAAAAAGATCGCAAATTTTGCAAAAAGTGTAAAAAAATAAAAAAAATTTTTTTTTTAATTTTTTCACTGTCTGTAATTGACTATATTCAGAGATTGCTCATAAAAAATTTTAAACCATTCCGACCAAAATTGTAGCGTCGATTACTCGACTGCTATTGGCCACTTTCTATACAAATGTGTGAAAATATGCTCTTATTTGAAGTTTGTTGATATTTTCCAGAAAATTTTCCACAATGACGTAATAAAAAATTATATTCGTTAGAGCTGTGTTATAAGGAGAACACTTCCTTCAAGCATTCCTCAAAAGCATTCCTCCAAAAATTAAAGCTTGGAGGAACTACTACTCGACAAAAACAGAAATTAAAAAATATTTTTCACTGCCCGTAATTGACCTTATTTACAGATGACTCATAGAAAAAAAATCATGTGAGTCCGATCACAGAGGAGATGTGTAAACATCTTGTAATTAAAGATTTTTTATGGCACTTTTTTAAAATCAAACAGAAATTGTCATCTATGTATCACTTATAGCAAACAACTGCTAATATAAAAAAATTTATTATTATTTTTTTTCAATTGGTTGATTTTTAATTTTTCGTTTTTCATTTTTAATTATTCATTTTTCATTTCTCATTTTTCATTTTTTATTTTTCTCTTTTTATTTTTTATTTTTCATTTTTCGTTTTTCATTTTCCATTTTCCATTTTTTATTTTTCATTTTTAATTTTTAATTTTTTATTGTCCATTTTTTATTTTTCATTTTTTATTTTTCATTTGTTATTTTTCATTTGTTATTTTTCATTTTTCATTTGTTATTTTTCATTTTTTATTTTTCATTTTACATTTTCCGTTTTTTATTTTTCATTTTTTAATTTTAATTTTTTATTTTTCATATTTAATTTTTCATTTTTTATTTTTATTTTTCGTTTCTTATTTTTCATTTTTATACCCTACTAGCTAATACCCACTACTTCGTTAGCGGACATTTAAGTTACATTTATTCGTTTGTACAGTATATTATATTAAAAATGCCCCTTTACTGGACTTTGGTGTTATCAATTTGATGTATCAATTTATTCCAGTAATACGAAGGAAACCCAGGAGACTTTTACCCTTTTTGTCCCTCCCGGTAGGATAGCCTATAGCACTCAGTGATAACGTAGCTTTCAACAGGTGAAAGAAATGTTGAAATCGGATAAGTAGTTTAGAAGATCCGTAAAGGGGGAGACTTTTCCTCTTTTTGCCCCTCCCGGTAGGATAGCCTATAGCACTCAGTGATAACGTAGCTTTCAACAGGTGAAAGAAATGTTGAAATCGGATAAGTAGTTTAGAAGATCCGTAAAGGGGGAGACTTTTCCTCTTTTTGCCCCTCCCGGAAGGATAGCCTATAGCACTCAGTGATAACGTAGCATTCAACTGGTGAAAGAAATTTTGAAATCGGATAAGTAGTTTAGAAGATCCGTAAAGGGGGAGACTTTTCCTCTTTTTGCCCCTCCCGGAAGGATAGCCTATAGCACTCAGTGATAACGAAGCATTCAACTGGTGAAAGAAATTTTGAAATCGGATAAGTAGTTTAGAAGATCCGTAAAGGGGGAGACTTTTCCTCTTTTTGCCCCTCCCGGAAGGATACATAAAAACCTTGGTATTGACGTCACCTTTCATGAGAAGTTTACAGAATTGAAATCGGTTCAGGCATTACAGAGAACATCAATGCCAAACACAATGCTCTACATTTTTATATATATAGATACCACTATGTGGTTTGGGTATAATGACTTTGTGCTGCTGTTTGTAACAACAAAAAATATTTGACCTAGACCCATCTTTAATTATACCGATCGAATCAAAATCACTTTCTGAGTTGATTTAACAATGTCCGTCCGTCCGTCCGTCTATGTGTCCATGTAAAGCTTGTAATCAAACTGCAGGTCGCAAATATGAATATATTTTGATGAAATTTGGTATGTAAGCTTTCATCGGCCATGGGATGAACACTATTGAAATTGGTGAGAATCGGTCCATGTTCAGACCTAGCCCCCATACAAATTACCCATATGAAATCGACATAAATTGTCCTAAGATCCAAATTGTCATATAGATCTTACTCAAATTGGGTTTGTATGCGTTCATTACATCCACTAATGAGTAGTCCAAAAATGATCCCTCTGACCCCATATAGAGCTGCTTCCCGATCTTCACTTAAATCTATTAAAAAACAAAAATATTGCACTGGTTCTTCTCAAATTTTGTTTGTCCATATTTTTGCAAAATACAAGAGACTTTACCAAACATGATCAGGATCGGTCCATTTTTGGACCTAGTCCCTTTATATATATAGCATCCGATATGAACTTTTTCATATCTGCAGCCAAAAAAATTAATAAAAATCCCACTCAAATTTGGTTTTTGCTTATTTTCAATGTCCAGTTAGTTGGGCCTAAGAGATAGGGTTTCTAAACGCATGGTGTAGGGTATCGTATAGTCGGTCTAGACCGACTATAATTTTCTTACTTGTTTATTATTCATTTTTCGTTTTTCATTTTTCATTTTACATTTTTCGTTTTTCATTTTTTATTTTTCATTTTTAATTTATTTATTTTTAATTTTTTACTTTTCAGTTTTTATTATTTATTTTTCGTTTTAATTTTTTATTTTTAAATTTAAATTTTTCGTTTTTCATTTTCCATTTTTTATTTTTCATTTCTTATTTTTAATTTTTCATTTTTAATTTTCCTTTTTTCGTTTTTTATTTTTTATTTTTAATTTTTAATTTTTTACTTTTCATTTTTAGTTTTTTATTTTTCGGTTTTAATTTTTTATTTTTAGTTTCTTATTTTTCATTTTTCGTTTTTCTTTTTATATTTTTCCTTTTTAATTTTTTATTATCCATTTTTCATTTTTAATTTTTAATATTTTATTTTTTATTTTTCATATTTTATTTTTTAGTTTTCATTTTTCAGTTTTCATTTTTTATTTTTCATTTTATATTTTTAATTTTTTTTACTTTTCAGTTTTCATTTTTTATTTTTAATTTTAAATTTTTTAGTTTAAATTTTTTATTTTTAAATTTTCATTTTTAATTTTTAATTTTTTTTTTTTGTTTTTCAATATTTATTTTTCATTTTTAATTTTTAATATTTTATTTTTCATTTTTCAGTTTTCGTTTTTTATTTTTAAATTTTTTATTTTTCATTTTTTATTTTTCAACAGCGACAAAAAGGTTATTTACATATAATAATTTTTTCACCAATACAATCGTAAGTCACACCGATTTTGTCTTACGTCTTACATCTTACGCTGTTTTTGTGATTGTATTGTGAAATAGATTTTTACCCCCCTGCGCGTATAGATGTTTACAAATCAAAAATTAAATCATTCCGATTAAAATTGTGCTCTGGGCGAACCGAAAAAGATCAGCCAGTTTATATAATTTTTTTTACTATTTTTTTTAGAGGATTGCCACAATGAAAATGAAAAATTAAAAAAGTAAGATGAAAAATGAAAAATGAAGAATTAAAAATTAAATATTGAAAATAAATATATGTAAAAATTAAAAGTTAAAAATTAAACATTATAAATTAGAAAAGGTATAAATTATAAATTGAACTATATGCTTGAAGGTAGCGAGTTCCAAAGACGAATGGAATTGATATAAAACTGCTTTACAAAAATAAATTCATTAAGTTTGATAACTCCTATATAATTACAATTAACTATATATATAATTTCACAAAGTAGGCGCTTTTAAGAATTAAATACTGAAATATTATTGCTTTAAACAAAATGAGTTTGATTTGGTAAAAACTGTTTTTATATAAATATAATTTTTTTGTAATATTTATGTTATTTTTGAATGAAATATCTTGTGTGTAATCGATTAACAATAAATATTAAGTATTAAGTCAGTTTAACGAATATCTGATTACTTTTAAGCGCCCCAGTAGGTTAGTAGGTAGCGTGTTCGCCTATCATGCGGGGGTCGTGGGTTCGATTCCCTCCAGAGGCTTTGGTCTGTCGTTGCAAAAAAAAAAAAAAAAAAAATTAACACACTACTGTCTCTTTCCTCCTTCCTATAACCTATTCTCCTGAGATCAACACAATGCACTGCATCTGTAGAGGGCATCCCCTGAGTGTTTATGAATAGTCCTCCTAAAATTTCAAAGTATTCCAACTATAATTGTGCTGTTAGCGAACTACTAATCGAAAAAGCTCGACCACTTTCCATACAAATATATGAAAAAATTCACTTCATGTAAGTTTGATATCGATTTACATAAAATATTTAAGGCACACTTTGTAAAAATTTATGCTTTTTAAAGTTGGAAATATGAGAACATTTCGTACACGAAATTTCAAAGTAATCTGGCCAAAAGTGTGACATTAATGGAAAAACCTTTTATTTAACCTTTTATTGATAAGTTATAACAAATCTAATCTTTGTCAAAGTGAGCTCAACATAGAGATTTCAAAAAAAGGCCTAAATATAAAGCAGAAAATTATATAGAGATTATTCAAGTTACACAGTTACTGCTTTTAAACTCGCTAATTGATAAAAGAAAAATTGTTTTATATGGCGTTGACACACTAAAAATGCATAGAGTGCATATTTTCGTACATTTTTATAGAAAATGACTGATCTTTTTCGTTGAAAAGATTTGAAAATGGCTGATTTTTTTTCGAGTATAAGTTCGCCACCTCACAATTTTCCCTGGAATAGTTTGAAATTTTAAGCATATAATGTCCTGAAATCTATAACTTCAAAACATATAATATTTTAAAAATTCGTGAGGGGAAATTTGCAGTAAAATTACATTAAACTAAAAATAAGAGCAAATTTTCACACATTTATATAGAAAGTGGCTGATCTTTATCAAGTAGTAGTTCGCCAACAGCTCAATTATTGGTGAAATGCTTTGAAATTTTAAGGACGTAATGTCCTCGTATTTTGTAAATGGATATGTAAATGGTTGGAGTGCATTTTATCGTATATTTCTATGGAAACAGGCTGATCTTTTTCGAGTAGTAATTCGTCAACAGCAGAATTATTACTGAAAGTGTTTGAAATTTTAAGGACGTAATGTCCTCTTCTTTGCAATTTTATAGTATGTAAATTTGTACCATGTGTGCCTTAAATATTTTTTGTAAATCAATCTCACACTTGCATGAAGTGCATTTTTTCATATATTTGTATGGAAATTGACTGATATTTTTCGAATAGTAGGTTGCCGTAGCACATAATTAGTCTGAATGGTTTACAAATTTAAATGAGTCAGCAAAGGATATAGTCAGTTGCAATTGTTAAAAAAAAAACATAATTTTTAATTTTTGTTTTTTGCATTACTGATCTTTTTCGAGTAGTAGTTCGCTCACCCCACAACTTTCATCCGAGTGCTTCAATATTTTAGGAAAATAGTCTATTGATATGAGGGACTACAAAATATATTAATTTTTACCATGTATTTTTGGAAAATATCTTTTAAACTGATGTCAAACTTCCATGGAGTGAATGTTTTCATACATTTGTGTGGAAACTGGTCGAGCTTTTTCGAGTAGTAGTTCGTCCACCCCACAATTATTGTCGGAAACATTTGAAATTTAAAAGAAATACTCTTCTTACATTTTCAATTCTAAAAAATATATATTATCTCAAACTAGAAATAAGACCAAATATTCACACTTTTGTATGGGAAGAGTCTGATCTTTTTCGAGTAGTAGTTCGTCCGAGCCACAATTTTGGTCAGATAACTTTGAAATTTTGTGTACGTAATGTACTCATATTTCAAACTTTAATAAAAAGCATAATTTTGTACCATGTGTGCCGGAAATATTTTTTGTAAAACGATGTCAAACTTGCATGAAGTGAATTTTTTCATATATTTGTATGGAAGGTGGTCGAGCTTTTTCGAGTAGTAGTTCGCCAACAGCACAATTATTGTTGGAATACTTTGAAATTTTAAGAGAATTATCTCGATATATTAGCAGCTAAAAATAGTAAAAAATTTTAGCAAGTCGTGATGGAAATTTTTTTTTAAAGTTACATCAAACTTGAAATAAGAGCAAATTTTCACACATTTGTATAAAAAGTGGCTGATCTTTTTCGAGTAGTAGTTCGCCAACAGCACAATTATTGTTGGAATACTTTGAAATTTTAAGAGAATTATCTCGATATATTAGCAGCTAAAAATAGTAAAAAATTTTAGCAAGTCGTGATGGAAATTTTTTTTAAAGTTACATCAAACTTGAAATAAGAGCAAATTTTCACACATTTGTATAAAAAGTGGCTGATCTTTTTCGAGTAGTTGTTCGCCCAGAGCACAATTTTAATCAGAATGACTTAATTTTTTATATGAGTCTTCTGTGGATAAGGTCAATTACGGATAGTGCATTTTTTTTTTTTAGTTTAGTTTTTTTTTCGTTTCTGTTTTTTGTCGAGTAGTAGTTCCTCTAAGCTTCAATTTTTGGCGGAATGCTTTGCAACTTAAAGGAAGCGTTCTCTTTATATATACAGCTCTAACGAATATAATTATACCCTATACCACTATGTGGTTTGGGTATAATGACTTTGTGCTGCTGTTTGTAACAACCAAAAATATTTGACCTAGACCCATCTTTAATTATACCGATCGAATCAGAATCACTTTCTGAGTTGATTTAACAATGTCCGTCCGTCCGTCCGTCCGTCTGTGTGTCCATGTAAAGCTTGTAATCAAACTGCAGGTCGCAAATATGAATATATTTTAATGAAATTTGGTATATAAGCTTTCATCGGCCATGGGATGAACGCTATTGAAATTGGTGAGAATCGGTCCATGTTCAGACCTAGCCCCCATACAAATTACCCATATGAAATCGACATAAATTGCCATAAGATCCAAATTGTCATATAGATCTTACTCAAATTGGGTTTATATGCGTTCATTACATCCATTAATGAGTAGTCCAAAAATTATCCCTGTTGCCCCATATAGAGCTGCTTCCCGATTTTCACTTAAATCTATTAAAAAACAAAAATATTGCACTGATTCTTCTCAAATTTTGTTTGTATATATTTTTGCAAAATACAAGAGACTTTACCAAACATGATCAGGATCGGTCCATTTTTGGACCTAGTCCCCATATAGATATAGCATCCGATATGAACTTTTTCATATCTGCAGCCAAAAAAATTAATAAAAATCCCACTCAAATTTGGTTTTTGCTTATTTTCTATGTCCAGTTAGTTGGGCCTAAGAGAAGGGTTTCTAAACGCATGGTATAGGGTATCGTATAGTCGGTCTAGACCGACTATAATTTTCTTACTTGTTTTTTATTATGTCATTGTGGAAAATTTTCTGGTAAATATTATCAAACTTCAAATAAGAGAACATTTGTATAGAAACTGGCCAATATCAGTTGAGTACTGCTATACCGACGCTACAATTTTGGTCTGAATGGTTAAAAATTTGTTATGTGTAATCCCTGAATATAGTCAATTACAGGCGGCAGTGAAAAAATTAAAAAAATTTTTATTTATTTTTTTTTTTTTTTACACTTTTTGCAAAATTTCCGATGTTTTTCGAGTAGTTGTTCATACACGCAAACATTTTTGCCAAAATGCTTTGAAATTTTGAAAACTTAATTTCTACATATATTCAGATTAAAATACTGAGAGCTTTTTCCAAGCGTTCTTAAAAATTTTTTTGTAAATAGGCATCACACATATACGAAGCTCATATTTACATACATTTGAGTGGAAATTGAATGATCTTTTTCGAGTAGTAGTTGGCCCACTCCATAGTTTTTATCCGAATGTTTTAATATTTCAGGAGGGTTATCTATCAGTGTAACTGACTTCAAAATATATAAAATCTTACCATGTGTTTTGGGAAAAAAATTTTTTTAAATGAAATCAAACATCTATGAACTGAATATTTTCATACATTTGTATGGAAAAGCGTCGAGCTTTTTCGAGTAGTAGTTTGCCCACGCCAGTAGGACAGACCGATTCAATTTAAATTTAAGGATTATCTTGGTACTTGTACGATTCCAAAAAGTATACATTTGTTATACTAAATACTTATATTTATCGTTTCACATGGTTTCAAACATGAGCTCGGGTAGCTCATTTACTACTCGAGTGGCTCGAGTACTCGAGCTTGACTGTAGGCTCTGATTAAAACCTCACTTCCCCTCATACGACAGATCTGAAACTTTTTCCATAGACTTGATGTGGCCAATGATTTATTTTAAGATAGTCACACACAGTCACTCATAGTCACGGAGTGATTTAAAAACCATTTCACCTCATCCAATCATTCTGAAACTTGCTCCACAGACTTGTTGTCACCAAATATTAACTTAAAGATAGTCACGCGCAGTCAATGAATGATTTAAACCCCATTTCTCCTCGTCCAATCAATCTTGAACTTGGTCCTTAGACTTGCTGTAACAAAAGATTAATTTTAAAATAGTCACGCACAGTCGCGCATAAGGAAAGAAAGAGTTTTAATAAAAACTTTGTTTTTATGGGTTAGATTATTTAATATTTATAAGTAATGGTGATTCTTCATGTATGATAGTTCCACCACCAGTTTATAAGAAAATGCTCCGAAAGTGGTTTCTAGGAATTCAAATGTAAGAAATAAAACAACCATTATAAGACAATCTAAAGAAAAACTCATTGGTGTAACAACATAATGAAGTAATTGTTCATGATTAGAATAACTGGTTGTTAAACTATTTACTTACTTATTTATATGGAACAATAATGTTTTCAGGGGTGTAAATAGCTATTATAAAAAGAATATGTTCGTTGAACTTCGGTGAAAATAAAGGTTGTGTAGTTTTTATGATGTAAACGTTTTCACAACTCTATTGCCAACATCAATTATTGGTTTATGCATTTTGTAGGATATTTTTGTGTAACAAAAAGTTCAACAAAGTAATTCGCCTTTCCGAGACAAAAACAAAAACAAAAATGTGCACAAATAGGGTCTATCAAACCATGTAAATACTTGTATACCATAATTTAACTGTATGTTGTGTAGAGGCAAATGCTTAAAAGAATTAACTCTTTATATTAGTTTCAATAAAAGTAATTTGCATAAAAAATTTTTGAGAAAATAATGGGCATGCTCGTAGATCCACATTTAACCATCGCGGAGAGCTAGAATATGACGCTAGGACTATTCTGGGTGACAATTTAAACTATGAGAATTTGTGCTTGAAAACTTTCGTGGAAAAGAGTAAAAAGGGTAGAAATCATCGAAAACCAGAAATTTATGAATTTATGCCCAAATTAAGATATGTAGAACAATATGGGTATCCCGCAACAGGATGAAAATAAAATAAAATTATAAAAAACATATTTTTCAAAAAAAACCAATGACCAACCCTATGAAATAGTCGATTTTTTTCACACTTAAAACTTAGGCTCTAGGAAATATCTCCCAATCTAAAATCGAAATAAAATGAAAGATAGTCCAATGAAAAATTACCCGAAAAAAATGAAAAATCGCCCAATAAAATAAATATGATGGCCGAAAAATATGAAAAATGGCAAAAAAAAAAAATATTGCCCCAAAATATCAAAAATTGCCCAAAAATATGAAAAATGTTAAAAAAAACTCACAAAAATTAATTAATATTTTCCATGTGAAAATTTACTCCAAAATCAATTAAAATTATGCAAAATTAAATATTTTTTTTATATAGAAGTTTATTTTTCTTTATGGAAAAATAGCTCATAATAATATAAAGGGTCCGCCATCTAACGTTTTTTTATTTCAACTAGTGCTTATTTCGTGAATGGTAACACTTAGCTCATGTCTGATTTGAAAGATAATTAGTTTTATCCTTCCGCTGAACGAATATGGTTGTGTAAACGCTTGAACAACGCTGGGAAATATTGCGACGTTACTTTGAAAATCATTGTAGTGTTGCAGAATGTGTGCGAAAATTGCGTACGGATTTTGGAAGAAGTGAAAGAAACTGGCATCCTCATCGATAAACCAAAGCGTGAAAAGCCAAAACAGTGCGTACACCCGAGAATATTGCTGTTGTGGCAGAAAGTGTGCGTGAAGCGCCATGAACATCAATTCACCGTCGTTCTCAAGAATTGAACATTTCGGAGGCGCCATTGAGACGACTTGTGCATAAAGACCTTGGTATGACGCCATACAAAGTCCAATTGGTTCAGGAGTTGAAGCCAACTGACCATCCAATGCAATTTCGCTTCGCTAAGCGATCGACTTACAGAATATGCCGATTTTGCCAAAAAAAAAACATCTTTTCAGATGAAGCTCATTTTGACCTTGGCGGGTATGTAAACAAGCAAAATTGTCGCATTTGGAGCACAGAAAACCCGCACGCATACATTGAAAAGCCGATACACCCAAAACAGTCACTGTTTAGTTCGGATTTTGGTCCAGAGGCATAATTGGACCATTTTTCTTCGAAAATCAGCAAGGAGTGGCCGTTTCAGTCAATGGCGATCGTTATCGGGCCATGTTGAACGAATTTTTGTTCACAAAAATTGAAGAGGAGGATATTGGCAACATTTGGTTTCAACATGACGGCGCTACGTCCCACACAGCCGAAGCTACACTCGATGTTTTGCGCCCTGTTTTTGAAGATCGCATTATCAGCCGCAGAGTTGATGTCGTTTGGCCACCTCGGAGCTGCGATTTGACACCGTTGGACTATTATTTGTGGGGTGACCTCAAAGATAAGTGTTACGCCAACAAGCCAGAGACAATTGACGCTTTAAAGGACAATATTCGTGAAGCCATTGGTGAAATACAGCTGCACACAATCGATAATGTGCTTAAAAATTGAACCGATCATGTAGGCTACTGCATGGCCAGCCGAGGCAGCCATTTGAATGACATTATTTTCCATTATTAACCGGAAGGATTGTACTTTCAAATAAAAAAAGAAATTTGAGATAATGTTCAGTAGTTTTTTTTTTATAGCATTGTCAAAAAAAAAACTTATTTGGCGGACCCCTTATAATGAATTGGCTTTGCTTATGTAATGTATTTATATAGACTAGCAGATTACAGCGCTTAAAATTGCAATTTCTGGCCAACTTTATTTTTCAACTTAGCCAATTCACAAACCAATACCTTTTCGGTTTAATATTATTGTGAATGAAGAAAACAAACTCATTAACAAACATATTAACAAATTTAATAAACACACACATAGCATATGTATAATTTTATATATGTGTTAGTAGAAAATTTAAATGCAATTTACTCAAAACAAAGAAGAAAAAACTAATAATCTGTAAATCTGGCGAACAGCTGAAAAGAAATACCTTTCAAATAATATACATTTGGTCAAAATCGGGATAAAACGGTAGAACAAAACATCGGTAACAAGAAATCTCCTAGCCTATTAATATTAGAGATATTTGTACAACTGCGTGACAATATTGGCAGTGAAAAGAGCTCAATCCTTTCGCCAAGCTGGTTACTTGCATTGTGGTTACTTGCATTTCGAAAATGAAGTTGTTTTTTGGGGCCATTTTTAATTTTTAATTTTTGTTTTTGCGATTTTTCATTCGACGATATTTCCTAAAACTTAGACACAAAAGTGAACCCAGATTTTATTCGACAACAATCATAAATTACTAAACATCTTATTGACATGCAGAAGTAAGAAGTATATTCCAGCCAAGTGACAATTATTGTTATTACTTAGCAAAATTTGAATTCTTTTGAAGCTCTGACCCAGAGTTTTCATGCTCTTATTGTAGGTATGAATTTATCTATTGTACTACATCAAGCTGTCATGCATTAAATTGCTTATGGCATAATTGCCATAATAATTTGTTTTCCCCACTTTTATACAGTTTTTTTTTCTTGCAATGTAAAAAGCGATGAAATTATGGCAGGGAATCAATTACATTTCTACCATAATTTAAAGTTTTTTTTTTTAATTTTTCTTCTTACCTTATAAACGGGTATTTTTAGTTTTTTTTTGCAATAAATCGCTATTTCCTAGATAATATGTTGAAAATTATGATGATGATGATGATGATGTTGACGACTGTAGGTCCCAATGGCTAAATCATACATTCCTTCACTAGTTCGTTCTTACTGATCAACCGACCGATGAATAACATTAGTTTTGGTTTGGTTTTGTTGTTGTTGCTCATGTAAGTAATTAATGAGAATTTATCATTACAAAATTTATTTATTTTTTTATTATAAGAACTCTAAAGTACTCTGGCAGAGTGAGAGTTTTGATGTGGAACAAAATATTTAAGTAAAAATAAAGATTTTTTTAAATTATAATAAACATTAGTGTTTTTTTGATCGTTTTATTGTAATTAAATGATAAAATAACAGTATACAACAAAATGACAAGTTTTTATGACACCTGATAACCACTATGTTCATACCCTATATCACTATGTGGTGAGGGTATAATGAGTTTGTGTTGCTGTTTGTAACCAGCAAAAATATTTGACCTACACCCATCATTTATTATATCGACCGACTCTTAATCATTTTCTGTGTTTATTTAGCAATGTCCGTCTGTCCGTTCATGGATCTGTCTGTCTGTCAATCTGTGTGTCCATAAACTACAGGTTGCAAATATTAACATATTTTTAGGAAATTTGGTATGTGAGCTTCTCTCAGCCGTAGGACTAACGCTGTTGAAACTCGTGAGAATCGGTATATACTCAGACCTAGACCCCTTACAACCGACCCCTATTAGATCAACTTAAATTGCCATAAGATCCAAATTATCATATAGATCTCGGTTAAATTGAGTTTATGTGTGTTTGTTACATCCATTATTCAGTAGTCCAAAACTAAACCCTGTATGGTAAAATTATCCCGATCTTTACTTAATTAAACCTTTCAAAAACAAAAATATTGCTCAGATTTTTCTCAATGTTGGCTTGTATTTATTTTTCAAAAAATAGGCGAGTTTACAAAATATTGTCAGGATCGATCCATTGTAGTCACCGTATATAAGTAACATCCGCTATGGACATTTCTAAACCTGCAGATAAAAAAATTTATAAAAATTCTACTCAGATTTAGTTTAAGCTTTATTTTCTATACCAAGTTGGACCTAAGACCAATTCTCTAAAAGAAAGGTATAGGGTATCGCATAGTTAGACCGATTATAATTTTCTTACTGTTTTTTTTTATGTGATATAGCCCTCTAACAACAAAATCAATCGAAATTTAAAATTCTACAAGTTTTTTTTTTTAATATTTTTCTTCTTTCTAAAATTTGGCATTGGATGCTCAACCGATTTCATCATAACTTTAAAACAACTGCCCAATTTTGTTGTAAAAATAATCTAACCAATAAAAACAAAGTTTTTATTAAAACTCTTTCTTTGCTTATGCATATGAGTTTTGAATTTCTCCGTGACTGTGCGTGACTTTGCGTAACTATCTTAAAATTAATCTTTGGCCACACCAAGTCCATGGATAATGTTTCAGATCGATCGGATGAAGGGAAGTGAGGTTTTAATCTATCCGTGACTGTGCGTGACTATGCGTGACTGTGAGTGACTATGTCAAAGTTAATCTTTTTTCACAGCAAGTCTATCGACCAAGTTTCAGATTGATCGTATAAGGGGAAATGGGTTTTAAATCACTCCGTGACTATGTCGAAGTTAATCATTCTTTACATCAAGTACATCGACCAAGTTTCAGATTGATTGGATGAGGGGAAATCCGTTTAAATCTCTCCGTGACTGTGCGTGACCATGCGTGACTGTGCGTGACTAAGTCAAAGTTAACCTTTTTTTCATAGGAAGTGTATGGACCAAGTTTCAGATCGATTGGATGAGGGAAAATGATATTTATAGCACTCCGTGACTGTTCGTGATTATGCGTGACTATGCATGACTACCCCAAAATTAAGTTTCAGATCAATTGGATAAGAGGGAATGGGGTTGAGCCACGGAAGACAGATAGACAGACAGACAGAAAGTACGAGTTAAAGAAAAAAGTTTAAAAATCAAAACATTTTATATTTAAATTTCCTCTAATTTATTGAAATATTTGTTCTTTATATACTCAATAGTTTCGGAGACGTTCAGAATAAAATTATGAAAGCTGCTTACAGTTCAGGTGTCTTGTTTTGACAAAAAAATGCGAATTTGTATTTAGTTTAGTTGTTTTTATTAAATAAGTTTTACAAAGCTAAATAAATTAAAAAAAAAAAAATAAAGAAAAATAATCTTATCCATAGACTTTTAAATTTCAACTTTTTTCGTTGTAAGAGGACTTGTTATCCTTGTTAATTTTTTTTTTATGCTCCGTAGTGTAATTAAGCTTGAGGCCAATACTTAGTTTTGCATTTTTGTTTTTTATTCGATATTTCGTCATCCACTGGAAGCCATCTTCAGGAATATTTTTCTAAGCATATAACACAGAACATTAATAACTATAACTTAAAACACAATAACAAATATAATAAGATACTTAAGGTGCGTTCAGACTACGCAAATATTTGACCAAATAAACTTAACCCCTAAATAATGTATAATTTTCCTTGTATAATTTTCATTAAGTTATACAATATATGATATAGAATATAGTTAAATATATTAAATATTACTAATGTAATAAAACATAACTTAATTTTGTCTTTTATATATCATGTAAGATTGAATAAAACTTTCATAAAATTAGGGGTTACGTTTATTTGGTCAAATATTTGCGTAGTCTGAACGCACCTTTACAATGAGTAACAATGATTAAACATTTTTCAAATTTTAATCTAATAAGAGAACACTAACCAGATGACATCAAATCACATAAAGTAAAGTAGAAGTTTTTCGTCCCATGATCTTGTTTCCTTTAAAAAGAATTTAAAATTTCAAAGGATTACATTTTTCAAAAAATATATTTTGTTATGCCGCTATCACTGTCTATATAGTACATAGTCTGTCAAGCAAGTGTTTAGACATAATACGAATTTTGTTGCTGTGACTTTTACATTTAGAAATATAGTTCTTCGTTTTTTGGTCTAAATATATTTTTTTTAATTATTCCAAGTTATTCATGTATTTACCAGCTAACAGTAACTACAGTGAACAAGATTAATAAGAAGTATGAAAAGGCTAGAAAAAAAGCCAAAGAAACTTCAGAATATTGCTGTTAAGGAAGAGTTTTTACTCTCTATATTTATACAACAAAAATTCAATAAAAAAATCATGTTAGTCGGATCACAGGGGAGATGTGTAATCATCTAGTAATTAAAGTTTTTTTATGGCACTTATTTAAAATCAAACATAAACCGTTATCTATGTATCACTTATAGCAATCAACTGCAGGAGATCTGCTTATATAAAAATAATTATTATTATTTATTATTTCAACCGGTTAATTTTTAATTTTTCGTTTTTATTTTAAATTTTTCATTTTTAATTTTTCGTTTTCATTTTCCATTTCTTACTTTTCATTTTTTCATTTTTCATTTTTTATTTTTATTTTTCATTTCTCATATTTTATTTTTCATTTTTATACCCAATATCACTATGTGGTTTGGGTATAATGACTTTGTGCTGCTGTTTGTAACAACCAAAAATATTTCACCTACACCCATCTTTAATTATACCGATCGAATCAGAATCACTTTCTGATTCGATTTAACGATGTCCGTCCGTCCGTCCGTCCGTCCGTCCGTCTGTGTGTCCATGTAAAGCTTGTAATCAAACTGCAGGTCGCAAATATGAATATATTTTGACGAAATTTGGCACATAAGCTTCTACCGGCCATGGGATGAACGCTGTTGAAATTGGTGAGAATCGGTCCATGTTCAGACCTAGCCCCCATACAAATGACCCCTATGAAATCAACATATATTGCCATAAGATCCAAATTATCATACAAATCTTAGTCAAATTGGGTTTGTATGTATATATTATATCCATTAATAAGTATTCCAAAAATGATCCCTATTAGACAACTCTTAGTCATAGGCCCCATATAGAGCTGCATCCCGATCTTCACTTAAATCTATCAAAAATCAAAAATATTGCACTGATTCTTCTCCAATTTTGTCTGTATATATTCGTGCAAAATACAAGAGAGTTTACCAAACATGGTCAGGATCGGTCCATTTTTGGGCTTAGTCCCCATATAGATATAGCATCCGATATGAACTTTTTCATATCTGCAGCCGAAAAAAATAATAAAAATCCCACTCAAATTTGGTTTATGCTTATTTTCTATATCCAGTTAGTTGGCGTAATGAGATAGGGTATCTAGACGCATGGTATAGGGTATCATATAGTCGGTCTAGACCGACTATAATTTTCTTACTTGTTTATTTCTAATTTTTTATTTTTCATTTTTCATTTTTTATTTTTAATTTTTTATTTTTCATTTTTATACCCTATACCACTATGTGGTTTGGGTATAATGACTTTGTGCTGCTGTTTGTAACAACCAAAAATATTTGACCTAGACCCATCTTTAATTATACCGATCGAATCAGAATCACTTTCTGAGTTGATTTAACAATGTCCGTCCGTCCGTCCGTCTGTGTGTCCATGTAAACCTTGTAATCAAACTGCAGGTCGCAAATATGTATATATTTTGATGCAATTTGGTATATAAGCTTTTATCGGCTATGGGATGAACGCTGTTGAAATTGGTGAGAATCGGTCCATGTTCAGACCTAGCCCCCATACAAATTACCCCTATGAAATGGACATAAATTGCCATAAGATCCAAATTGTCATATAGATCTTACTCAAATTAGGTTTTGTATGCGTTCATTACGTCCATTAATGAGTAGTCCAAAAATGATCCCTTTGACCCCATATAGAGCTGCTTCCCGATCTTCACTTAAATCTATTAAAAAACAAAAATATTGCACTGATTCTTCTCAGACTTTGTTTGTATATATTTTTGCAAAATACAAGAGACTTTACCAAACATGATCAGGATCGGTCCATTTTTGACCTAGTCCCCATATAGATATAGCATCCGATATGAACTTTTTCATATCTGCAGCCCAAAAAATTAATAAAAATCCCACTCAAATTTGGTTTTTGCTTATTTCCTATGTCCAGTTAGATGGACCTAAGAGATAGGGTTTCTAAACGCATGGTAGAGGGTATCGTATAGTCGGTCTAGACCAACTATAATTTTCTTACTTGTTTATTATTCATTTTTTATTTTTCATTTTAAATTTTTTATTTTGCATTTTGTATTTTTCATTTTTCATTTTGCGTTTTTAATTTTTTATTTTTTATTTTTCATTTTTATTTCTCATTTTTTATCGTTTTTCATTTCTTATTTTTCATTTTTCAAGTTTTTTACGAATACAATCATAAGTCACACCGATGTTTTTCTTACGCTCACATGTTACGCTGTTTTTGTGATTGTATTGTGAAATAGAAATTTAGTCCCCTGCGCGTATAGATGTTTACACATTAAAAAAGTAAAGTAAAATAATTAGTACTCCGTATGGTCATATTTGGCATCTTTCACGGTATGCAGTTTTTGCAAGTGTTCCGTTGGAATTTTCTTTTAAGAATATTGTTTTTAGATCGGTTTTTTAAGGATGCTCCTTGAAAGTGCTTTTTTCAAGTGAATCCCCAACATTTCAATTAGATATACGTCTGGACTCTGAGCAGGTGTATCCAACACAATGCTATAGTTGTAGGGAAGTCAAGATCTTACCATATGCGCCTTTAGTTGCTTCGCGAGAGACTACAACACCACTTGCGGTGTTACGTTCACCAAGTAGAATTGATCGAGTTTTGATTCACATAGCTTCGTAAAATGCGTTCTACTCTTTTCGGTGTCGTACGTCTTAAGGCTTATATTAGAGTCTACCTTCATTTTGTGTGCGATTTAAAATATTTTAAACATTAATTTTAATCAAACTAAAAACAAATGAATAAGGTTGTCATTAAGCATAATAACTCACATATTTTCCAAAGATAACTTGATCAAAAAATAATTCAAATAATGCCTGCGTATAACTTATGAGAAACCCGTGTGCTTATATCAACTGGTTTTTTACTGAAAAAACTCTTATTTTAAATAAAATTTGTATATTAAAAATTTTATTTGAAAATTTTTTTTTTGAAAAAAGAAATGTTTTTCATTTAAAAATTCACAGATACTCAGCTCAGAGAAAATGTCAAACGTTTAGATAGCAACAAATTTAAAAGAAATGGTTCAATGACCTCTTTTTTATATTAATAAAATTCAAAAATAAATTGATTTTTATGAAAAAGAAATTTCCAATGAAATAATTTCTTGATTGTTAACCCATATTTAATAAATTCCTACAATAAGAAAACAACATGATAACCACTGTATAAAGTTCAAATATTATTTAAAAGCTTATATTTGATATTTTTAGTTGGCTGGGTTTTTGTTTTTGTTATTGTTGTTGTTATTATTTTTATTGCTTGATAGTTAGCATATTTTCAATGACTCTTACTCTAGTCGATTGACTTGATATTTATTATGATATCATTAATTTTATTACCACAAACAAATAAACCACAACACTACGTATATTTCTTTTGAAAACCTTTGTCAGAAACTTGAAAGAATTTATTCCATGATTTCATACTGAATATAAAGAAAGGTTTGCGATATGCCAAAAAAAATGTTTAGAGATTACAGTTTCATGAATGAAGATACAGCGTTGAAGACAGAGAGCTCCCCAGATAAGAAAAACCAATTATAGAAGTCAAAGATTTGGCATTAAAAAATTATCAATAGACAATTAGATACTGACAATTAGATGCTGATACTGCAAACACCATTATAAAAGATTGATTGATTCCAAAAAAGTAATGTTTTCAACAAGTAATGTTTTCGCGTTAATATATCTGCAACAATGATTTCCGACTACCAGAATGATAATCAATGCATCATTATGGGTGATGAGTCTATGGCGATCTATGCCTACGACCCCGAAACAACCGACAAATCAAGAGAATATCGTGCAAAAGGTAGAGATTTAATTTTTTTTTCGGGTATCATAATGTTCAGTACGAATTCCATCCTTCAGGCCAAACTTTTAAGAAGGAATATTATTTGAGTGTTATATGCACGTCGTTGGAGTGAAGCTATTCGCAAAATGAGGTTAGAATTATGAACAGGGTTTTGGTTTTTGTAACACGTTATGGCTGCGTCTCACACCGCATTGGTTTTTCCATACGTTTTAGCACAAATTTCAACTCATATCATTCCACAAACCGAATTAATGGCTCTGTGAAGATCATTCCGAAAATTGTCTTAACAACTCTTTAGAGCAGCTGTTCTTACACTTACAGCAAAGCTATACCACCACACTATCCCCCAGAACGAAATGATGCCTGAGGGTTACAGTATAGTATGGTTTGCTCATTAAAAGCCAACCTATTGCATCACAATTCCACAAGTTAATTTTGCTCTGCAATTGTAAAATTGTGCACTTCGGAATTTTTCCAACGAAATGGATCTCGTATCCATTCATGGTCTGGTCTGGAAGAAGGAAAATAATTTCTAAAATCTTCTTTTAAGGTTTTTACGTGTGCAGTTAAGATCTGGAGCCAAATCACCGCATTCGTTATCGAAATTTTTCGATCGAAATCATTTTTTTATTTCCGTAAATAAAATGTTGAGAATAATTTTTGTTTTTCATAATTGAAGAATTATGGCCTCTGATTAAGAAGAAAATCGAACCGTAGTCGAGCGTTTGTCCGTCTTCTTCAAATAACAAACCAAAATATGGAATTTCGATTGATATTACTCGATATCGAATGCGGTGATTTGGCCCCTGAATTTCGTTGGGAGACAGTATTTGATCAAAACTTTCTTCAAATTCATGAAGTGACGGAATTGATTCAATAATTCCTTATATTAATCTGCTAAGCCATAAGTCAATTTTTTCATTATTACTTCTATTTCATCTTCGACTTTAAAAATATTTTTTGACGTACCTTGTGAACTTAAATTTAATTCATTCGGACATGGCTAAATATCGAGCAAATAAGCGAACTTAGCTAGCCAAGAAAAACAAGTAAGAAAATTTTAATCGGACTATGCGATACCCTATACCATTCTTTTAGGGAATTAGTCTTAAATCCAACTAATTAGATATAGAAAATAAGCATAAGCCACATCTCAGTGGAATTTTTATTAATTTGTTTGCCTGCAGATTTGAAAACGTTAATATCGGATATTATATTTATATGGGGATTAGGACAAATATTAACCGTTGCTGACCATATTAGGCACAATCACTTATTTTAAGCAAACACATATACAAGCCGAATTTGAGGAAAATTTGTGGAATATTTTTGTTTTTGAAAGAATTAAGTGAAGATCGGAAAGCAGCTTTATATGGGGGACTATGACTTAGAATTGTCCTACAGGTTTTATTTTTGAATTACTGATTAAACATGCACCTTTTTTCAGGAATTTCAATAGCATTCATCCTATGGCCGATTGAAGGTTATGTACTGACGGGAAGACGGACGGACGTATGGACGTACCGCGCTACATCGACTCAGAAAGTGATGCTGATTCGATCAGTATAATAAAAGATGGGTGTACGTCAAATATTTTCGGTACTTAAAAGCATCAGCACAAAGTCATTATCTATAATATTAATAGGCTAGGCGATTTCTTGTGACCGATGTTTTGTTCTACCGTTTTATCCCGATTTTAACCAACCGTATATTATTTGAAAGGTATTTCTTTTTAGCTATTTTGCAGATTTACAGATTTTAAATTTGTTTCCTTTATTTTGAGTTAATTGAGTTAATTTAAAGTTGCTACTAACACATACTTAAACATTATACATATGCTATGTGTGTTTTATTAAATTTTTTAATGTGTTTGTTAATGAGTTTGCTATCTTCATTCACAATAATAATAAACCATAAAAGTGTTGGTTTGTGAATTGGCTAAGTTGAAAAATAAAACTGGCTAGGAATTGCACTCAAATTTCGAGTGCTGGAATCTGCTAGTAAGAAGAAATAGTCGTACCTTATCCCGCATTTAAAAAATGTTATTTAATACCTTTCCACGTGACCGAAGAAGAAGAAGACGTTTATGCTGACTCCACAGTTCTTCACATGAAACTTTGAGAAGATGACAATTTAATAGACGCTCCTTAATAAAACTTACCACAATTACAATTTCGTTTAACGAAGTTCTCAAAATATTTATTGTATCTGACATTTACATTGCAGTAAGTGCTTCTCGATGCATGCGACAATGTGCCCAAACCTTATTGGGAGCTACAGCTTTAAAAAACTTATAAGGCATTTAATTGTTCGACGCATAGCTCTAGCACCATCCGTGCTTATTCCAATACATTTCTACCACTCGCTTCTATTATTTTTCATAAAGTTGTTCAAGCAGCTAAATATTTCCTCCCGTTCAAGTAAATTACAAAAAAAATCTTAATAAGGCTTACCGCTTAATTCACATCGAATGAATGAGAGCAAATTGGCGTTGTTGGAAGAATAAAATTGAATCTTCAAAACTCCTTCAAACAATTGGTTCTAGATATTTTGGGAAATGTGACTGTTTATATTTTAATTGTGATGTTTGAAAGCTAGAGTAAATTAATATCTTGTGCTGCTTTGTTTCCGATCATTGCGAAAGCTATTGCTTTATCAGCTGGAAGAATTAAATTATCTGTGATAATGTGGTGTTTTCCAAATTTTGCTACCAGAAGAGCAACTTGAAATGATGCATATACCGCTTGTTTATTGCTACTATCTGTGGCGGTGTTTTGAAACAATTTTTGTCTGTTTGTAGTTCACTTCAGTCAATTTTAAAATATCCAATCGGCTTGTTCACATAATCCTTATGTTTTGATTCCAAATAGCCTTAAAAATATTGCCAATGACATTTTTATTTTTTTTTTACCATTTATCTGATTAAAGTTGGTTTAATAAAATTAAATTTTACTATATACAAACCCCGTGATGGCAACAGGCGGACCCCAGTTTAATAACGGATGCATTGGAGGACCCAAAAAATTGCGGCATAAATATGTATTGTAATGTAAGTGGATTACTTTAAAAAAAAACTAGCGGATTCCAGCCCTTGAAATTCGAGCGCAAATTCTAGGAAATTTTATTTTTTCATTAAATAAAGACCTTAAAAGTATGCTATTCAATTATAGCCAATTCACAAATCAACACAAAAAACAAACTAATTTTTATTACAAACACATTAAAAATTTAATAAACACACACATAGCATTGTATAAGTTATATATGTGTTAGTAGCAATTTTAAATGCAATTTACTCAAAATAAAGGAATAAATTTAAAAATCTGTAAATCTGCAAAACGGCTAAAGAGAATAAACATTTGGTCAAAATTGGGATAAAACGGTAGAAAAAACATTAGTCACAAGAAATCGCTTAGCCTATTAATATTATTACATTGATTTGGTAAAATAAATAAAGATTTTTACATTTTATATCAAAAATCATAAGTAAAATGTATTGGCAAAATATATGAAAAAGCGCTATAAAATCCAACTCTTTGTTAGCAACACCAATATTTATTTTTACTCTAAAATTACAATTGTATTATCTAGATGTCAATTACAATATAAAACTACCATGTTTTCTGATAAGGAAAATATCAGTCAATGAATTAGAGCGTCTTAAAATAATTTGTCATTTTTTTAAGATAATCCGAGCAATTTTAAAAATGGCTTTATCGCTATTAAAAATCTTCCATTTATAAGCCAGTTAAATTAGTGGAGAATATTAAAAGAAAACCAAGAGTAGTATATTTATGCCGTTTCTGGCCCACGATTCTAGTACATATGTGCACATCAAGTTCTTTAGGGTGGCAACACTGGTTTGTTTTGGCTGGCAAGACTATTTTTTTAGCAAAGTCACAAACCTAAATGTAGTTTTTCATGCAATTTGACAGTTATTTTTTCTGTTTGAATCAGTTTTTATGCAGATTGAAAGTGTTTGAATCACCCATTAAATATTATTACTATTCATGCTCGGAAACCTTAATACAGTTTTTCATGCAGATTGACAGTTTTCTGTCTGTTTCTGTCAGGCAATGTCTTTCCCAGCTATACCACTCAGAGTCAAAAGTGTATAATTGCATCAGCTTTCTAAAAATTACTTTGACAATTCATCTCAGTTTAAGTGTGTGAAAGATGACCATTCTTGTTTTACCGTTGAAGGCAATGCATGACAGGCAAAACATTTCTTTGGGCCTCCAGTTGGGCAGAACCCGAAGAATCCTTATATTATATTAAAATGAAGCTTCCACTACAGTTTTAATTGTGAGTGGTCATAAGTGAACGTGGTAATAATTGCGCACATCAAAATTGTAACATATGTACATAATCGCAATATTTTCTTTTGATGTGTAAAGATCTATACGCGCAAGGGGGAAATTTCTATTCCACAATACAATCACAAAAACAGTGTACATGTGAGAGTCACATATTACGCGTAAGATATGACCATTAAGAAAAACCGGTAAGACTTATGACTTTGGTGAAAAAATTATTATATGAAATAACCTTTTCGTCGCTGTTTTCTGCATTTTATTTATTACCAGATGTTTACAAAATCTCCCCTGTGATCGGACTCACATGATTTTTTTAAATACAATGTTATTTAAATGAACATATTATACATAATTTTGCAAATATTAATCGTCTTGTATGAAAAGTTCTTTTATAGTATTGTGGTATTATGTGGTATTGTTGGTGAGTTGCTTTGTGCTCTGCATTCATTTTTGCAAAAGCCCACTATCTTGTTATGGTTCTTTGTTCTGGGCAGATGGGGAGGGGTCGCACCATTGTACCATTCCACAGCTGCTTTAGGAATGAAAGTAGGCTCTTTAGCAATATTTCTTTGGTACAGATATAAACAGCCTGCCAGATAAAATATGTTTTGGGGAACTTTGTTTTTTTTTTGGCTTTAGTGGTCGTCAAGAACGTATTCATTCATATTTGTTGTAAAAATTTTTATGTTCTTTTTGGTTTTTCAGTATTTTTCACGATATGAGTCCTGCCTCCATTTTCGCCTTTCTTGATAAAGACTCTGAAAAATTAATTTTTTGAGTACCAATATTTTTTTAAACTAGTTAGTAAAGCCCTTTTTCTGGCACTTTCCCGGCTCGTCTTATTGGTAAGACGTTCGTTATAATTTGTAATAATCCAAAATATCTACATCCCTGTAATTCTCAGAAAAGAACCTTAAGGAATAAATTATTTTATAAATTATATTCTGGTTCGATTTAGGGGCTTCATATTCCGCTAAATCTACAATTGAAAACTTAAAAACACAAATATTGAATTTTCCGCCAAAGAAAAATAAACCCTCAAATCTTCCCCAATTAAAACTTGTTGGTCAAATTTTAAGAGAAATGTATATAGAAAAGATTATCGTACAAGAAGTGTTAACTATTCAAATCCAAAAACAAAAAAAGTAGTTCGATACCATTGATAGTAGGTGTTTTTTAGAGGTTCAAAACCTTGTGTTGGTAACACTGCTGATGGTTCTGTTCATCAAACTTATCGTGCGTTTTGTTCGTTTTATGGTAGCTATGGATAGCTTTCGCACCACGTTAACTCCTAATTATAGTGTGCATCCCAAGTAAGACGTCAAACAGGGCCCATCCAAAAAGATGTAGCCGGTGTACAGCAAAGTATTAAATATGACCCACATCATTCAATTCGGCGCCGTCCTCAGCAAATGGGAGGCATACCCACTCCACTTTATTGAAGATTTTACGAAAGGATCTTGGTTTACGAGCTTCAAGTTGAGAGATTCAAGTTGTGCAAGAATTCAACCCAACCATCGTATATATGCGCCGCCATTTGGGCCAATGGACTGAAGCACAAATTCATATTGATTTCGATTTTCCATACAAAATTATGTTTAGCGATGAAGCTCATTTTTGGTTGAATGGGTACGTAAATAATCAAAGTTATCGCAATTGGAGTGAAGAAAATCCACAAGCTTTTGTCCAAACACTATTATATCCTCAGAAAATTACTGTTTGGCGAGCTTCATATGCCTTCAGTAACGATTATTTGCAGAATGTTACTGTCAACGGTGAGCGGTATAGAGGAATGGTTATAAGTTTTTTTGGAATTAGCTGGCCTTTATCTTGTTGACATTTGGTTCCCAGAGGATGCAGCCACATGATACACAGCGCAATATACAATTATTTTACTCAAAGAAACTTTTGACCAACAAATAATTTCACGTAAATGGTCCTGGTCTTTTGGTTTTTTTAGGGTGCCCCTACAGATGGAGTTCAATGTGTTGATCTCAGGAAAATAAGTTATGGAAAGGAGGAAAGAGGAGGTAGTGTTTGTCGATATTTGATTCAGGAGGTGCCCCTACAGATGGAGTGCATTGTGTTGATCTCAGGGAAATAAGTTATGGAAAGGAGGAAAGAGGAAGTAGTGTTTGTCGATATTTGACTAAGGGGATGCCCCCTACAGATGGAGTGAATTGTGTTGATTTTAGGAAAATAAGTTATGGAAAGGAGGAAAGAGGAAGTAGTGTTTGCGGATATTTGACTTAAATATGTTATTAGATTATAACTGTCTGGAAAGACCTGTACGAGGAGTTTATTCCACATACGGCTAGTTCGAGTGATAAGCGAATTCGCTCTGCAACGCGTTGTGCGGTCAACTGGACAATAGACTACAAACGGATGTGATCTACTAGAGAAGCGGGTAGAGTGAACCGAAACTCGGGCACTTGGAATAAGTTCGCTAATCTCAGAAGAACATTTCCCATTGCAGCATCTATAGAAGAGTGCTACACAACCCACAATCCGACGATGTTCCAATAAGTCAATAGAGGTGAATACCCCACTGTCGTTGATGACCATTAACGCCCTCCTTTGCACATGGTCCAGTAGCTCTAAAATAGACTTAGAAGCTCCTGCCCATATATGGGAGTTGTATTCCATTTTCAGGATATATTTGGTATAGATTTTAAAGAAATCAGAAGGAGTGAAGTAATTTTTGCACCGTTTTAGAAAACCAAGACACTTGAATGCTTCTTTCGACACTTGAAAAACATGCTCGTTCTAACGAACATCACATTGAATTCTCATACCTAGTGCATCAATAATATCCGATTCCTCAATACCTATACCACCCATATATACAGATGACATTATTGAATCCATGGCCCTATGGGTCAACATACAACATTGAGTCTTCAGCGCATTAAGATCAACCCTATTCGCTTTACCCTACTCAGAGATTGTTAACAAGTCTTGATTGAGTGTGTCATTCATTGTCCGCCTTTTGCCCCCAACCTCCAAGAGGCTTGGCCTACAATTAGAGGAAAATGAATGACAAATTCTGCTGTCATCTGCGAAAGAGTACATAGAATTAAAAGTTTGACCTAGATGGTCGTTTACAAAGATAAGGAAAAGAGAAGGAGAATAAACGGAACATTGGGTTACCCCTGAATTAAGCTGAAACTCATTGGATGCGACCCCATCAATAACAACACGTATTGTTCGGTCTCTGAGAAAACTCGATATAAATCGAGAGAAGTCATTACCAAGCCCAAATGCAATAAGCTTTGATATCAATGCACCGTGCCACACACGATCGAATGCCTTGGAAATATCTTAAGCAACCACTTTACTTTCGCCAAAATTGCGAATGGATCGACTCCTGCGCTTAAAAGGTAGAGATAACAGGTCTCCCGTGGAATGCTTTCTACGGAAGCCATACCGTCGATCATTAACCACATTAGATTATTTTTTTTAGCGCTACATAAAGTGGCTGGCCTACTCCGGTAATCCAGAGACAATTTGACACCTTGAAATCAACATTCGACGAGTTATTGCCGAAACTCGGCCGCAAATTCTGTGAAAACTGTGTGAAAATATGAGCCCTATAGCCCACTACGCACCAGCCTTGGTGGCCACATGGCCAAAATCATACTTAAACATTAATAGCATAAAAATATATATTAGCTTAATTGACATTAAAAATATATTTCCTTATTTTATTTTAATTTAAAGTTCTGCCCAGTGGGAAATCAAAGGTTCATGGCTAGACGTTCATAAGAAGTTAAAAAAAAAACGATATTTTTTAAATATTAAAAATACCATCTCTTAAAAAATACATTTTCTTAAAAAAGTTAATTTTCTAACAAAAATGACATTGTGAGAAAAGTTCCTTATAAAGGATTTCGCATGATGTTAATTGTGAATCAGACCTCAACGTCATGTTTTTTGTTCAACTTTATTTGACATTTCTTTTTTTCAGTCTTTGAAATGTTCGAACATGAAGAGGTACACCATTAAGCAGCGCGTTAAGATTATTGAACCTTTTGTGAAAATGGACGTTCAAATCAAATCGTGATTTCGACCAAATGATAACGGACTTTTTGTGGCCAGAAATTAAGGATATGGAGCTGGATGATATATGATTCCAACAAGATGGTGCCACTTGACACACAGCAAACGAAACAATGGCTCACGTCGTGTCGATGTCAATTGGCCTCCAAGATCATGTGTCTTGACACCGTTGGATTTCTTTTATTTGGGGATATTAAAAAGAAATAGTATACTTCAATAATAGTGCATTTACATCTAAGCAAAATCTAGTATATACGAGATTTCGAGCGAAATCTAGCTCATTTTTACTAGATTTCCCATACAAAACAAAATCTAGCTCGTTACTAGCTTTGTGCAAAATCTCACAAAATCTTGTCAAACTTAGGCACTACCAAATGATACTACTGTGTTTTTTTAATATTGTAGTAGAAAATTACTGAAAATTTTACATTTAAAAACAAAAGCAAACAAGTTGAATAAAAAGGAAATAAAATATTAATTATTAGCAAAAAAAATCTATAAAAAAAAATATTTAGTAATTGAAAAGTTATAAATTTTTATACTGACATGTGCCCATTCCAATCTGCTAATAATAATAATTGTGCAAATTGAATTTGTTTTTGCTGTTCAAACAATACATTTAACAAATACAGATTTTTTTTCGTAAAATTTCTATTTCAGTTTGTGCTTTTTTCATTTTTAATGCATAATATAATTATAAAATCTGTTCCTCTTTAGAATTTTCCATATTTCCATTTTTTGTTTATTTTTGGTATTTCTAGTTTATATGTTTTATTTTAATCAGCTGTTTGTTGTCAAAAATGTCAAAAATGTTAGATGTAAACGGTATAGATTTTGAAATAGATTTCAACTAAAATCTACTAGATTTTCCTCAGACGTAAACGCACTATGAGCCATGAACAAATCATGAGCTAACGACATTGGATCTCAATTATGCCTCAGCGTCATCGAAGCCGTGGCGAACATTTAGCCGACATTTTGTTTCACACATAATTATCATAGATCCTTCTATTATAATAAAGAAAAATTCAGATAATTCTTTGAAAACTTTTTGATTTATTTACAATTAACATCGTGCATTGAAAATGGTCCACCCTTTATAAAACAAATACGTTTTCTAACAAAAGCTCACTATTTTTAAGAAGCAAATTTTCTTAAAGTATATATTCTAAAAAATGCGTTTTTATACTCCCACACCATTTCATTTGTAGCGCATCGAGAAATGAATTTGCTACCCCATAAAGTATATATATTGTGGATCGTTGTAAAAATTTTAGTAGATATAGCGGTGTCCGTCTGTCCGTATTTCGTCCGTCTGTATGAAAACACGCTGATTCACTAAATATACCATTTACCTGGGTATAGTTATGATAATATGGTTTGCCATTACTTCTAGCAGGTTCTATTGAAAATGGGGTAAATCGAACATCATAGTGCCAAGATATGTCCAAAAATATGTAAACACCTCTAAAAAAAAAAATGCCAAAAATGCAGTGTGTTTCTTCTTGTAATAATTTAGTATTAAGTTTATAAAATTGTTTACTTTTTCAAATATTTTGTTTAAATTTATTATAAATAAGTAATGCAATTAGTCCAGATATTAATGTAAACGTAAAATGCAGGTGTTGGGTATCATAAAATCGGCATGGCCGAATTTAACAGTTTTACTTGTTTTTGTAGATTTGGTCTTATTTTACATAAAATAAATAATCACATTTTTAAAACTCTTCCTCTCTTTAAATTTTTCCATATTTTTCTGCTCATACGTTAGAATTGAAAATTAAATTCAAGATCGCTATTTCAGGTTAAAGAGAGAACAGGATTAGCCATGATTTTTGTTTCTTAATTTCAGGTTAATCGGTTGCAGTTCTAATAAATAATTTGCTTTCTATATTGCAAGAACATATTCTTATTAGGATGACGAACTGCTGTTGGCTTACAGCTTAAAATTACATTTTGTTAGAAATTAAGTCTTTCCAGCTCTGCATTGAAAGTAAATAAAAGTATATGTTTTTTATCGCTTGCATAGTTTCATTTTTCTGGGAAGGCCGTGTTAGTTTATTGTTTTGGAATTTTGAACTTATTTCTTTATCAAACGCCACATATCGACCACAACACTCAAATGGGGCTTTTTAAAAGTAAGTACTTTAACAGTAGATCTTTCACACAAACATTTATTTATGGATTTTAATATATCGTTAGCTGAAAAGAAAAACCATGTTACTAACATTTTTTTATTTAGTTTATTTTTTTTTACAGAAAAACCAAATTCATTATTTTTGATCGTATGAGTTCAGAAATTTGTGGGGACATGGCTTTCGGGGAAATGTTTCATAATAACCGATTTTTAATATTTTGTTAGTTATGTGGTTTACCATTTCAGCTGACGATATCAGAACACCATCACACCAAACACACGCAACGTCATGAACAAAATCTATTTTACTGATTTTGTCGGCTCGAATATTTTAACAATGAAATTAGTCTTTAAAACAGTCAGCCAACTAACTCATGTGACTTTTCTTTTGGCCTGATGAGGGAAAAACAAATAAAAAATACCTTAAGTAGTTTTTTTTGTTTATTAGTAACTAAAAAGAAACAAATCACCACTAAATACAGATACATGTGACTAAATGACATGTTGAATTTGCCGACATTCTTTCCCTATCGAAAGTTGTAAATAGTTTAAGTTTTTTACAATTGATGATTAATTATAAACTTTGCTTTTCTATCATGTGAAATTAATTATCAACAAAAACAAAATACTTGGGTTTTTCTACTACACAAAATAGGACGAAGTCCATTATCTAAATGTAGTAATTAGATTACACTGACGTTTGTAACAACTGGAACAGAAAATGTGTGATAAACACACCTTTGCATTTAGAGCCAGTATATTTTTCTAGACACGAACAATAGATTGCCTGAAATAAAAAAAAGTGTAAAGTTAAACCAACACATATCTTATAATGATTCCCAAAATATTTTGGTTATAGAAATTACAGCGCGTGAGCCAAACTGTTTTGAAGAAGCCTTTAAATATGGTAATTTTTGTGAATAATACGGTACGAAAAAGTAGTTGTTGTCCGCTGTTTTACACTCTTCGCTTGGGAAAGGGGTGAATAGAACGAAAGCATCATACATCCAGCTCAATAAAAATTTTGAACCAATGTGACTTTTCTTCGCAGTGAGTATCAAATGCATTCAATGCACAAAGAAAAACCAATTCATTTCAAAGAAACAAAAAAAAAATGTTCACTCAAAACTTAAAATTTACTTTAAAATTTAAATGTTTGCTTAAATTTTGTATGCTTCAAAAAAAAATAAAAAATAATAATAATAAATAAATAAATAATACAATAAAAACTACTGCCTGGTTTTCACTATGTCATATAAACTGACAACAAACAATTGTCAGTTGAAACTTGTAATTTTCGGTCTAGACCGACTATACGATACCCTATACCATGGTTTAGAAACCCTATCTCTTCGGTCCAACTAATGGAATATAGAAAATAAGCATTAACCAAATTTGAGTGGCATTGTTATTAATTTTTTTCTTTGAATATGAAAAAGTTCATATCGGATGCTATATTTATATAGGGACTAGGTCGAAAAATGGACCAATTCTGACCATATTTGTTAAGTCCACTTATTTTTCGCAAAAACATATACAAACAAAATTTTAAAAAAATCTGTGCAATATTTTTGTTTTTGCTAGATTTGAGTGAAGATCGGGAAGCAGCTCTATATGTGGCTTATGACTAAGAATTGTCGTATAGGGATTATTTTTGTACTATTGATTAATGAATATTAAAAAACACATCCAAACCCAATTTGACTGAGATCTATATGATAATTTGGTTCTTTTGGCAATTTATATCGATTTCATAGGGGTAATTTGTATGGGGACTAGGTCTGAACATAAACCGAATTTCGCTAATTTCAATAGCGTTGGTCGTATGGCTAATAGAATCCTATATACAAAATTTCATTAAAATGTATTCATATTTGCGACCTGTAGTTTGATTACAAAGTTTACATGGACACACAGATCGAGACGTTCGGTCGGACGTTCGGACATCAGAAACATGAGAAAAATGATTCTGAGTCGATCGGTATAATAAAAGATGGGTCTAGGTCAAATATTTTTAATATTCCGAAAGAATATTAAATTTTCATGGGGTTGTAATTTTATATTTTTATTATGTATGAGTTGCTGTAATTGTTGCTCTTTTCTTTGAGGAGTACATTCCCTTAAAACGTGCTTATTTAAAAACCTAAATTTTCTCAGAGGAGTATCTAAACAAAGAACCTTTTCTTAAAAAGTACGTTTTCTTAAAAAAAAGTAAATTTTCTTCAAAAAGTAAATTTTCTACAAAAAGTAAATATTCTTCAAAAAGTAAATTTTCTTCAAAAAGCACCTTTTCCTCAAAAAGCACCTTTTCCTCAAAAAGCACATATTCTTCAAAAAGTACCGTCTATTTAAAAGGTATATTTTCTTAAAAGATTACACTTACTTAAAAAAGTAAATTTTCTTCAAAAGTGAATACATTATCATCACAAAGTACCTCCCCTTAAAAAAGCAACTCTTCTTAAAAAAAGTTCCTTCTCTCAAAACAAAAGTACCTTTTCTTAAAAAATATAATTTTCTTACAATGTACAAATTGTTAAAAGTTAATTTTCTTAAAAAGAACCTCTTCTTAAAGGGCACCTTTTCTGTAAAAAGTTCCTTTTTTCAAACAAAAAAGACCTTTTATTAAAAAATTAAATTTTTTTTTAAAAAACTTGTAAATTTTAAAAAAGTTCAATTTCTTAAAAAAATACATTTTCGTAAAAAGTACCTTCACTAAAAAAGTACATTTTCTTGAAAAAATACATTTTCTTAATACGTACCTTCTCTAAAAAAGTACCTTTTCTTAAAAAAGTACGTTTTCTTAACAAAGTTCCTTCTCTCAAAACAAAAGTAACTTTTCTTAAAGAAATACATTTTCTTATAAGTGTACAAATTCTAAAATAGTTAATTTTCTTAAAAAAGTTCCTTCTCCCAAACAAAAAAAAAAAAACACTTTTTATTAATAAATTAAATTTTTTAAAAATTTGTAAATATTAAAAAAGTTAAATTTCTTAAAAAAGCACATTTTCTTAAAAAGTATATTCTCTTAGAAAGTACCTTTTCCTAAAAAAAAGCCTTTTCTTAAAAAAGTATTTTTTATTTTTAAACAGTACCTATTATAAAAAAATTATTTTCTTAAAAAGTACAGTTTCTTCAAATGTACCTTTTCTTAAAAAAGTACCTTTTCTTAACAATGGAAAAAGTACATTTTCCTATAAAAGTAGCTTTTCTTAAATAAGTAAATTTACCTAAAAATGTGCCGATTTCAAAAATTACTTTTTCTGAAAAAGTACCTTTACTTCAAATCTACGTTTTCTTAAAAAAAAAGTAAATTTTCGTATATTATTTCAAAAAGTACATTTTCTTCAAAGGAGTACCTTTTCTTCAATAAGTGCCTTTTCCCCAAAAAGTAAATTTTCTTCAAGAAGCACCTTTTCCTCAAAAAGCACCTTTTCCTCAAAAGGCACATATTCCTCAAAAAGTACCGTTTATTTAAAAGGTATATTTTCTTAACAGATTACACTTACTTAAAAAAGTAATTTTTTTCAAAACATTATCATCACAAAGTACCTTTCCTCAAAAAGCAACTCTTCTTAAAAAAAGTTCCTTCTCTCAAAACAAAAGTACCTTTTCTTAAAAAATTTAATTTTCTTACAAATGTACAAATTTTCAAAAGTTAATTTTCTTAAAAAGAACCTCTTCTTAAAGGGCACCTTTTCTTAAAAAAGTTCCTTTTTTTCAAACAAAAAAGAACTTTTATTAAAAAATAAAATTTTTTTTAGAAATTTGTAGCATGAAAAAGTTAAATTTCTTAAAAAAAACAGATTTTCTAAAAAAGTACCTTTACTAAAAAAGTACATTTTCTTAAAAAAAACTTTTCTTGAAACAACACATACTCTGGCATTTCAGCCTTCATCAGCGATTTTTTGAACATTGTGGTAATTGTTATGTTTTAATTGAATAGATTGTTTCTATATGAAATTTTTCTACTTAGGGCGGCCGTGAGGTTTGAACCATGAACCTTCACATAAAGCACATTTTCTTTAAAAAATTCCTTCTCCCAAAGAAAAAAAAAAACTATTTTTATTAAAAATTTAAATTTTTTTAAAAATTTGTAAATATTAAAAAGTTAAATTTCTTAAAAAAGCACATTTTCTTAAAAAGTATCTTCTCTTAGAAAGTACCTTTTCCTAAAAAAACATTTTATTAAAAAAGTATCTTTTTTAAAAAGTACCTATTATAAAAAATATTATTTTCTTAAAAAGTACAGTTTCTTCAAATGTACCTTTTCCTAAAAAAGTATCTTTTCTTAACAAAAGTAAAAGTAACTTAAAAGTAACTTTTCTTAAATAAGTAAATTTACCTAAAGATGTACCGCTTTAAAAAAAGAGTTTTTCTGAAAAAGTACCTTTACTTCAAATCTACCTTTTCTTAAAAAAAGTAAATTTTCTTATATTATTTCAAAAAGTATATTTTCTTCAAAAGAGTACCTTTTCTCTAAGAAGTACCTTTTCCCCAAGAAGTACCCTTTGTTCAAAAAGTAACTTATCTTTAAAAAGTATATTTTCTTAAAAATATACCTTATCTTCAAAAGGTAAATTTTTTTACAAAAGTACATTTTCATCAAAAGGCACCTCTCGTTAAAAAAGTAAATTATCTTCCAAAAGTGCCGTTTCTTGAAAATGAATAAGTACCTTTTCCCACTAAAATACATTTTCCTTTTCAAAAAAAATTACCTCTTCGGAAAGTAAATTTTCTTTAAAAAGTAATATTTCTCAGGAACGTATATTTTCTTAAGAAAGAGACTTAAAAAGTTAGTTTTCTTCAAAAGGTACATTTTCTTAACATAAGTGCCTGTTTCTAAAAAATACATTTTCGTCAAAAAGTACCTTCGATTAAAAAAAAACTTTTCTTAAAAAATGTAAATTTTGTTTAATAATTTGTTTGTCTTAAAAAAATAAATTTACTTAAAAGGTAAATTATCTTCAAAAGTACATTTTCATCAAAAAGTGCCTCTTATTAGAAAGGTAAAATTTCTACAAAAAGTAACTTTTTCTTCAAACTGATAAAGTATATTTTCTTAAATTTTTTTTTTAATAATTTCCCTCGTATCCCTCGTAAGAACTATACTTGAATATGGCTCAATTACCTGAAATTCTTTATACAACATCCACATAGATCATATTGAATCCATTCAAAAACAATTTCTTCTGTTCTGTTTGCGGGGTTTTTTCTGCAATCCGGCAACAAATTTGCCATCTTATGCCAGTAGATTAGCGTTAATTAAATGCCAACACTTAAAAGCCGTAGAAACTTGCTGAATGTGTTGTTTTTGCTAAATCTGATTAACGGTGATGTATCGTCAGAGTTCTTGTTACGCAATATTTCATTTAATGTTCCTCAGCGAACTACACGTTAGTTTCATCCACTTTCAATTCAAGTTTTCCGTACCAACTACGATCCGTTAAGAAGATTATGTACTAACTTTAATGATTTATATCAATTTGTTGATTGTTCTCTAACCATTAATATTGTAAAATGTAACATTATTCTGTATTTAAACCGTTAAATTTACAAATTAGTCATTTCATATGGTAAAATAGTCTATACTATATTTTATGATTTTAATGTCGGTAAGGATTTATTCCATAGACTAAAATAAATTTAAACAAAAATACCTTTTAATACCTTTTCTTAAAAAGTACGTTTTCTCAAAAAAGTACCATTTCTTACCAAAATGTACCTTGTTTTCAAAAATTAAATTTTCTTAAAAAGTTATGTTTTTATAAAAAAGTATATTTTAAATTTTTAAAAGTACATTTTCTTAAAAAAATACCTTGTCTTAAAAAGGTACCTAGTCTTAGAAAGTCCCTTTCCTAAAAAAAGCCTTTTTTAAATTACATTTGCTTAAAAAGGGACATTTTCTTAAAAATTACCTTTTCTCAAAAAAGTACCATTTCTTACAAAAGTCAATTTCCCAAAAATGTACCTTGTTTTAGAAAACTAAATTTTCTTAAAAAAATTACGTTTTTATAAAAAAAAGTATATTATCTATTTTTAAAAAGTACCTTTTCTTAAAAAGGTACCTTGTTTTAAAAATTTACCTAGTCTTAAAAAGTGCCTGTCCTTAAAAAAAGCCTTTTTTTAATTGCATTTGCTTCGAAAGGCACGTTTTCTTAAAAACTTTCTTAAGAATTACCTTTTCTCAAACAGAACTCTTTCTTAGAGGAGTAGCATTCCTTAAAAAGTACCTTTTCCGAAAAAATCACCTTTTCTTATAAAAGTAAATTTTCTTACAAAAATACCTTTTCTTAAAAGGCACAATCTGTAAAAAATGACCTTATTTATCTAAGTAAAGTTTCTTTAAAAATGTACGTAATTTTAATAAGGGAAATTTTCTTATAAAAACGTATTTGCTTGTCACAACTAACTAGTAAAATAATAAGAACCCAGGTGGCCGGTATCAATAATTCGGTATAGCCGAATTGAACTCGAATTGTTCTTTATAAAAAAGGACAAATTTTTTTTTTATCAATTTTAATATTAACTCTAAATAATTATAACTTATATGAATTTAAAATTAATTAAAATTAAAATATACTTAAAAAAATTTTAAAAACATAGACTAAATTTAAATTTCAAGAAAAGATAAAGCTAAACCAAGATTTCTGGCAAAATTTGTTCCCAAAGGTCTCCAAAAAAAATTATTTTATTCGACTAACTCTCATTAGAAATAACTTATATTGTAGCATTCTCGTATTCAGTTCTTTCTAATGTTAATACGAGTACGGTGAAATAATTGATTAAACATGAATGGAAGTAATAGGTCTCTTAATAAAAATTATATACATGATCTTGAACCTAAACTCAGTAAATATAATATTTTGGTAAATTTTACCACTTAGTTGTAAAAATACAATTACCACAATACAATTACGAAATCAAATACAAGTTTTTTACAATATTGATAAGATAGAAAAATATTACATTCCAGTGGTAAATATGATAACGATAAGGTAACATTTACTCCAAAACACTATTTATTAATGGAGCTCCTTAATTAAATAACAGGTGAGATCATTTGAGACGCTAAGACTTATCTAAAAATGTTCTTTTGATTCTGAAATTAACAAAAAGTGTTTTGAAAATAATGGTTTAGGTTTTTCAGCTTTAGTAAATTCCTGGATTTTTTAATTCAGTTCTTTTGATATACATGTTGAGGATATAATGAGTGTGTACTGATGGTTGTAACTTCCAAAACTATTTGACTTAGACCCAGCTTTTATTATACCGAACGAAACTGAATCACTGTTGAATTCGTTTTAGGGATGTCCGTCCGTCCGTCTGTCCGCCCGTCCGTCTGTGTGTACCTGTAAACCTTGTAATCAAACTATACGTTGCAAATATGTATATATTTTGATGAATTTCGGTTTATGAGCTTCACTTAAAATCGGTGCACGTAGCCCCAATGCAAATATCCTCTATCAGAACGACTAAAGTAGTCATAAGATACAGATTATCATATATATAACGATAAAATTCATTGTATATTTGTCTATTATATCCACTAATCAGTTGTTCAAAAATAAAACCCCGTAGGACCATTTCAAGTCATAGTCCCCTTATATAGCTGGCTTAATTCTATAAAAAAATATATTGCATAGATTTTTATCAAATTTAGTTTAGATATGTTCCTGAGAAAAGTAAGAGACTACGAAATATGGTCATGGTTGATCAATATAAAAATAACATCAGATATAATCTGTCTTATATCTACAGTCCACAAATTAATAACAGTAGAACTAGAATTTAGTTTATGCTTATATTCTGGATCCAAGACTACTTTCTGAGTCGATTTAATAATGTCCGTCAAATCTGTTTGGCCGCATAAAGCTTTATATGATAATAAAACTATAGGTCGCAAATTAAATAACTTTTTAATGAAATTCGGGTAAATGCCTAACTGTAATGAAATTGGTTAAAATTGGTGAATGTTTCGTACAAGCACAATCAGAATATTGCGGGACATTTTTCCGTTGCTAAAAAACTGCAAAAATTCATATCCTGGAAGGCAAAATTGTTCGTGTTATTCGTACCATATGGCCACCAATGCTCGAAAAAGTGGCCTAAAATTGGACGTGCAGTATGCGCTCCGTCGAGAACAGCCGCGGTGGCCATATCCGTGAAGTCATTTTCAACTGTTAATGCCATATATATTGATCTTTCGAATAAAAGAATTTTTTTGACAATATTAAATTTATAATTACGTAATAAATATATACTAGCAGATTCCAGCGCTCTAAATTTGAGTGCAATTTCTAGGTAGCTTTATTTCTCAACTTAGCCAATTCACAAACCAACACTTTTATGGTTTATTATTATTGTGAATGAAGATAACAAACTCAGACACATTAACAAATTTAATAAAACACACTTAGCGTATGTATAATTTTACGTATGTGTTAGTAGCAACTTTAAGTGCAATTTACTAAAAAAAAAAGGTAAAAACGGCTAAAAAGAAATACCTTTCAAATAATATACGTTTGTTCAAATTCGGGATAAAACGGTGGAACAAAACATCGGTCACAAGAAATCGCCTAGCCTATTAATATTATAGATAGTGACGAGCAAAATTGTTACATTGCACATCACGTTCAGAACTATTGCTTAATATTTTTAATTGCAAAATAAAATCCAAATTTTTTTTAAACACAATTTAATTAATTATTTTCTCCTTAAAATATAACATAGATTTGATTAATTATATTATTAACAGTTAAGACAAAAATTATATATTAAGAAAAAAGGTAAAATATTACATTTTTGCACCCTGTAATTTTTACCAAAGAAATATTTATTATTTCGTCGTTCTGGTATACTATCACAAAAATTTGCCACCATTGGGAAAAGTCTCCCGGTTCAGTATATTTTGCCAACTTAGATTTGATGTAACTCCAAAAATTTTCGATTGGGTTCATATCTGGTAGCTGTGCTGGCCATTTTAGGGTGGTAAATTTTTGTTTATTCATCCATTCTTTAACAATTTTCGCCGAATGTGTAGGGTAGTTGTCTAACTGAGAAACTACGTTTTCAGCAGGAAGACCCGTTTGGCAAGTTGTTTTGCAAAATTGCTAGATATTGTTCTTTTTTTATAATGCCATCAATTTTTCCTAATGGCCCGACTCCATTATTGGTAATACGAATAAAAATAAAGTGGCGCCACCATGTTTTGTTGTTTGGGTAACCTGGTTAGGACAATTACGTTGGGGTCTTTAGTCCATTATCACGACCGACCATCGGACACAAACTCAAAATGATTAATTTTGGTTTCGTCTGACCATACAACCTAAATATATATACATATTTTTCTTTATTTCTGTATTTATAAAAGTATTGTTTTTACATTACCTGGATCCAGTTTGATGGTGTCCAATTTGAGGTTTGAGCAAATTCCTTGCCAAGTTTTTTTTTTTTTTTTTAATAAAAAGGGCTTCATCTTCTTCTCAGCTGCCTTTAAGCCTAATCTATTTAAGCTTCGATGAGCTGTTCACTCGCTGGCATTAATATTCAGCGTTATAAGAGCTTCGTTTCGAGTTACAGCATTGTCTGCAGTAACTAAATTTGCCAGATGCCGACAAGTGCGATCATCTATTAATATCGGGCATCCAGAAGGAGCAGCTGGGTCTTCTACTTTATGTTTTTTCCTTTATGCACGGTCACATGGCTAATTTGGAACTTTTTTTTTGCAATTTTTCTACAATTTTCAACAATTCTAATATTTCGCATACTTTTGATAGTTACATTTTGAAAAACATGTGTTAAAAATAATGGTAAAAAAAATAACTCATTGTTATATTTTGTTTTATTTGAGTTAAAGGGAGTTAATATATAGTGTGCAAAATTGTTACATTTAAGTTATTTTGCAAACCATGACAGTGCATGCTCAAAAACTTGGCAATATTTTTTTTACCTGAATGGTGCGTGGTAGAAAAGAAAAAAGCAGATATTTCAAAAATTCATAACTACACTGTATTCCTAATCGGACCGGTTTATGGCATTTCAGCCTTCATCAGCGATTTATTGAACATTGTGATAATTGTTATGTTATAATTGAATAGATTGTTTCTATATGAAATTTGTCTACTTAGGGCGGCCGTGAGGTTTGAACCCTGCACCTTCACATACATTCGTACTTGCACTTCTTGTTCAAAGCTTTAACATACTCACCTAAAGTCAGGCCTACGTACAGTGTGGTTAAGAATCAGTTTTCATATCATACAGCTTTTACTTCGTATTTATTTCAGAAGATACAACTCTGTCCAAACAAACAATCGTTATTTTTTAATTTTTTAATATTTCTGCATTTATACTTCTAATTATCACTTTTCCCCGTTTCGTAGCAGTACCCATATGTGATGTACGGTTTGTACGTACTACAGATTGCACTTTTTATAGATACTAGCAGATTCCAGCGCTCGAAATTCGAGTGCAAATTCTGGAAATTCTATTTTTTCATTTAATAAAGACCCTAAAGGTATGTTTCACAATTCAAATCATTTTAAATGAAGAAAACAAACTCAACACATTCACACAAACACATTAACAAATTTAATAAACACACAGATAGCATTGTATAATTTTGTGTACGTGTTAGTAACAACTTTAAACAATCATAACTCCAAAAAAAATGTTCCAGACGAAGAAAATTTGTAAATCTGGAAAACAGCTAAAAAGAAATACCTTTTTAATGATACATTTTTTGTCAATATCGGGGTAAAACTGTGAAACCTACACCGGTCACAAGAAATCGCTTTGCCTATTAATATTATAGATTTGAGATGATGCTTTGAAGCGAACATTTTTGGTTTGCTAGATTTGTAAAATATCAATATTTTTTAGTTTTATCAGTGGAAAATCTATACGCCAATAGTTAAAAATAAATTAGGTATCTATATCAAATTAGATTGAAAAAACGAAGTGAAAGTACAGTTTTCTAAACCGTGAAACATTTTTGCTCGTCACTGTATATGTATGTATATACTCTTTTTTCAATAAATCCGAAAAGCATCAAAAACATATCACCCATTTCCTAAAAGACAAGCTTGCTTGTCTCTGAAATTCATTTGACTTCTAGGAGTCAATTCTCTTTGCGTGAATATATTATGTAAGATACAAAAGATCCAAGAGGCAGAGCATGTGGTGGCTCAGCCATTCTTATTAAAACTCGACTGAGGCATCATCTAATCTGTGATCATTGTGAAGATTACCTTCAAGCTACTACAATCTGCTTTGAGGAATTTTATAACAATTTAGTTATCTCATCAATATACTCTCCACCAAGATTTTCTATAACAGAAAGTTAATACAAAAGATTTTTTGAATCACTTGGTCCTCGTTTTATTGCTGCTGGCGATTACAATGCCAAGCATACATTCTTGGGGTCATGTTTAATCTCCCCCAAAGGCCGTGTTTTGTTTGGCATAATTTCTAATATGGGCTTAGATGTTATCTCAAGCGGAGAACCAACATACTGGCCGACAGATAGACAAAAGATTCCCGATCTGATCGATTTTGAAGTAACGAAAAATATTGCGAGAGAACTTATAAATGCTGAATCCTCATTGGATCTCTCATCAGATCACACACCAGTTATTGTAACTATTTCTAACCCCTGAGAAATTGTGCCTCCGAATGGCAATTTAGTGCCAACAAGTATTATAGATTGGTTAAAGTATAGAAAGTTTCTCAGTACCCATTGTACGGATAGGTTACCACTAAGAACACCAGATGATATTGACCTGGCTATTGTTAACTTTGAACAAAACCTCAAAATATCTTCCGAACTTTCTGCGAAACCACCCCGACACAGAGGGCAGTATAGAACTTGTTCGGTAGATGTCGAGCGGCTATTAAATGAAAAAAGAAGAATTCGAAGAGAGTGGCAACTGTACAGATCTCCACAACTTAAGCAGCAATTGAAAGCATGTACATCAAATTTAAGAAAGTTGCTTGAAACATAGAGACACGATAAATTAAACAGATATCTCAAAAAATTAGATTCGACTTCAAGAACTGATTACTCGTTATGGCGAGCTAAAAAAAATCTTAAAAGACCCGTTGCACGTAAACCACCATTAGGAATGCAAGATGGAGGCAAATGATGGACTAGAAAGGTAATCTATGTGTAGAACATTTGAAAAAAGTTTTTACGCCGAATGCAACTACTAGTTCAATAAATGAGTTACCACCAGTAATAAACCAGCACAGTGCAGTGTCACTTCGATTTGAGATTAGAGAGGTTGAACATGCCATTTCTGATCTTAACCCTAAAAAAGCATCGGGGATCGACGGGATCAGTAATAAAATGCTTTTGGAATTACCCAGAATAGGATTGAGAATAATTCTTTTTATATTTAACGCTATATTACAACTTGCATATTATCTCTCGGAATGAAGGGTTTCGATCGTTACCAAGCCAGGTAAAGATCACGCAAAGGTTGATTCGTGCAGGCCGATAAGTTTATTGTCAAATCTGTCCAAATTGTTCGAGAAAACACTAGTAAATAAGCTTACTGTAGCTGTAGACCAAAATAACGTCATCCCAGCACATCAATTTGGATTTAGGCGAAGACACAGCACCATTGAGCAAGTCCATAGGTTAGTAAGCGCTAGAAGAAAAGCCTTTGAGAAAAAAAGTACTGCTCTGCTCTCTTTATTGATGTTTCGCAAGCTTTTGATGAGGTTTGGCACGAGGGTCTACTCTATAAAATTAAAACTCTGCTGCCCCCAAACATTCATAAACTAATGGAAAGCTATATAATTAGCAGGAAATTCTCAATAAAAGAGAGCAACTTTACGAGCCCCTCCTCAGGTTATAAAAGCTGGTGTTCCACAGGGCAGTATTCTGGGCCCGCTCCTATACATCCTTTATACAGCGGATATGCCAACTAATGAAAACACGATTACTTCAACCTTTGCAGATGACACGGCAATTTTGAGTATTCATGAGGACCCCTCAACAGCATCTACACTTTTACATCTACATGTTTTTCAATTGGAGTACTGGTTACACAGGTGGAAAATAAGAATAAATGAACAAAAATGTATTCACGTTACTTTTACGCTCAGACGAGAAACATGCCCTCAAATCCGAATAAACAATCAGCAAATACCGCAACATTCTGATGTAAAATATTTGGGACCGCTTTACTTAGAACAAACACATAGAATCAAAATTAACGCAAATAAAACAAGTAAGAAAATTATAGTCGGTCTAGACCGACTATACGATACCCTATACCATGCGTTTAGAAACCCTATCTCTTAGGCCCAACTAACTGGACATTGAAAATAAGCAAAAAACCAAATTTGAGTGGGATTTTTATTAATTTTTTTGGCTGCAGATATGAAAAAGTTCATATCGGATGCTATATCTATAAACGGACTAGGTCCAAAAATGGACCGATCCTGATCATTTTTTGTAAAGTCTCTTGTATTTTGCAAAAATATATACAAACAAAATTTGAGAAGAATTAGTGCAATATTTTTGTTTTTTAATAGATTTAAGTGAATATCGGGAAGCAGCTCTATATGGGGTCAAAGGGATCATTTTTGGACTACTCATTAGTGGATGTAATGAACACATACAAACCCAATTTGAGTAAGATATATATGACAATTTGGATCTTATGGCAATTTATGTCGATTTCATATAGGTAATTTGTATGAGGACTAGGTCTGAACATGGACCGATTCTCACCAATTTCAATGGCGTTCATCCTATGGCCGATAAAAGCTTATATACCAAATTTCATCAAAATATATTCATATTTGCGACCTGCAGTTTGATTACAAGCTTTACATGGACACACAGACGGACGGACGGACGGACGGACATTGTTAAATCAACTCAGAAAGTGATTCTGATTTGATCGGTATAATTAAAGATGGGTCTAGGTCAAATGTTTTTGGTTGTTACAAACAGCAGCACAAAGTCATTATACCCAAACCACATAGTGGTATAGGGTATAATTAAAACTAGTTCAACTTACGTGGCTAATTGGCAGAAATTCAAAGCTAAATCTTGATTGCAAGTTATTGATATATAATTCAATCATGAAACCCATTTGGTGCTACGGTATACAGTTATGGGGAACCGCTTCAGCTTTTAATATAGAGAAAATACAAAGATGCCAAAATAATATCATAAAGTTGATTACCCGCGCCCCATGGTATGTGAGAAACTCACAATTGCATAGAGAATTATGAAAAACTGTTCAAGATACTTGAAAAAACTAGAAACTCACCCGAATCTGTTAGCACGTGACCTTCTCAACAATCGCATTCACCAACGCCTAAAAAGGAGAGAGACTGCTGATCTTATAATAAATGTTTGAGGTTATCTAAGCCAATGAATATTTATTTACTTCGAATTTATGTAGAAACATTAAATTTTTTCTGGCACTGGCCGAATTTAAGATTTGAATAATTATTGTTAGTTCACTATGTGAAGATCGAATAAATAAATGCACGAGAAAAAAAATATATTTTCGCACCACAGCAATTTTGAAAAATATGGCAACATTAGCTATAAATGAGAGTAAATAAAATAAATTTTGTTTAACCCTTTGACGACCAGGGGACATATGTGTCCCCAAAAAGGAAAATAATAAATAATAATGCGTTAAAATAAACTAATACTAAAAGTATTGATATTTTTAGCTTAATGCAAAGTTAAATGATGGGTTTTTAAAATTTATAAAAAATTTGTGTGAAAAAAAAATTTATAAATGTTTTTTTTTAAGAGCTAAAAAGCAAGTTTTGCACATACCGTAAATGGGATATTTAAACTGCTCTAAATCATAGACGAAATTTTCTCTTTTTCTCAAATTAACTGAAATTAGATTTGAGATATTTCCAAGAAAAAAACTAGCTTTATTAAAAAACGAAAAGGGACACGGGTGTCCCTGTGGTCGTCAATGGTAACTTTTCGTTTGATGAATTTGAAGGTAACTGCTGATAGTGGTGAGAGTTGGCATATTAAAAAAAAAACTAAAGAGGGACTTCCCCATTAAGTTTGTAAACTTTATCAGGTGACTGAATTCCTAGAATTTGTATTCTATTTACTTACTTTGCGCTGTGAGAAGTGGTCGTGTTTTCTAATTTGCTAAAAAAGTTATATTTGAGAGAAACATTTTTGTTCTTTGATTTGTTGATTCATTTTGGTAAATTTGGTGAATGTAAATTCTATAGCACGTTGTAAAAACATTTTTTTAAAAGAATGGCTTTCCAGCGTCGTAGATTTTTTAAACTGAATGAAAAACAAATATTGCAATTTCTTACTGCGGAAAATAGCGAAGATGAAGACGATTTGTGTCTAGATGAAGAAGACCAGGTTTTTCTTGAAGGTGATGTTCATGCAGGTGCAGCATTTTGTGAAATCGATGATAATGCGGTTGATACAAGAGAACAAGTCGTTGAGATAACGGAACAAGCGCCTCGTATTCCAGAAAATTACAAGAAAAAACGACAGAAAAAAGTGAGCCAAATTTTAGATGAAGAAATTCATACACTGCAAACGTATTCCCTAACAGTGACTAAGAGTTTGGAAAAGTGCAAATCTGCGATGTTGGGGACTCCAACTGTAATCTATCATCATTTCAGATCTTTTTACTGACTACGAACTTTGATGTTTTGACAGAACTTATAGTTCATGAATCCTGTAGATATGCTGAACAAAATGGAAGAGTTTTTGATGTTACTGCTGACGAAATGAAAGCATTTCTTGGTATCAATCTAGTAATGACATATAACGTTATACCATCCATTCGTGATTATTAGTCAACAGAACCTGATATGGGTGTACCTTTCATAAGTAAGAAAAAGATTTGAAGATATCCGTCAAAATTTACACTTCAGCAATAACAATGAAGAACGAAACAGGAATGATCGGGCTTTTAAGATCAGACCTGCCATAAGTCATTTCAACAAAGCATTTCAAAATGCAATGAACAACACATACAAAAAGGCTGTGGATGAACACATGATCAAATTCAAAGGTCATAATGCTATGAAACAGTATATCAAGAACAAACCAATATAATGGGGATTTAAGATTTGGTGTAGATGGGACTCTGCTTCGGGATATCTTTTTGAATTTGATCTATACACTGGAAGAAAAGAGTATGGAACTGAATATGGACTTGGGGAATCAGTCGTGCTTCAGTTGATACATTGATAACTTCTTCTTCGCCTTTGTTCCAATAAGAGTTGATAAAACGTCAAATAAAGTCGTGTGGAACAGTAAGAAGCAACCGAAAAAATATTCCAAAAAAGGTTCCTCTCGATAAGAATATGAAGCAAGGAGACATTCACACATCAAGCTTTGAGGGCATATCCTTTGTGAAGTGGATGGACAACAGAGCTGTGACTCTTCTCACAAATTTTCTTTCGCCAGTGGAGACAGACACCGTCAGACGTCGCATAGCTGCTAGTGCTGAGAAAATCAACGTAAAATGCCCTATTATGCATTACAACAATAATATGGGTAGAGTAGATTTAATGGATCAGCGCAATTCCTTTTATGAACTAGACCGCAAATCGAAAATAAAATATTACCTCCGGTTATTTTTTGACTTACTTGATAAATGCGTAAACAATTCCTACGTTATTTACACCGATTGTAAAGCAAAAATCTTGTTGAAGGGACTCAACTTAACTCCCTTGAGTTTAGACGATTGGTGGCCAGAAATTTAATCGCTGGCTATTCTTCGCGTCAGAGAGAATTTCCAATATTCCAGTCATCAAAAATCACTGTCAGCAAGAGACGAGCTTCTTCGCACTCTATGCTCAAAGCCAACGTAAGAAAGAGATGTGTTCAATACGCAAAAATTAATATAGAAAATCGCACTTATAACTATTGTAATGAATGCAATGTGCATCTATATATTACTACTAACCGTAATTGTTTCGCAGAACATCATAATTAACTATAATTTATCGCAAAATTAAACATAAATTTTTATTAAAAGCGTATTATAACATTAAAAATGTAACTTTTACTGAAAAACCTATATATAATAAAAAAGACATTTTGGCTCCCTTAAGGACCACAGGGACACATGTGTCCCATAAAATAAACTCGTATACGAAAAATCTTTTTTCACATTTTTTAATGGGTTTGCTTTAGTTGGATTCCGACAAGCTTATTTCATATCAAAATGATAAAGGGAAAGTCCCCAGAAGCTTATGGTCCTGAAAGGGTTAAGAGCGGCGATGCTCTATGAACTTTTATGATAATTTTATATGAAATATACCGCAACAGTCTGATTGGGTTTATACTCATGGCCCCTGCAAATGTACCATACGAGTGTGGCTTAAGTTATCCTAAGATCCATATTATCGTCATAAAATTTATACATATGTAAATGGTTCTTATTAAATTAATATTGTTTAAGTAAGAAATTTTTTTCTAAATCACATTATCCAAATATTAATACAGAATTGAGAATAACATTAAATTTTATTGAAAAATAGAACATTTACATAAATAAAATATTTCGTAAAACCAACAAGATTTTCTTAATGCAACGCCTGCTCAACGACAATTTTTTTTGTCGGGTGTATTAAAGAATTTAACAAAAACACAACAAAAAAAAAATAACAAATAACAGAGGCTTAGTTGTAAGAAAGAAAAAAATTGAAAAACCTAAATAGTTTGGTATGCATAAAGAGATTACAGAAATTCCAAAAACTACAACAATAATAATAATAATTGAATTAAAAATTCCAATATGCTTACGAAAAATGACAACAACAAATATTTTCAAAAATATATTGTACTTTTATTTTTGTGAAAAATTTTTATGCGAAGAATGTTTTGAACTAATTCATAAAAAAAAGCTAGCTAGCATGATCATGATGTTGGCTGGTAAATAAGTAAATTCATATGTATGTAAGAATGTATATGTATGTATATGTATGCATAAGAAACATTTACACTCAAATGTAGCTGTAAATGTACCTACATAGGTACATGTGAATAAAGTAAATGTATAAGATGGGTCTGCCCGTCTGTCTTATGCAAATGTATGTTTCACAAATACATTCACACAGTCGCAAACAAAAATTTATGAGAGTCACTCTTTAAGAGCAAAATTAAATATGTTTGAAGTATGCATATGTGGTGGTAAACATAAAATAACAGCATAGAGCCATACAGACACACACACATACGCACATATACAAAACGTTTGAAAATACAAAAACAAAACCTAACTGTGGAATGTCGTTTTGTAACTTCTAGATTCAAATATGTTTTTAAGTTTTTTTTTTCTACAACGAGGCTATCTGTCTGTATGTCTACTTTACGTCGTCATCATTTTACAGCAATATCAACTAGAATTCTTACAATAAAAAAACTGATTTCTAGAAAAAAAAGTAATAATAAATAAATAAAATACAACGCCACCATATCAAAGCGTAAATTATACGTACGTACAACGACATTAAACACTAAACATGTTGATACTCTTTTAAATATTAACACACTGTTGTCAACGTTTCTAAAATGTAAAAGCGCTTAAAAAAAAATAATCTTTTTCAAATTATGTTAGATTATGTTGCCGAAAATTCTGCCTTCCATAGGCTTGACAATATGTATAAAAGAATCTTAGGAAACTAGTTTCTTGTATGCAGAAGCCATTTACTGGGTAGTAAATCGGCTCTCCTAGCACATTTGAGCGTATGGGCTTACGTTAACTGTCTAGTTCTATGATTCGGCTGAAGTTGGATTTTTGCAACGTACTTTCCTCAAATTTTTATAAATTCATGTTTTATTTTCATTTCTTAAGTGATGGCTCCGTTATCGTCCATAAAATTATGTATTTGTTTAATATTTGAATAGTTGGCACTTCCATATGATTGGATCTCGTATGGGCATATCGGCTTCAAAAAACTATTTCACAAACTTTATAGTTTAGGGTTTATTTTATAATAAACGATCACTGATAACAATATATTAACAAAGTATAATTATTCTCAGTTATGGGGCCATGTGTTATAGGTTACCGAAATTTTTAAGTAGAGAAATTGTGACTTATAATGCTTTTATCTTCGGCTATCGAATATAGTATTTATGCAGGCCTATAAACATGCATACATAAGGCTAATACCATAGTGACAGACATGATAATTATTAATAATTGGTGGCAAAAAGCTGTCGTGACAGACACGACACAAAAAGACATCATTTTAGAGGATGTTCGTAAAACACAGAACAGCTCTGAAGTTATTGGTATGGCAAATAACAGTTGTTTATAGTTAATATAGGAGCTAGTTTATTAATAAAGTATATAAAAAACATGAATTTAATGATTGAGTTTGAAATTGTTCAGGCTCAAGATCAAATGTTTTTACTTTAAATAAAGCAAAAGCATTAGCACATTTGTTTCAAAAATTGATCTATGTATATTCTGCATGACAGGTTATACATAGACCAATTTTTGAAACAAATGTGCTAATGCTTTTGCTTTATTTAAAGTAAAAACATTTGATTTGAGCCTGAACAATTTCAAACTCAATCATTAAATTGATAAAAGATCGAAAATAAGATTTTTTATTTTTATAAAAAATAATAAAATTTAAAACATGAATTCTAAAATAAATTATAGAAAAAAGAAGTGTTTTGTAATGTGACAGACATGACCCTGTTTTTATTTTCAAAATAACTTAACTACTAGAAAAAGAGGAGCTATAAAAATACATATAACAAACTATTTTCATATTTGCATGCCTTTTTCATCACTCATTCAAATTAATAAAATAATTCGTTCTGATCGATTTCTGTCACTACAAATTTTATATTGTATAGTTTTAAAGTTGTAGGCAACATTGTGGGGTTACTTGCGTTTTTGTCAATTTTGAAGATGGTTCATTTTGTAAACTGATAGCGTCTTAAGCCCCATCAATTTACACACTGAACACTTATGGATAATTCCTTGCAGGGGTCAACTTTAAAACCAATTTTAAAATTTTAATTTAAATTATTTTTATAGATACCGTTTCAAAGAAAAGGTTATGAATGGTTATCACAATAGTTTGTTAGATGTATTTTTGAATATTCTTATAGCCACTATTTTTTCAGTAAGAAAGGAAAAGTGTAATTAAGTTATTTTGTCATGTCTGTCACATTACAAAATACTTCTTTTTACTACAATTTATTTTATATTAACTATAAACAACTGTTTCTTATTTGTCATACAAAAAAACTTCAGAACTTTTTTTTTTTGATACAAAGTATTTAGAAATAGTACATTTACAGAATATTTTACAAAAATCCCATTTTTCTCGAAATCCGCAAAAATAAAATCATTGTCAAAAAAATTCTGGCACAGGGATTTACTTAAAAATTCACACAGTTAATTTGTAACATGTATTTAACAAAACCTTAAAGTACAAGAGCCATTTTTTTAAATTTTATTTAAGAAAATTTTGTAAAACTGAAAAAGGAGTTTTCAACATTTTATCAAAAAAATTTTCCATTTTCGGTCTCAATGCTTAATAGGTTACCAAGGCGGTAATAAAACAATACTTGATATCTGAGTACTTAGAGGTATAGAGACTAGAACAATATGTTGGCTTTAATTAATTTCTTAAAGTTGAAAAAATGCCATCAAATTTCATGGCCTAGTTTTTTTTTTGGCACAAAAGTGGCCTGGGGCATCTGCTATTTCTTGGCGAATTTTTATAGCTCTTGGAAAGATAATTTAATACTAAAATTAAACTGAAGAACGAAATTTTCGTAAAGTCTGAAAGAAAGTCATATTTTCCCCATATAAAACACACTTGAAATTTTCAATCGCGTTGAGCCACCTCTAAATGTTTTGTGATTGGTCCAAAACTTTGTATTTCTCAGTTTTTTTGCTATTCACATATTTCTAGGGGGTGCGACCAAGAGTTTGAACACTTTTTTTTCGATTTTTTTTTTTATTTTTTCGCGCTAATTATGGTCAATTAAATACTAAGATGATAACAAAAAAATTCAAATTATTACATCCTTTTCACTCGACGTTTCGTTGACGGTATTTCAACTTCTTCTGGAGTGTTTTTTCATATAATGAAGGGCCACCCTATTGAAGATGTACATAGTAGCATAGAATGTAAGTGTTTTGTGTTGATTCAACAAATACTCCTTTTTGCTCAAAACATTTCATTCAGCGGTTCCCCAACTTTTTGCAGCTCTCTGTCACGTAAGATTGCGAATGATCCTCAAATTCGACTTCTGTTGCAGAGATGACCAACTCACCGAATCACTTCTGTCGAGCCATCTCTTTAAATTTGGAAACAGTAAAAAATCGCTGGGCAACAAATCTGGAGAATAGGATCACTTTTTTGACCATTGGTTGGCATTTTTTCTTCTTCACTTTTTCGCTTAATTCACCCGACAGTGATGAAAAATATTTTATTGTTTTTCTTTTTTTCAAATATTCAATGTCGATAACTGCATACACACCACAAAAAAGCATAGACATAACCTAACCATCCGATTTCACTGTCATATTTCTCTTCTGGTCGCATCCACCTGGTACTTTGACTGTTTTTTTTTCATTTCTGGAATATACGGGTAAATTCATGTTTCATCGACCATTATATATCTACGATGAAATTGATTAGGATCGTAACGGAAAAGCTCTTAAACTAGCTACCGAATCAATCACACGAAAGCCCTTGTACTCTATTCTGAGCAAACGCGGCATTCATCTCGACGATGGCTTTTAAATGTCCAATATGTCATACAAAATTGAAATCACTGTTCATAAAGAGTTAAAGTTAACGTCGTCGGTCACTTCAAACTATATGGTGGATTTTATCTACAATTTGCAAAGTAACTGCCTCAACTGGACGTCTAAAAATAGGTTCAACATTTGTGGATATACGGCCACGTTTTAATTCCATTAGTCTTAAATACTGATGTAAACGTGCAATGGACTTCGCCTAACTCGCACACAGAAAAAAGATTCATTGTTGCAACCTAATTTGCAGCCAACCGAATTGAGATGAATTTAATATCGGAATTTAGAGCTGATTAACGTATGCGGAATGAAATATGAACTGATTTCCAACCATAGTTCCAAATAAAAAACGAATAGCAAGAGCAAAATAAAATATGAGAGAAGTAACGGTACTATTCCTGCAATCATTCGACTGCAGATCAGTTCAGTGGATAAGAATTATTCGAAAACATGTCATTGACAGAGATAGAACGTCGCAAATTGATTTGCAAATTTTGTGAAAACAATCCAGACAAAAGCATTTTCGTCATTTTTTTGAAATGCAATTTAAAAAAACGTTTATTTATAAAACTATTAAGGCATTTGAGAGTGGAAAATCCTTTGAAAGACAACGCGGCTCCGGTAAAAAATGTGCTTTGCAGAGCAGCCAATCTCGGGCTAAATTGAAGGCAGAAATTGTGGGTCGTTCAGCAAAGTCGTATCGTGCGTTGGCGAAAAAGTATAATGTCAATGACAAAACTATTAAAAAGTATATATCAGATATGGGAATTATAAAATGTGCAAAAAAAACTGTACCAGCAGTCTCTGAAAAGCAGTCAGCGGTAATTAAACAGCGGCTACGTGCTCTGTCACAAAAATTGTTTGCTGCTAATTCACCGTACATTTGCATAATGGATGATGAGAGATATTTTACAGTGGAGGGCCATGAATGGACTCCGAAATACTATTTCAAGCTTCCTGATAACAAACCACCTGATAATGTCACTAAAATTACCAAAACAAAGTTCCCCAAAAAGGTTTTATTGTGGCTGTCGATAAGTGAGCGTGGCATCAGCGAGCCTGTTTTCATAAAATCGGGCTTAGCAGTAAATGCTAATGTGTACATTGATAAATGTCTTCCAGTACTTATGAATTTCATAAATAAGTATCATAAGAATGACAAGACAATATTTTGGCCGGACTTGGCATCTGCCCATTATGCCAGTGCCACACAGTCTGCTTTAGCAAATTTAAGCATTGAATTCGTACCCAAGCATCAAAACCCCCCAAACGTTCCACAGCTAAGACCTATTGAAAGTTTTTGGGCAAATTTAAAAAGGAATGTTTACGGAAAGGGTTACAAACCCAAAAATGTGGACTGCTTAATTACAAAAATTAAGAGAGAGCTGACCAAAATAAATACAGAGGGAGTTCAGGCGGCAATGCGAAACGTGCCGCAAAATATAAGGAAGGCCCACCGCTGCGGATATGAATATTTTTTGTAAAATTAGTTTAAGTTATGTACTCTAACCTGTATTAACGCTAAGTTTGTAAAACATGAATTAAAGATTTTGTTATTGTTAATATGTCAGTTCATATTTCATTCCGCATACGTTACGATTACAGTTTTGTTGTTTTAACAATATCAAATTTCTATTGATGCAATCTTAAATACAGTTATTAACCTTTGGAGCAATTAAGTGGTATATTTTTTTCTGTGTGCATCTTGGATTTCTTTAGGTGATTTTCCTATCATGGCAGCACGACATTAATTTTTTTCTTCTCATTTTTCTAAAATAGTAAAAGTTGTATTCACAAATCGATTCTTAAAAAAACAGAGGAACAAGTTGAGTTTACGGTCGACACCCCGATTTTTTCCATTTTTTAAGGGCGGGTAGGGGCTTTTGGGGTGATTCTAGAGAAATAAATCGGTCCTGAAAGGGTTATCAGGTCAAGATATACATCCAAATGAAGCTAGTGGACCCAGCTTTCATTTAGTTGTTGTAAGTGCCAGCATTATATAATGCCACTTTTTCGGAAAAAAATATGAAAAAAATGCAAAAACTCACATAGGTTCATAACGGGTTAGTGGATTTCGAATTTTTAAATACCCAAAAAACGGCACTCAAGTAAGCTTTACAATTATGTATATATTGCTAAAATCCGATAAAAACTAACAAAGTAATATAGAAATAAAATCGGTCCGTAACTCCGAAAATAGGTTCGACCGAAAAAAAAAATATATTTCCCTAGAATCAGAATAAAAAGTTGTACCAGCGGTAAAAATTTAGAACGGATCGGGGTGTCGACCGTAAACTCAACTTAAGCCAAAACAGAATGACGGATATGCAACTTGACATTTTTCAGAAGCCTCCTTTTTTCCAATTTTAATCGCCTAGTAACAAATGCATATCCGACAATTATGATCCGTAATATTATTCTTGTTGTTATTTTTTTCCCATTTATTTCTGAAAAAACCGCTAGCACAGAATAAAAACAGCCAAATTGACAGTGTTTGTTTTATATACTTTATTAACAACAACAAACGTGTATCTAACAAATACAATTATACTAAAAGAACATTATAGTATAAGTGAGTACCACAAAAAATAGAGGCTTGCTCCGTTATTGTTTGTGCTCTTTCACTCTCTTTTTCTCTTTAATTCTATGCCTGTCTCTCAACTTGGTTGGATGTTTTTTTTCTCATTTTCACGTTCTCGCCTTCTAACACTTTAAATTTGCTGCTCTCATACACATGCACATATAAACGCGTACACAGATCCTCTTCTATAGACTGACATACACACACACTTTATGATCATTAAGTACGCTTCACACTAATAACAATGAGCAACAAACAACTGGTATGTGAGAGCTGGTTTTTTGTTGCTGTTACTTATTGAGTGTTGTTTGTTGTAGGGTCTTAAAAGAAATAATTTTGCTAGTTTCGTTTAAGAGTATCTGTAAAATACATATAGTAGAAACTTACGCTGAATACTGAAGAAAGATCACACGAAAAGAAAACTAATATTTTCATTCAGTAATTTTCTGTTGTAGCTAACGCATCGTAACGGCTTAAACACGCGCGCTTCAAGACATTTGACAAAAAAAAAAAAAAGAAAGAAAAAAAACTTAAAAGAAAAAAAAAACAACTGAACTGTATTGAATAAGAAATCAATTAAAAGTATATATAAAGGAATTTTTCTATACAAAATTACCTTTGGATTAAATTTCTAAACAAAGCAAAAAGTATAAACTTTAATATCAATTAGTAAATCATAAATACTTATATTAAATGTATAATAAAAAAAATATTCTAAGTGGGATTTATAACGCAATTAAAAATTTTAAGGATTTTATAAACTATTTGAAATCATAATAAAAAAAAAACTGTTTAATTATGAAAACAATGAGTAAATGTCTCTCAAAACACTTAATAAAAACTATGATCAAATAAAAACTTTTACAAATTTATAACAATTAAAATAATTTAAACTTTTTTGAAATGTGCGCAAAAAATATGATGGTGCGTTATTTGATTAATATAAATTCTATAAATGATCGTTCAAAAGACATTAGCCGATTATGAAGTAGGAGAAGTAAAAGTAGAACAGAACAAACCCTGCAAAAGCGTGTTGGTTATTAGTTCATATAAAATTAACCTTACTTTTTTACTTTCGAACTTAGGAATGTGGTTCCGCTCACTTAAATATAAGAAAGAACAAAAACAAAAAAAAAAAAAAACATAAAACAACATAGAAGAACAACAATTTAAACTTAAAGGAGCCATACTTCTAATTTTTTTTTTTAATATGGTAAAGAAAACTAACTGCGTCTTAAAGTCTCAACTCATCCAGCTAATATTATGGGGCTCTGTGTTGTCAACTCTGTTCAGGTAAACAACAAATGGCGAATAGTCTCAAGAAAACGCTAACACAAAACTATGTGGCTTTGAGCTGTCAACTTTATCGAGGTAAACAATAAGAAGAAAACGCTGAACGCTTAAAAAGTAAGTATTGATTATAAATCATTTCTACTAAAAAGTGGTTGAATACTCTGACAGTAAAAACTAATTAGTTCACATAAATGTTATTAGTTTGACATGTGAAATTAATCTTTAAAAAAAATATCTCGTAATTAAAAATTTTCAAGTCCAAAAAAAAACTATTTAACATTTAAATTATTTATTATTAAAAATGAGGTATAGAATCAAAAGTTAAGTGTTTTTTAAATTATTTTTTGATCGTTAATCAATAATTTAATATAAATAAGGTTCAATTGGGATTGTCGCAGTTATTTATAAAAAAATTTTAGTATGCCTTCCACTTTTGAAGTGGAAAAACCAAATTAAAAATTAATAAATTTGTTATCAATTACAAAAAAAATCAATTTTGCGATTTCATTTCTAAGTTAGAAAATAATGCTGGCAAAACTAGAATTTCAGAGGGTTTGGTATGTCACAAATCAGTGTTTTTGAACTCCACTATTTGAAGCCTTATTAAAGCCACGATTTACATTCTGGACAACTTTTTTCTCTATAATTTTATAACTTTTTGCAATCGTAATAAAGTTAGCAACCAGCCATATCTTTTAGACACCTGTCTACTTATTTTAATAATAAAGTATTTTTTAAGCCAATAAGTAATGGCTTATTTTGTTATTCTTTTATAGCAAAAATAGCAAAACTTTCCAACTATGATATATTCAAGCAAATAAAAGTCAGATTAACCTGTGACTAAACAAAAATATTTCGCATTTTTTGCTGGGAAAATTTTGTGCGATTTCTAAAGTTTTTATTAATTCAATTAAATTGTTGTTGTCGAATAAATGTTAAACAATCACTCACTGATCTACAGTTGTCTCAACTAGTGATGCATTTTGTTGTTGTCTGGTTGTTGTCGATGATGATGACTCATGTTTCAAGAATGTAGGTTTACATCCGTAAGCTGAACAACAGCAACTACAACTATGACAACATTTATTTTGTATTTTTTGTATTTTTATTTATTTTTTTTTTGTTCTAAAGATTTACACTAAGACTTTAACAGCAAAATCTAGGAATCTGAGTACAACATAAATTGCTCAATTCATGTGCATAAAACTAGTACAAGAATAAAGTTTTTATACAATGAATTTTACACATACATACATACGAAAATATAATTGCATATGAGGAGAGTAAGTAGGCTTAAGATAACTTTGACTTTATAACTTTGTTTCTCCATCATTGACGACTGGCTTTGCTTTGCTAGAACGAACAATTTGAGGTCTTTTTAAAATCTTTTTCAAATTTTCAATAAATTTTATATTCTAATGTTGTTAAAAAAAAAAAATATTATTTTGTAGTCAAGTTTTATTCTTAAAAATATTTTATAACACTTTTGTTAAAGCTTAAAAAATTAGAAAAAAAATTTTACTGTTTAATAAAATAAATCTTTAATTCCTTTTAATATTCAAGCCGGCAAAAAATAAAAATTCGAAGCCCACAGACATTTTTTAGAGAGCTCCCAAAAACGAAATAATAAAAAAAATAATTTTGTATTTGATTATTTGTTTTTTTTTATTGATTCTCATATGTTTTATGCATCAACAACAAATCGTGTATTTTATATATCAAACAGAACTGTCAGCAATAGAGACATCAGCAACAACTTAAGGATTCCTTTTGATTTAGGAGTGCTAAGACAATAAATCTTTGTTATTAAATTTTAATATGTAATTGAAATCAGAATTTTATAAAAAATTTGGTATAACCTTCATATTATTAAAAATCAATTTCTTTTTGGGCAGTAATTTTTGTTAGGCTTTTTTTAAATGCAATACAATTTTAATTTAAAATTTTAAAAAATACATCAAAACTTGGTCAAAAAATATGCTTAAGCTAGCAATAAAAAACTAACCTTTATTCTACTTATATTTTTATAATAAAGAATTTACTTATGTAGACATGAATGTACAGACATATTTAAAAATATGAAAAAAAAAAATAAATAAAAAATAATGTGAATGATTGAAATTTAATAACTTAACAGTAACACAAGTAGACGACTGTTAAACTAAATGTGAAGCTTGTTTTGAAAACCCCAATAACGACAAAAACAAAAACAACAAAACGCATAACACAGCAAAATACATGAAAATACCATAATTCTGAACTTTTTTTTTTTGTTCAAAAGAAGTCAACCACCAGCATGGAATGCCACCGTCATTGATGATCGTTCGACAATGGCAACTTAAACAACATAATAACACAAACAACCACACTCGCACACATGTGTCTCGAGACACCACTTGCACACACACACACACACAGCTACACCCAAAACACATAGGCAGTTAGTCACATGAATACTCAGACACATACACACACACACAACATATTATTATAATAACAGCAAAAATCGAAGTTAAAGTTTAACAACAACCACAACAATCTCTTACAAAATTTTTTAGAGAGAGTCAGCAAAAATTACATAAACAACAACAGCAACATAAAAAGAATGCAGACATTTTCTACTTTAAACTCTCAAGAATGTTGAAGTTGTTGACTTTGGTTAAATGATGTAGAAATGTATAAATGCTCGTTTGTATGTTCTCACTCGTATAGTCAGTCCTCATCTATACAAAACGTGTTTGAAATCAAATAATTTAACATACAAAAAAATACATACAAAATACAGTCAAAGCTAAATAATCAATACACTAACACATACTCATATAACTATCTTCTATACATACATACATATGTAACTTTTCCTTTAAATATGATAACAAGCATTATGGTTTTGAAACATTCCCACGATTTGGAAAAAACGATCATAAGCTTATGATGTTTTATTTTTTTTTTTTAACGTATTTGGTTAAATTTCACTTTAACCCTGTAATAAGCAAGACCACACCAATAGATTGTCTTCAATTTTGAATGTATTTTTTTTTTTTTTTTGTAATTTTCTATAATGAAATATTAAGCACAGATAAAAAAAAGTAAAAATAATATATATGTATATATATACATACATATAGTATATAATTATATTCATACTCAGAGTTTGTTTATGTAATATGAACAATGATAACAGAAAATATTTTGAAATTTTTGTCCATAAAAATATTTGACAAAATCGCTCGTATTACATAAATAGGGGGTCAATAATTAAAATAAATATTTTTTTTAAATGGAATGCGAAAATAAGTCAAAGAAAAATTATTTTTATATTATTTTTATAATATTAACGCATTGTGGCAATGTTTATCAGATTTGTGTATAAAACAGGAAAGGTGTAAAATCATAAATTAATGCTTCCCCGTCAGCATTTTAGGAAAATTATCGTATTCGAGTCTTTTGCGACTCGATCAGAATCGATTTACAGATGTCTCTACGTCTGTCTGTCTGTAAGTCTGTCCGTCCGTCTGTCCGTCAGTCTGTCCGTCCGTCAGACCTAAGCCCCATACAAATGACCCCTCTGAGATCGACTTAAATTGCCATAACATCCTGACTATCATATAGATCGCGGTCAAATTGGGTTTATGTACGTTTATTACATCCATTTATCAGTAGCCCCCACATGCCCCCATATGAAGCTGCTTCCCGATCTTCACTTAAATCTATCTGAAAACAAAAATATTGCGCAGATTTTTTCTCAAATTTCATTTGTAAATGTTTTTGCAAAAAAAATAAGTGACCTTACCACATATGATTTGATTTTTCGACTTAGTCCCATATAAAAAAAGCTTCCGATATAAACTTTTACATAACCGAAGGCAAAAAAATTAATTAAATGGACTTAAGAGCTGGGGTCTCTGAACGCATGATATAGGTTATCGTATAGTCGGTCTAGACCGACTATAATTTTCTTAGGTGTTTTTCAGTTATTTAAGAGGCTTTTTCGAGTTATAGAGCAGTCCAATATTTAATAGTTTTCCAGTCTTTTTCGCGTCATTTATACATAAATCCTTTTTCTAATCGTTTGTGTTGCAAAAATTAAACATTTAATTGATGCATTTAATATAAAATAAATTTGTTTAATAAGACTTCCATTAAAAAATAGAATTATTTTATTGAATGAAAAGAAAAATAAATTAATTTAAAAATCTATTTGTAAAATTAAAAATACTCCAAAAATGTTTATAAAAAATTCAATTTGAACACTTTGATTTTGTCACCCTGTACTTCAATCGCCTACATGATCTATTTGCGACTGCTGTACATTTTGTTATTATATTTTCAATTATTCACTTTCTAAGCATAAGCGCGAATCATTTTCGAGTCATTTTTCAAGCGTGTAAGTAGTTAATCATTTTTTGGTCATCTTAAATATTCGAAGAAGACTCAGTTAGATTATTTTTTGACAAAATAAAATACCAAATCACTCTTTAAGCGTATGCGCGAATCATATTCGAACCATTTTTTAATCGAGCATGAGATTAATCAGTTTTTGATCATCAAAAGGAGAAGACTCAGTAGGTTGATTTTTGCTAAAAAAAAAAAAAACCATCATCCAAATGCTGACTGGGTTATTGCATGTTAATATAATACTTTGTTAAAAAAAAATATTAATGTTTTTTATATGTTCAGTTTTCTAATGTTCATTATTGGCAGACAAATCAAAGAACCATGCTGACATTACTATTTTGCCATCGAATAACAGTTATACGATATATTTACTCGTAGAAACACGAGTATGAAAATATAAAACACATGATCGATTGACACTTAATTGACAGCCAGGCCTCAAAAGAGCACATGAATGAGGCTGGGAGCTCATAAATGCCAAACAAAACAAGAAAGTAAATAAAATGAAAATAAACTAGTACAAGTACATACCAGTACAACAACAAAAACAACAACAAACATTCACATACTCACCCATTACAAACACACAACCAAACATATTCCAATCTATAATAACAACAACATAAAATAAAAATAAAAAATGATGTACAACAAAAATATAAAAATAAATTCAGCAAAAAGATAATTAAATGCACGTTAATCAAGTTGAAATGAAATGTGAAAACTATGCGTGAAAGAAATGAATGAAAGAAAAAAACGGCAACAACAACAACAACAACAGAAACTATTTAACGTTAAACAGAAATAAAAAAAAAAACTATATTGACCTAATTTCATTTAACATGAGAGTTCACAAGTATGGGTGCGATTGGTATTCATTAGCTGCTCGGCAACAACAACAGCAACACCAACATTCAATACAAATATGTATATATAACAAAAAAAAACTAAAACTAAAGAAACATTAACAGCAGCCGCAGCCGCAATACTACAACAATAATAACACAGCAACTAAGCACAACAACAAAATATTTCAAAACAAAATAATACTGAAAGAAGCATACATGAAATGATTATCATGATCAATATACATACGTATGTATGTATGTATGTATGTATTTACATTCATGCTTACATACAAACTTATATACATATATTGTACAACAATAATGTTATATTGTTGTTGTTGTTGGTTTGCTAAACTACAATAGTTTTACATTTGTAAATATCCTGAGAAAAAAGAAGCCCATGTACACGATAAAGCAGCAATGTTGTAAGATCAATGAAATTATGTTGTGGAGAGTTAATTTACGAGTATTTTTAATTATGTCTTTTCGGCTGGTAACAAGGCGCTACCTCAAGAAGGCTAGACTTAGCCTACATTGTCCCGGATAACCGAGTAACTATTTTATGAAAAATGCTAATGCACAGACTTAGATATGACCAAGTGATCTTTAGAAATTCGTGATATGTCAGTGATTTTGATCAAATTTCGAGCATGTTGCTTTCCTAGGGGTTGACAGAGAAACCGTGAAAATTAAAATATTCATATGTTCGGTTCAAAAATTTTTTAGATTAAAAAAAAAAATTTATGTCGGGATACTTTTTTATTTACTCTAAAAAAATTTTCCGATAAGAAAATAATTCATGTGTAAACATCTATACGCATAAACATCAATACAATCACAAAAACAGCGTAATTTGTGAGCCATAAGACAAAATCGGTGTGACTTATGATTGTATTTGTGAAAAACTATGATATGTAATAAGCTTTTAAAAATTAAAAATTAAAAATTAAAAATTAAAAATTAAAAAATTAAAAATTAAAAATTAAAAATTAAAAATTAAAAATTAAAAATTAAAAATTAAAAATTAAAAATTAAAAATTAAAAATTAAAAATTAAAAATTAAAAATTAAAAATTAAAAATTAAAAATTAAAAATTAAAATTTAAAAATTAAAAATTAAAAATTAAAAATTAAAAATTAAAAATTAAAAATAAAAAATTAAATATTAAAAATTAAAAATTAAAAATTAAAAATTAAAAATTAAAAATTAAAAGTTAAAAATTAAAAGTTAAAAATTAAAAATTAAAAATTTAAAATTAAAAATTAAAAATTAAAAATTAAAAATTAAAAATTAAAAATTAAAAATTAAAAATTAAAAATCAAAAATTAAAAATTAAAAATTAAAAATTAAAAATTAAAAATTAAAAATTAAAAATTAAAAATTAAAAATTAAAAATTAAAAATTAAAAATTAAAAATTAAAAATTAAAAATTAAAAATTAAAAATTAAAAATTAAAAATTAAAAATTAAAAATTAAAAATTAAAAATTAAACTCGCAAGCTCAACTAAAGTAATTTTTATTGACATTGCAAAAACTCGATCTAAGAAAACCATTTTGACTAAAATATTGAAATCAATTTTTGTAATAAGACCAAATAAAGTTAGAAAATTATATTCGGTCTAGACTGACTATGCAATACGCTATAGAGAACTGGTCTTAGGTCCAACTAATTGGATAAAGAAAATAAGCATAAACCAAATCTGAGTGGAATTTTTATTAATTTTTCTCCCTACAGATCTGAAAAAGTTCATATCGGATGCTATATATATAGGGACTAGGTCGAAAGATCGACCGATCCTGACCATTTTGAAAGTCACTTATTTTTTTTTTGCACAAACCTATACAAAGCAAATTCGAGAAAAATCTGAGCAATATTTTTGGTTTTAATAGGTTTACTTGATGATCGAGAAACAGCTTCATATGAGTAATAATTGTCCTATTAATTTTAGACTAATGATTAATGGTTGTAAAAAAACATACACAAATTCAATTTGACCGAGATCTATATGATCATTTGGATCTTACGATCAGTTTAGTCGTTCTGATAGGGGATATATGTATGGGGCTAGTTCGGAACATGTACCGATTTTCAGCAATTTCAATACTGTTCGTCGTATTGTCGATAGAAGCTTATATACTAAATTTCATTGATATATATTCATGTTTGTGACCTGTAGTTTATTTCAGTGCAAATTTTACATGAACGGACCGACGGACGGACATCGCTAAATTGACTCAAAAAGTGATTCTCAGTCGATCGGTATAATAAAGATGGGTCTAGGTCAAATATTTTTGGTGGTTACAAACATCAGCAGAAAGTCGTTATACACTGACCCCATTGCGGTATAGGGTATAATTACGAATAAAAAAATTATGATTTTTTTTCCAAAATTGATTTAAATATATTTGATCTATTTTTATTTTCTTTAACATTTTTTTTTTTTGCAAAAAGATTTCTTTTACTAATTTATTAATTTGTTTGAATGAATAAAGAAAGTATCCCGATATCTTTAAAGCACCCAAGTTTTTTTTTTTGCAAATATTGCCAAAATTTTTAATATTGAATAAATCAAAAATTTTTTTTTTGATTTTTCAAAAACCATTTCACGGTTTCTCTACCAACGGCTAAACGCATGCAAGCAATTTGACCAAAATCTCTGACATCGCAAATTTTTTTATTTAAAGGAGGCAAAAAATTAGAAAAAATTTTTTTTAATAAAAAAAATGTTTCCTGTCTGTCCCGTACAAGACAGATAGGTGGTGTAAAAAATTCAATTATTCATTTTAAAATATTGGATCTACATTTTTGCTTACAATGGTAAACATAAATTTACCGCACCGATAAAAACTTGGAAGCAAATGAAAATATATAAATTTTGGCAATTAATATAATCTTAATTTGGTAGTACTGTTTTTGGCATCTTTGCCAAATTTCATGTTATCTTCTTTGGTTACATAGTGACACTTGTTATTGTAAACAATGTCTGAATGTGTTGAATAAGGAAGTTCCATTAAATTTTATTTAAAGAATTCTACAGAAACAATAAGTATATTACAAAAGAGAAGGCCTATGGCGATCAGGCTAAGACTAGTAAAATTTTTACATTCGCTGCAAACAGAGAAAACATTGAAGACAAAGAGCGCACAAAGAGCATTAAGTAAATCAAAGATTTTATGCTGATAAATCATCGAATGACAGTAAGAGATCTTGCTGGCACTGTTCACATTTCAAACGGATCAGCCAAGACTATCTAAAAAAAATATTTGGGGGCCTCAACCACATCAAATTTTTAATTGGATCTAAAATATTAGATTTTTTTCGAAAAGAGCGTCATATTAATATAATACTAGCAGGTTCCAGCGCTCGAAATTTTATTTTTTCATTAATTAAAGACCCTAAAAGGTATGCTTCACAATTCAACTCATTTTAAATGAAGAAAACAAACTCAACACATTAAAAAATTTAATAAACACACACATAGCATCTAATTTATGTATGTGTTAGTAGCAACTTTAAACGATCATAACTCCAAAAAATATTCCAGATGATAAAAATCTGTAAATCTGGGTAACAGCTAAAGAGAAATACCTTTCAAGTGATACATTTTTTGTCCAAATCGGGTTAAAACTGTGAAACTTACATCGGTCACAAGAAATCGCCTTGCCTATTAATATTATGGATATTAAATATAAAACAATATTTTCTGGATACTAGAACGAAATAAAATACATTATTACTCCTAATGATAGTTGCGTGTTTACCTACGACCATGAAAGAACTGACCAATTAAGCGAATATCATGTAAAATATGAAGCGAGATCGAAAATATCACGCCAAAGCCTTTCTTAATTCAAGGTTCTTCGATAATCGTGGTGCGATTTATTATGTAGTTATTCCGCCGGGCCAAACTGTTAACAAGGAATATTATTTGAGTGTTACGCGTCATTTGTGTTAAACTATTCGCAACAACAGGCCACACAACACTTCGGCACCGCGATAATATAAAGTCTCATACTGGAATGATTCTTCAACACCATTTAGCATAAAATTCGACTCACAGTATTGTACAACAACCACAAAAAATTGGCATAAGTATTTTGAACGTCATTATATTGATTTGTAAGAATAAATAAAGATTTTGCATTTTCTAATAAAAGTCACATTTTCACTTGAATCAAATTGTAAAACTTTACAACACAGTGAAGGAGCGTTTTTTTATATAGCTTCGAAATATTATGTATAAATATTTTTATATTAGTCTACATATTACAGAGGCGTAACATTAAAGAATTTTTCTTCTTTCGTTTGGAGATTTATGAAAAAGAAATATTATTTATGAACCTACTTCTAAAATTCCCAGAAATTTGTTTTTATAAATATGTTCGTTGTTCTGTAAAGGCAGGCATTAAGTGTACGTATGATATTTTAAATGCTGCTGCTATTCTTTTGCTTAAAGTTGAGAAAGAAACGTGTTGGAATGTGGCCATTCCAGTTTTCTTTTTTTTTGCTGCTGCTTTTCTTTCTCTCACAATTTAATCTGAAAGCCAAAAAAAAAAAAATAATAAATAAAAGAAACTTGCTTAACCAAATCAACATTCTTGTGTTGTCCTAAAGACAGACATTACAGATATAAAAAGCTTTAACAAAAAACAACTTTTCTTTACCGCAACATTGTTGTACGAAAATATTGAAATTTTTAGCAAAATTTTTAAGTTCTTTAGCGCCTCCTAGTTTTTGTTTAAAGAAGACGCACGCTACAAATGGAGACATATTGTTTTTTATTTTATATTTATTCTACGTTGTAAGTTATAGTTAGCTTAAATGTTAGCATTTTAATGCGCTCGGGCGCCAAAACTTAATTATTATTAATTAACCTCTTGCAAAAATTCCCTTTGCCTGCCCTGCTGTTTTCCATCAGTTCTAGTGATATACTGTCAGTTGTATTTATAAATTTCACAAATTGCTTAATTTAACATAGGCAAATATATTATTTTATTATTTTTATACTAACAAACATGACAAAATACCAAAATAAATAAAATTCAGAACTAAATACACAATATACATTTAAATAAATATACATTTTTTTATGTATTTATGGCGTCTGTTTGGTATATGTCTGTGTTTTTGAAATACTTTTAATTTGAAATATATGTAGGCACGTTTTTTTTTTATTCTTTTCTAATGTGATAAATTTATATTCATATGATTTTGTCAAATTATTTTTGCTATTTATGTTTTGTAGTTTGCTTACCCAGAATAATAGCCATTTACTGTGTTGTGTTTTTTTAGAATAATTAAATTACAGGAAAAGGTCAGGACGAATGAATGATCTATATTCATAACTGGCTTGATAAATAAAGAAATTATGGTCACTATTTATCTCGGATCAGCTATTTGCTATGCGACATTCTGTTTCATTTGGAAAGCCTAAAAGGTTTTCTACGATATTTTTGCATAATGATGTTTTTAAAAAACTATATTTAAATCTTAATAATATCAAAAACTGTTATCATTTTAAAAACAAATATCATAATAAATTGAATTATACAAAAATGATAATGTAAAACAATAAAAGCAATTAACATAAATGTTATTAAATTATAAAAAATATTTCTTAACAAAACATAAAAATTAATTAGCAATTTAAACACAAACTACTTTAAAAGAAGAAAAGAAAAACAACAACAAAAGGTATAAAAATTCATAGTTATTTTAAATTCAATTATTTTAATAAAATCTTAATAAACCAAAACGAAATATGTTAATTGTCAAAAATTTGTGAATGTAGGGGATTAAGATGATGGCAAATGGCATTTTCTTTGGCTTCAGAGATAAGACACAAAGTCTGGCAAAGTCTAGAAAACTGCCACGCCTCAAAAAAAATAAAAAAAAAAATCATCAGCGTAAATGATCAGAACGCGTATCATGTTAAACATTTACGAAAAAAAAAAGCTAAAATATTTATGCCATTTTTATTTAGCATACACAATGATACATGACATGCCAATTAATACAATGTGATAAATTTCTAAACTGTTTTAGTGTTTAACGAAACCAAAAACAAACACTAAAAAAAATACAAAAAGAAACTCGATACAAAAACCTCGAAATAAATATTTAAAAAAAACAACAAAAATTTTTAAAAATTTACCTTAAGAGACTTGATGTCTTCCAAAAAATTCAAAATTCATGATCATCATCAAAAAAAAAAAAAAAAAAAAAATAAAAATAAAAAAAAAATAAATAAATAAAACGCGGTATGTGCCTTCGATTGATTTGACTACGAAACCGGTTTTCCATTTGATTTGACTTATTTCTACAGAGTGAGATCATTTTGAAAGCTGATTTTGTCAATGAATAACAACAGATAAAATACAAACATGTGTACATTCCATACCATTCCATTCAAATGAAGCAATGAAGACAAAAAATAAATAAAAAATATTTTCCCACTGTCATAATCTAACATTTAACCAGTTCAAAAAAATACTATATGGCATACCTGACACAGCACACAGCTACACTTCCATATTACACACACACACACACACACACACATGCTCACTCCTTAGGTTCATTATGAAATTGATGTGATGGTTTTTGCTTTGTGAGTCTTTATGTTGTTAGTTAGCTTAAGGTAAGTTGTTTTCAACTAATGCTAATGCGCATGCGCATCGTCGTGATAACTTTGAACTTCAGCCGACAAACAGTTTGAGATACATACTACATACCAAAAAGTCCAACCAATAACAACAACAACAGCAGCAGCAGCAACCACCACATCAACTCACTAAAATCTTAGTGGAAATTTTTGTTTTATTATTTTCTCACCGTAAGTAGTTTGTATGTGATTTTGTTGTTGTTGTTGGTGTTTTTTTTTTCATCTTGATCTTCTTTTGTTAATCGTTTAACTGCATATTTTCACCCTACACCAACACCGTTACATGATTATATTATTAGTTACAAATGATGTTTGCAATAGCCAGAAGAATTTAAGATTTAGTTTAGATCTGCTTACAGCGTGTGATTATTGTAAATATTACAAAAGAATTTTAATCATTATTAGACGCTGTCTTTCAAAAGTTGAAAGAGTCTCAAATAATTTTTGATTTGCATAACCCCGTTCTACAAAATTTAATTTTATATGTCCACATTCAGAAAGATGGGCAAGATATAAAATACACGTGTATCCCACTCTATCTGGATTAATTTGTATGTATGCGCAAAAGGCAATTTTATATTTAACAAACAAAATTAATCATACCACCCGTATTCCACACAATATTTTTTTTTTATTGCCTTTATCAAAATCCCATACATGAAAGGATTCCCGGATATGAATTTGTATGTTGATATAGAGAAGAACAGATACATACAGTCAGTGTCAGTTAATAATCGGTTTTTAAATATGCCGATATAAAAAATTGGTATTAGTGAGAAAAATACAATTGTCGAAAAAAATTGAAAAATGCTAAAATAAATATCTAAAGTGTAAGGGCCGTATGCAATAAAATTAAGGTGTACTTCAAGTAGACTTTATTGTATGTTTTATATACAAGATTGCATACGGCCCTAAGTGTTTAATCTATACTAATATTATAAAGAGGTAATGTGTGTTTGTTTGTTTGTTTGTTTGTTTGTAGGAGGTAATCTCCGAAACTACCCATCTGATATTCCTGAAATTTTCACAGAGTCTTACTGGGGATATGGGAAGTGCTATAGGCTATAACTTTTTAAATATTTTTAGAGGGCGTGGCACCTACCACACAAAGTAAATTTTTAATATCATACACATATATTGAGTATTATGACAGGGAGAGCTTTGCAAATTTGTGTGAGGTCACCTATTGTTAATATTAGTAGCTGCGCCGAAAATGGGCGCGATACCTCCCATACAAGTAATAATTCAATATTGTATATCTCGAGTACTGTGATAGAGAGAGCTTTTTCAAATTTGTCTGGTGTCACCTATTATTAATGTGAGTAGTCAGACCAATAGGCAATGCACCTGCCATACAAATTAAATATAAAATGCCATATATCTGCCATACCATTATAGTGAGAGTCTTGGGACTTTGTGTGAGCCCATAAGTTATTCATGTGATTAGTTAGACAAAAAATGGGCGTGATCGGAGCAGTGGGCGTGGCACCGCCCGTACAAAGTAAATATCTGATATCATATAACTGGTTTACTAAAAAAGGGAAGCTTTGACACTTTGCACGACACCATCAGATCTTAGTATGAGTAGTCGGATAAAAAATTGGCGGGTTCACACCAATGGGCGTGGCACTCCCCATGCAAAGTAACTATTTAATGTCATATATCTGGAGTGCTGTACAAGAGAGGGTTTTGTGGCTTTGCATGAGCCCATAGGTTCTTTGTATGATCAGTCGAACAAAAAATGGGCGTAATCGTAGCAGTGGGCGTAGCATCATGCAAATTAGGTATCTAATATCATATAAATGGTGTTCTATAAAAGGCAAAGACTCGACATTTTGCACGAGTCCGTCAGATATTAATGTGAGTAGCCCAATAAAAATTTGGCGGGGTGGGATTAGTGGGCGTGGCACCTCCTATATAAATTATATGAAGTATTACGAAAGCAACAGTCTTTTGTTAAGTACATTAGTTATCAATGTGATTGTCGTGGAAAATATATCGCCAAAATCAAAAATTCGCCAAAACCGAAAATTGCAATAAATAAAAATCGCCCAAAAAAATCTTCAAAATCAAAAATGGGCAAGATCAAAAATCGCTAAAAAGAAAAACTGCCAAATGATATTCTAAGTTCAAGGCCAATAGTTAAGTGTTGCCAGATCTAATTTTGATAATCCATCTTCTTCTCATGGGCAACTACATGGACCTTGCTCCAGGATAGGAACGAGAAAAAACTGATAATTGTTGTACCGAATGAAAAAACAAACAAAATTGTATATCAGCAAGGATTCAAAAAAAAAAAAATCTATGCTAATAATCTATACTAGCATAATAAAGAGGTAATGTGTGTTTGTTTGTTTGTAGGGGGAAATCTCCGTAACTACTCCTCCGATCTTCCTGAAATTTTCACAGAGTCTTACTGCGGATATGGGAAGTGCTACAGGCTGTAGTATTTTTAATGGACGTGGCACCTCCCATACAAAGTAAATTTTTAATATCATATATATTAAGTACTATGATAGAGAAAGCTTTGCAAATTTGTCTCAGGTCATCTATTATTAACGTGAGTAGTCAGACAAAAAAAATGGGAGGGATTTTACAAGTGCACGTGGCACACCTTCACAAACTTAGTATTAAATGTGATATATCTGAATTACCTTATTAGTGAGAGCTTTGGGACTTTGCGTGAGCCCTCTCATAACGTTTCGTGGGAAGGTGTAGCGAAGCACACCGTGTTACATCTAGTAAGATATAAATAATTGGTTCGGTGTTAATCCTGCAACTGTGATGTATCGTTTAAAGTATGTAAAACCTATTTAACAGGCGTTCATTTATATTCGTTTTTCCGTTATTTCAGAAAGTAATAACAGAAAAACATGCAATTAAAGTAACTTTATTGCAAATAATCTAACCCATAAACACATAGTTTTAATTAAAACCCATTCTTAGCTTAAGCATATGAGTTTTGAATCTGTGCGTGACTTTGCATGACTATTTTAAAACTAATCTGTGGTCACAACAAGTATGGACCAAGTTTCAGGTTGATTGGATGAGGGGAAATGGGGTTTAAATCGTTTCGTGACTGTGCGTGACTATGCGTGACTGTCTTTAAATTAATACTTGGTGACAACAAGTCCGCGGACCAAGTTTAAGATTGTGACTGCATGTGACTATCTTAAAATTAATCTTTGGCCACAAAAACCCTATGAACAAAGTTTCACATCGATCGGATGAAGGGAAGTGAGGTTTTAATCTCTCCGTGACTGTGTGTGACTATGCGCGACTGTGCGTGACGGTGTCAAAGTTAATCTTTTCTCACCGCAAGTCTATCGACCAAGTTTCAGATCGATCGGATAAGCGAAATGGGTTTAAAAGCACTCCGTGACTGTGCGTGATTAATCTATAGTCACAACAAGATTATGGGCCAAGTTTCACATCAATTGGATGAGGGGGAATTAGGTTGCCCCGTGACAGACAGACAGACAGACAGAGAGTATGAGTTAAAAGAAAGACTAAAAATAATACAAATTAATAAATGTGGACAATAAGTTTGTAAAAAAAAAATTATTTTGTTGCAATAGATGAAAATGGGGCGCAAAGGTAAAAGTACTACTAACGAACAGAAAAAACTTATTTTTCACTACGAAAAAGAAAAAAATTACAAAACAAATTTCCGAAATTCTTCATATGACGGCAAATACAGTTTTTTTTTTTTGAAAATGCTATAAAAAAAAACTACTGAATATTATCTCAAATTTCTTTTTTTATTTGAAAGTACAATTCTTTCGGTTAATAATGGAAAATAATTTCATTCAAATGGCTGCCTCGGCTGGCCATGCAGTAGCCTACACGATCGGTCCAATTTTTAAGCACAAACGATATCAGCTCTGCGGCTGATAATGCGATCTTCAAAAACAGGGCGCAAAACATCGAGTGTAGCTTCGGCTGTGTAGCATGAAGCACCGTCCTGTTGAAACCAACTATTGCCAATATCCTCCTCTTCAATTTTTTTGAGCAAAAATTCGTTCAACATGGCCCGAAACGATCGCCATTGACTGTAACGGCCACTCCTTGCTCATTTTCGAAGAAAAATGGCCCAATTATGCCTCTGGACCAAAATCCGCACCAAACAGTGACTCGTTTTGGGTGTATCGACTTTTCAATGTATGCGTGCGGGTTTTCTGTGCCCCAAATGCGACAGTTTTGCTTGTTTACATACCCGCCAAGATCAAAATGAGCTTCGTCTGAAAAGATGATTTTTTTTGGCAAAATCGGCATCTTCTGTAAGTCGATCGCAGGCCCACTTAGCGAAGCGAAAACGCATTGGATGGTCACTTGGCTTCAACTCCTGAACCAATTGGACTTTGTATGGCGTCATACCAAAGTCTTTATGCAAAATTCGTCTCAATGATGCCTTCGAAATGTTCAATTCTTGAGAACGACGGTGAATTGAGGTTGATGGCGCTTCACGCGCACTTTCTGCCACAGCAGCAATATTCTCGGATGTACTCACTGTTTTTGGCTTTTCACGCTTTGGTTTATCGATGAGGATGCCAGTTTCTTTCACTTTTTTCACGAGATAACGAACATACGGAGCTGACGGTGCTTATCTTCTTCCAAAATCCGTACGCAATTTTCGCACACATTCTGCAACATTAGCATGATTTTCAAAGTAATGTCGCAATATTTCGCAGCGTTGCTCAAGCGTACGCACAACCATATTCGTTCAGCGGAAGGATAAAACTAATTATCTGTCGAATCAGACATGAGCTAAGTGTTACCATTCACGAAATAAGCACTAGTTGAAAAAAAAAAAACGTTAGATGGCGGATCCTTTACAAACATGAAGGAAGAATACACTTCATGAAGCAGACAGCCAAGCCTAAGAAACTTAGTGGGCGCGAAGAGAATTTTATTGTTCGGAAAAGTAAAGACAACCCGCGTTTAAGTGCACCAAAAATAGTCATTGAGGTTTTAAGTGAGTTCGTGAAACAATTATCAGAATCTACCACCCGAAGAACTGTAAGCGCAATCGAAAAGCTCGTTTAAGTTTCGCCATAAATTTGGGGGGATGAAGTTATTTTTGTGGATGAAAGCAAATACAATACCCAGACATCAATCCGATGAGTACCTATGGGATGAGTTAGACCGACGCATCTCAAACACACAATAACTTCTACATCTGAGCTAAAATCAAGGCTTCAAGATGAATGGGACCGTATCCCGGTAGATTATACAGCCAACTAGCATGGTCAAAAACATGTCAAATCGCCTAAGAGAAGTTGTTTAACAAAATGGTTAGCCTACAAATTATTTTTAAAATGATATCTTTATGTTTAGTAAGTGAAAACCGAAAATTATTGAATACTTGAATTAATATAATTTTATTTTTTTATATAAAAATGTAAATTTTTTAGTACTTAATTTTTTAGTACTTGTTAATAAATACAAAAAAATTAAATAAAAAAAACAAATATGAGTTAAGGAACTCCCCTTGAATATATGCCACAAATAAAATCGAATATCAATGACACTGACTGTATATACTTTTCTTTTGAGTATTAACATATATATTTACAAATCTTCTAATATTAAATTATGTATTGTACATAAAAAATAATAAAAGTAATTGTCGTTTCCAAAAAAAGAATTAAATTCATTAAATTATTATGATGAAATTTAATTACTAAGAAATTTTGGATATTTATTGTAGCGTTTATAAAGGGTTTTTAAACAGGGACGCTACAAAAGCAGAAAGACACGGACAGCAAACGACGCCATATTTCTTGCCGCTCTTTTGACAATTCTCTTCAGTAAGGTTTGCCATTTCATGAAGGAAAGATATACGAGCCAACAACGAGTCGAAATTATTAAAATTTACTACCGAAATTCGGAGTCAGCGGCCTCAACGTTAAGAGCGCTTCGTCCAATTTATGGTCGTCATAATCGTCCTAGCAGATGAACAATTGAGCGTCTAGTCGAAAAATTTGAATCCGCAGGCACAGTACAAAATGTTCAGTTGAAGAAAGCCCAAATGTGTCTCCAACACGTCGTTCTCAAGCGTTGGGCATCTCTGCGACGTCGTTGTGGCGAATTTTGCGAAAAGATCTTGGCCTACATCCTTACAAGATCAAATTGACGCAAGAACTGAAGCCGCTTGACCACCAGAAGCGTCGTATGTTCGTGAATTGGGCTGAGCAACAACTTGAAAATGATTCGGATTTTCATCGAAAAATCATCTTCAGCGATGAGGCTCATTTCTGGCTGAATGGCTTCGTCAATGAACAAAATATGCGTTATTGGTCAGACAGCAATTCACACGTACTCCATGAGTCATCATTGCATCCCGAAAAAATTACGGTTTGGTGCGTTTTATGGGCCGGCGGCGTCATTGGGCCGTACTTCTTCCGTAATGATCAAGACCGGCACGTTACTGTGAATGGGAATCGCTACCGTTCAATGATAACTGAATATTTTTGGGCCCAATTGGATGATATGGACTTGGAGGACATGTGGTTAAAACAGGACGGCGCCACAAGCCACACAGCGAATGTCACAATCAGTTTATTGGAAACCAAGTTTGGAGAACGTGTTATCTCACGAAATGGTCCAGTCGATTGGCCGCCTCGGTCGTGCGATTTGACGCCGTTGGACTATTTCATGTGGGGCTACGTTAAGTCTATGGTCTATGCCAACAAGCCAGCGACGATTGATGAACTTCGGCCGATTTATGCTTGAAAACTGTCGAGAATTGGGTTCACCGTCTGGACTTCTGCAAGCGTGCCGGCGGTGGCCATGCAAAAGAGATCGATTTCCGTACATAATGGCATCGAACATACTTTCACAGGAATAAAGAATTTCATTGATATCCAAAACCGTTTTTATTTTATTTAAAAAAAACTTTTGTAGCGCTCTTATTGAAAAACCCTTTATGAGTACGTATTTGTTTCGCGACAAAGCAACCAACAGTATTCTGACAATATGTGTCTTAGTTATTTCTCTTTATACCCACATTCCATATCTTCTATTTCTTGGTGAAAGCGTCCTAATTTCGATGGAAAAAGTCTAAATGGTTGTGAGGGAAGTGATAAATGATATGGTGACTCCCATCTCTTCGCAGCTATCAATCGTTTCCTTAATAGTGCCCTGCATTATTTACTATTTAAAGTTCTTAAAATGAGTTGCCTGCCTCAATTTTCGCATCAGAAAATTTTGGAAAAATTTATTTCAACATCTTATATGATATAATTTCTTTATTCATTGTTCGTATATAGCTTCAGATCGGATCAAGTTTTATGTGCGAATCAGGTAATATTACATCATCAGGTTTAACCAACGATATGTGGTCTGTAATGAATTCACCTATCACCAAGTTTAAACGTGTCTTTCATTCAAAATTTTGGTGCATGTAAAGCGGTTGCTCTAGATATTTCTGTTCGATCGCGTGTACATTGATATTACGGTGCGTTGATATCAAAGCTTATTGCATTTCGATTGACATCTCTCGATATACATAAATCGAGTTTTCTCAGAGACCGCACAATACGTGTTGTTATTGATGGGGTCGCACCCAATGAGTTTCAGTTTAGTTCAGGGGTACACCAAGGTTCCGTTCTCTCTCCTTCTATTTTCCTTATCTTCGTGAACGACCTTCTTAGTCAAACTTTTAATTCTATATACTCTTTCGGCGATGACAACAACATTTGTCATTAATTTTCCTTCAGTTGTATGACAGCCCTTTGAAGTTTGGAGGGGTGGGGGGCAAAGGGCGGCAAATAAATGACATACTTAATCAAGACCTGTTAAAAATTCCCGAGTAGGGTAAAGCGAATAGGATTGATTTTAATGCGCTGAAGACTCAATGTTTTTTTTCGAATCATCAGGCCATGGATTCAAGAATGTCATCTGCAAATATTGGTGGTGTAGGTATTGGGGAATCGGAAACTCTTGATGTTCTGGGCATGAGAATTCTATGATGTTGCTTGGAACGAGCATTTATTTCAAGTATCGAAAAAAGCGTTCAAGTGCCTTGGTTTTCTAAAACGGTGCAAAAATTACTTCACTTCTTCTGATCACTTGCTTAAAATCTATATCACTTACATCCGACCGCAAATATATGGGCAGGAGGTTCAAAGCCTCTTTTGGAGCTAATGGAATGAGGGGAAAGGAGGGCATTGATGCTCATTAATCACAATAGGTTATCCAAGTCTATTGACTCATTGGAATATCGTCGGAATGTGGTTTGAGTAGCGCTGTTCCTTAGATATTAACATGGGAAATGTTGCTCTGAGATTAGCGAACCCATTCCAAGTACCTGAGTTTCAGTTCGTCCTTCCCGCTTCTCTAGTAGATCACATCCATTTGTAGTCTATTGTACAGTTGACCGCACAACGCATTGCAGAGAATATTCGTTATCAGTCGAACTAGCCGTATGTGGAATAAACTCCCCGCACAGGTCTTTCCCGACACTTACAATCTAATAAAATTAAAGTCAAATATCCACAAACACTACTCCCTCTCTCCTCCTTCCCAAAACCTATTTTCCTGAACTCAACACAATGCACTACATATGTAGGGGGCATCCCTGAGTGTTGGTTAATTAAAAAAGCACTACTGCCGCTTTCCTCCTTCCCATAACCAGTTAATACAGTTAATACAATAGCGCGACAACTTTAAGAACATAACAGACTCTCCATTTGGTGCTGATTGTAATTTTTGGCATCTAAATTTATTTTCATGTTTTCGTTGGTCTCCCGCTTTAAGGTGCTGTATGCATTCGGAACAGATGGGTATATATCTGTAACAGTACGTCCTTTAGACCCGGTGTAAATGAGTCAATAAAAAGTCTCCGCTCATCTCACAGTAGAAACTTGTATTGCATTATTTTCGTACATAGTGAAATTTCCTATTAATTGGAGAAGCCAATGTCGCGCATCAAATCATTAAAATTGGCTTGCGCCGCGAAATGAGGAATTGCAGAGGCAAGTTCACTAGCTGAAGGTATAAATTTCGAAAGAAATGGTTGCCTGATCGATTGTGCTGCAATTGGAATTTCATTGTGTGTAGAAATTTGTTCGAAAACGGCAGCATTTGAACTTTCTTGCACTTTAATAACGGAATCAATATCAGTATATTTAATTTGATTGCGATAGCATTTACATTCAACAGTTTTTATGGAAAAAAAAAAATAGAAAAATTATGTAGCATGTCCAGTTCGTCGCAGCCAAATTGTGGGTCGGATATAACTAATTTTATGTTATTGTACTCTTAATGATAAATTAATGTAAAAAAGTAAGAAAATTATAGTCTGCCCAGACCGATTATAGAGACTCGTAGGCGACTACCCGTAATATTATCAATCGGATTCAACAGACCAAGACCTATACCAGAAAGCCAAGATCACGTCGAAAAAATGGATTTATGAACCCAAACTTAGCAAAAGAAATAGGTAAAGATTTTAAACAAAATATAAGTCTACCTGAACGTGGATAATAAAAAAAAACATAATGTATCAGCTGCATACGTGCATAGTCAAAAAAAAAAATCAAGTTGAGATCATTTCAAGTTATAAAAGTTCAAAACAGTGATGATAAAGTGGATAGAAGAGACAAAACGAGAGCGAGAAAGTTGTTAACATCAAGCAAATCCTCGGTGTTCAAGTTTATACGGCCCATGTTAGATGTCGTGTAGAGAAGACATTGAAATATAAAAAAGTTGACAAATTTGCCAAAAAAAATTTTAGGTGGGAAGCCATATGTAGCTGTGGACTTCATACCAAACCGTACGTGCTACATGGCATTTTAAGCAAAAATTTTTATATAAAGGAATGTCTACAAAAACGTTTGTTACCCCTGTATAAACAACATTCAACTCCACCCTTATTCTGGCCAGATTTGGCTACAATGCAAATCTGTACCAAAATTGTGCAACCCACCAAACTGTCCTGAGCTTCAACCAATTGAAAAATTTTGGGCTCAAGGGAAGCGAATTTTACGAAAAACATCCAAAGTTGTTGTTGGCGAAAAAAAAAATTATTACTTGTTGGACCAAAACAGTCAAAAAGTTGGAGAAAGAGGTATGCAATTTCTAATGAGGGGCTTGTAGGCAACAGTGAGAAAAAATGTAAGACCACCGATCGAAGATAAATTTTTTTTTATATATTTTAAGACATCATACTTTTATTCTCATTATGTGATACGAATATCAAATTTTGTGTTTGTTGTTTAAAAAATATGAATAAAATAATATGTAAAATTTTTTCATAAGAATTCTTTATCTATATCAGGGGTGGCCAACAAAAACAGTTGAAAATCGATGCCAAGTCTTCTCTCAGAGGTTCTAAAGAGCAAAGAGCATTCTACAACTTACTGAGTTAAGCACTGTTTAGTGTAATTTTTTTTTTTATGTGTAAACATCTATACGCGCAGGGGGGCAAATTTCTAATTCACAATACAATCACAAAAACAGCGTAATATGTGAGCGTAAGATCTTACGCGTAACATGTGAGCATTGAGACAAATCGGTGTGACATGATTGTTTGGTGAAAAAATTATGATATGTAATAACCTTTTTGTCGCTGTTTTCTGCATTTTATTTATTACCAGATGTTTACACATCTCTCCTGTGATCGGACTCACATGATTTTTGATGTGTAAACATCTATACGCGCAGGGGGGTAAATTTCTATTTCACAATACAATCACAATAACAGCGTAACTCATATCGGTGTGAGCTGAAGCAGATAACGCTGTGTGACTTATGATTGTATTGGTGAAAAAATTTTTATATAAAATTGTTTTTTATGCCACTTTTTTAAAAGCGTCATCTATATATCACTTATATACGTTTATATTAGGATATTTTTAACGTTTTACAGCAAACGGTTGTTGAATTAGCTAAAACAGTTTTTGCTATAAGTGATACATAAATGACGCTTTCTGTTTGATTTTAAAAAATGACATAAAAAAATCTTTAATTACTAGATGTTTACACATCTTCCCAATAATCGGACTCACATGATTTTTTTTTTTTTGTATCAATATTTCAAATGTACGAATACTTCTACTTATGATATTTTTCTATTTTTATGTATTTTGCCTATAGAAAATTTGTTAAAGATAATAAACTTTGAATATATTTGAAAAATCTATAATATAAATAGGCTAGGCGATTTCTTGTTACCGATGTTTTGTTCTACCGTTTTATCCCGATTTTGACCGGGAGTATATTATTTGAAAGGTATTTCTTTTTAGTTGTTCCCCAGATTTACAGATTTTTTAATTTGTTCCTTTATTTTGAGTAAATTGCATTTAAAGTAGTTACTAACACATACATAAAATTATACATATGCTATGTGTGTGTTTATTAAAGTTGTTAATGTATTTGATAATGAGTTTGTTATCTTCATTCACAATAAAAAAAAACGAAAAAAGTGTTGGTTTGTGAATTGGCTAAGTTGAGAGATAAAGTTGCCTAGAAATTGCACTCGAGTTTCGAGCGCTGGAATCTGCTAGTACTAATAAATAACTTAATAATTTTTAGAAAAAAAAATTCAGCTTAGTCAATTTTCTCTTATTTTTTCGTAACATGACAGTTTTAATTTTATATTTATGGATACTTCTTCTAGCAATTGCATTAAACTATTAATATCATATAACATCAGTACACTAATACCCCGATTTGCATCGTTAATTGGGACCGAAAAAACAGGACGCAATGCGAAACAACGCAAATCGAATTACTTTTCTTCATGTATTTGTATGAAGTTTTCTTTAATTCGTTCCAGAAGAACATTTTTAGAAAAGTTAAAAATTTTTACTATAAATAAATGAATGCATGTATATATTTTTTAACATTTATTGCAACAAAAAGATACCGTAAAGTAAAAAATAAATTAAAGCCAATTCATACATGTAAAAAATCAACCCAAACATAAAATTAATTCAATTAATTAAATTTTGAAATAATTTTTGTTACTTTAAAACAGTTGTCACATCAGGGTTTTTATTCGATAGCTGTCTATCTTTTTGAAAAGAATGGTCTATCTTTTGTTGAATTTGAACTGTATGTGTGTATATATTTGACCAAAAGCTAATAAAATGGGAATCCCCTTTGTATGCACAAATAAGAAAACGACGCAAATCGAAGCATTAACGACGCAATTCAAAGCCACAATTTATTTTTGCGTCGCAAAACAAAACATAAGCGATGCAATTCGAGGCCACTCAATTTTTTTTTTAGACGATGCAAATCGAATCAACCCAAATCCGGGCGACGCAAATCGAGGTTTTATTGTACTTAAATCATTGTAGACAAGAGTGATGTGACCCTATAATTTGTAGCCATTTTTTTTCTAATGTCAGCTTTAACGGAATTCGAGCTAACATTTTGTACTCAAACCTTAATCAAAATTAAACTTAGTTATACATCAGTTTCGTAACTTTGGACAATGCAGTTGACGGTAGCAACAACCTGCTAGACTAAGATGTTAATAAACTTTTTGAGCATTGTGTAGCTCTAATTTCTAATACGCATTTTTTTGGTATTTAGTTTTCAGTTTCAAACATTATCAAGGTAAATTTTCAAAACAAACAACATTCCAAACATTCCATCAATTTATTGTTGGTACATTTTTACACATACAACATATTCGTAAAAATGTTTTATTTTTTTTAATGATTTGTTACATAACTGAAGTTATACAAATACTTTTACAACACTCACGCATTCCATTATCAGTTCAAAAATCATGCCACACATAGAGTCATTTGTAATAAATATTTTTGTTTCTATTTTTTCTATATTTATCGGCGGCAGTTTATTATACAAAATACAAAGAGATTTAGTTAGGTATTTTATGTAAATGTGTGTATGTGTGTAAAAATATTTAAATAAATAATAAATATTTACAACAGGTTTGTGTTGTTTATATGTATGAAGTTGCATACGCATTTTATAATTCTCTTGGGTTTTGTATGCGATAACACTGGGAAACTTGAAATCATTTTGTCGGTACGAGTAATATTTATTCATTAAAAGTTCATGAGAAAAACGGTATCGAAATGTTAGACCAGCTTTCAATCAAAAAAAAAAAAACTAATTATTTGTAGTATAGAGGAGTTATTTGTATATTATGTTGGATTAAAGTGATCTGTGCACGATATTTTTAGACGATATAGCGGTGTCTTTATACGTATATATATGTATATATGTTTTAAAATTTAAAATTCATATGGATATACAGTATGGGACAAAATTGTTCACGAAGTTATTAAAAATATATATATATATATATATATATATATATATGTAATGAAAATACTTAAAGTTTCAACTTGGCAACTCCCTAAAACTACTAAATGGCATTATAAAATTGATCAGTATACAATGGCAACTACTTTTCAGAAGTACCGTTAGTTTTTATTTTAATACAAAGTGAACATTAAAACCACGTTTGTGAACAATATTGACCCTGAGTTAACTTTTTATAAAAAAATTTATAAAATTTAAAGTTGTATTTGTGGATTTTTCTTTTAAAGTGAGTAAATTACTTAAAAATAAAATTTAAAAAATATACATGAAAAAATATAAATAATTCATTTCTACTTAGCTTTTTCATGATGGCCAAGGCTAAAGCAGCACTTTTAAAACAAAGCGTTATAAATAATTTAAAAGAAGGAGTCTCATATCGCGAGCTCGCAAAAAAATATGACGTATCAGTGGGATATATGTGTAAAATAAAAAAAACAAAGTAATTTGCATATCATAAGCAATCAAGCAGGTCGTCCAAAAAAACTTTCGCCAGCAGATTCTCGCGAAGCTAGGTGATTAATCGTTACTGGTGCAGTCAATACAGCGGTTGAGGTCCAGAAAATACTGAACGAAGAGTATTATTTAGATGTTAGCACCAAAACCGTTCAGAGAAGTTTGAGATCCAGTGGATTAGCAGCCAGAACAAAGATCAAAAAACCACTTTTAAGTGAAAATAACCACAAAAAACGATTGGAGTTTGCAAAGAAGTATGAAAAATTCACTTTTGAAGATTGGATGCGTGTAACGTGGTCAGATGAAACAAAAATTAATAGAATCGGGTCAGACGGACGGCAGTAGAACGAATAAAGGAACGATATATTTGCCAGACGTTAAAATTTGGAGGGGCTCATTGATGGCTTGGGGTTGTTTTCGAGGAAACCAGCTTGGCGTACTCCGCCGAATCAGAGGCAAAATGTGTGCCAAGGACTACATAACCATCCTCGAAGACTCTTTCTTTCCAAGTTTGGATATATTCGGCTTAGAACCAGGACAGGATGACATCTTTATGCAGGACAATGATCCCAAGCATACCCCAAAGATAACTAAGCGGTGGTTTGAAGAAAATGGGATCAAGATTTTGGATTGACCTCCCCAGTCGCCAGACATGAACCCGATAGAACATCTCTGGTCCACTTTAAAAAGCAAGATTTTTGCCCAGAGAGACCCGTCTAACACCGTAGATGACCTTTGGGAGCGTGCTGTTGAAGCTTGGGAAAAAATTGATCCGGAAATGCTTATAAATCTGGTAAAAAGTATGCCAAAAAGGTTAAAGGCAGTTAAGAAAGCAAAAGGAGGACACACCAAATATTAAGACACAAAAACTACGAGTTCTCTAATTTCGGTCATAAATGTTCACACTTGTAACTCTAAATCAATATCGATTTAAACATTATGAAATTAGATTTTTGTGTTTTTTTATTATTTTTAAGTTCTTCAGAATTAATTTATGTAATATAGTTAAAAAAAAATTAAAATAAATATGAATAAACGCAAATATCTGCCATATTTTGTCAATAGTAATAAATTTTTAGAACAATTTTGTCTCTAACTGTACTTGCGTGAGTGTAATTTCTTGTTTTGTCCTTATAAGTTATTTAGTGGGATACGTATATAATACTGTTATGTAAAATACTACTTAGACAAGATACTGGTCAAAAAAATTTCAAAAATCCTAGTTTTCATAATACTTGGGATGTAAGTTATCGAAATCAAACGCCGTGGGTTTCGATAACTTACATCCCAAGTTTATCAAGATCATTTTGCCATTAATATTGCCTTATATAACACACCTATTTAACACCATTATTACATCAAGTTCTTTCGCTATTAAATGGAAATATGCAAAAATAATACCTATTCCAAAATCGAAAACGGAGTATCGCCCAATAGCTATATTAAGCTTTCTATTAAAAGTAATGGAAAAACTACTACATCTACAAATGAGCAATTATATAAACGAAAATCAACTAATGTCTGACAAGCAGTCCGGATTTCGTTCTAACCACAGTTGTACTACAGCTTTGGTTAATGTAACCGAGAACATAAGACGTGAACTTGACTGTGGTAACATAAACTTTTTGGTACTTCTCGACCATTCAAAGGCGTTCGATACAGTAAACCATCAAACACTATGTATGAAACTAAAACACTTTTTTAACTTTTCATCCACTTCTACGCAGCTTTTACATTCATACCTCACAAATCGGACTCAATCTGTATACGTTAGTAATTCGACCTCAAGACCTGTAACACTCACGAGAGGCGTACCTCAAGGATCGATTCTGGGTCCACTTCGTTTTTCCATCTATGCCAATGATTTGCCACAACAACTATCTCACTGCAAAATACACATGTATGCGGACGACGTTCAGCTGTATCTGAGTAGTCCAGTAAGCTCCATAGAAGAAAATGTTGAAAAGCTAAACTATGACCTTAATAAAATACATTTTTGGGCCACTGCAAATGGACTTTGTCTCAACCCGCATAAATCAAAATGTTTGATTATTCATAAAAAAACTTTTCAGCCTGTTCTTGAACATGATATACTAATAAACCATCAGAAAATCGAGATTGTAAAAAAGGTAAAAAATCTTGGAATAGTTTTCAATAACAACTTGACTTGCTCAAGCCACGTAGATACACTTGTGGTTCAAACGTATATAAAGCTAAGATCGCTTTGGGTAACTCAGTATTTTACGCCGTTAAGAGTAAGACATCTTCTTGCAAAGGCATACTTAATTCCTGGTCTACTTTATGGCTGTGAACTTTTTGGCAACTGCGACTACGCCAGCAAGAAAAAGCTAAATATTTTGTACAACAATATTGTTAGATATGTTTATGGACTGAAGAAACGTGATAGCGTTTCGACTTTCTCAAAAAGTCTTTATGGAGTCTCATTCGATAACCTTATTAATATAAGGGTTTTAATGTTTTTGCACAAAATTATTTACACTGAGAAACCCCTATATCTTTATGATCAAATACAGTTTGCTAGATCCAGAAGGGGCAAAAAACTTATTATTTCTATGCGTCGATGCCTTGTGTCAGAATGGCAATTTTTCATAAACGCCACACGTCTTTGGAATGCAATTCCACACAACCAACAATTAGTTAGCAACGCGATACATTTTAAGAAATTTTTGTTTAGTTACTTTGTTTAAATATATTTAATTTTCATTTTTTTTTTAAATTCATGAATTTTAATAATTTCTTGTATTTATTTTACTTAATTTTAAATAACTTATAATTATTTTTTTTATTGTATTTTAATTTTGTGGCGAATTTTTGAACGATGAAAATCCTGTACTTTAATTATAAGACATGTCTTGTTGTACAGGAAATTAATAAAGAAATAAAATTAAAAAATTAAAAATACTGCATTTCATAAAACTGTTTTACGAAATACTAGATTTCACAATACTGTTTTGCAAAATACTGTGAAGTAAAAAAGATGGTTTACAAAATTCATTTTATTAAAAATAACTTCAACAAAAGTAAATAATTTTCAAAAATTAACAAAAACATTTAACATAAAATAAATTTCAATGCATTTCATAAACTTAAATTAGTAGAAGATTTTTTGCAATTCGCTTTAAGTAGCCTGTATGGCTTAATTCACACCTTTTTCTTATAACTATTTTGATGTTTGTGTACGCTTTTCTTTTCTTGAAATTTATGTAACGTCTTTCTCCATTCGCGCGTTTTGAAATGGTATTTTCAGCTACCACGACCTCATTACCCAACTGACTGATAAGGTGGTATAATCCTGACTTTCTATCTATAATCCTTTCTTTCAGTCTTCTATGCCAAGCTTCCACTTTATTTTGAGTTCTTGGATAGGATTTATTACTGTCATCGTAAACCGACCAAAAGGTTTCAGGATACTTTGGGTGATATGAGCCCTTGACGTAGTTTTTTTCAAACCACTTGCACAGTTTAAGCAAATCTTCATCTTCAAAAGTACTGCCAAGACTACAGTAGTAGATACTTTGAGATGTCACTAGATTGCACAACAGCTAAAGGCTTTCAGCATTCTCAATTTTAATGCAAAATCTTCATCGTTACCATATTTTCGACTCAATCTGTAATGCATATATATGTTAATGCTATAATGAATTAATTGTACTATATTATACTACCTCTCTTTTTGAACTCACCGCCATATTATTTGGCTGAAATGGAAAAAACATCCTTGAGTTTGTGCTCTTGGGAAGCACCTACCTACGCAATACCTACTTCAAAATCGCTTACAATTTCGGTAGGACTTAGATCACTTCCATACTTTTCGCCGATCTTTAATAGCTCCTTAAAAAATGTAGTGTATATTAGGGGTATAACTTTTGAACAATTTTTTAAATTATCAAAAAATATCTATCCATGCCATATAGACCATGAAAATCTATGATGAAAAGTGGGGTCACTTTTACGCGGGCGTTAAAAAAGTTCCCCCCCAAATCACTTTGAAGTTTAGTATTTGGATTTTTTTTTGTTTATTAAAAATCCTTATTGTAAAAACACAAACCATTCATTTATATTTTTATGCTCTTTCACAAATAAGACTTATACCACCAATTATAATACATCCAAACAGTTAAAAGTAGGTTAAAATAACACGGAAACTCTTTTTTTGAACAAAATGGAACCAACCTCAGAATCCCAACTGTTTACTTTTATTTTCATTTGTTTACAGTTTCGCTAAGACAGAGAGGTTCTCTATCCCATATTCTCGTTGTCAGTGCGTAGTGACATTTAAGTTTATAAAATGTGTCATAGAAGTGGTTTAATTTGTAACCGGAAAAATTCGGAAATAAGGACCCAAAATTTTGGTAAATTTCAAAAGATTCGGGAAGTTCAAAATATCGAATACCCACTATGTGAATTAAACCAAGTGCCCAAACAGAAAATAGTTATTGGAAGATTTAATGCGTTGCTTAAACTAGAAAAATCAAAAATAAATAGATGTGAAATTGTATCTCAACTATCCGATTTGTGTATTAAGTTAAATATTCCCAAAATGGCTATGACTTCTATATATAGAAAAGTAAATAAGCTGAATTTTTTTTATCAAAAAACTCAAAAGCATCCAAAGTCCAATGAGTTTGAAAACGATTTTGATATTTTCAAGCAAACTTTTGAACCAATATCCGAAACAAGCTCACAACGAAATCTCTCCGACTCAGATTCAGTATCGATTTTCGACAATGATGGTGATGACGATTACACGCCACCTTCAAGACTTAAAGCAAATAAGCGGTCAATAAAACCAGCTATTACTTTAGTAAACAATGCTAAAGTAAGTACCAAAAAAGCAGCTAAAATGCTGCAAGGAACTAGCTGAATCAGGGGTCAACATCTCAACTCCATCCCAACCAACAATTTATAAGGCAGTAATTAAATCTGCGGAAAAAAGATAGAGATTCTAAAAGAAACTTTAAAAAACGAAAATTGGTGCGTTCATTTCGATGGGAAGAAAATTGGAAAAAAGGAAATACAGGTTATTATGCTTAAGAACCAATTTCTGGAAATAAAGCTAGGTGGTTTAGTACTGGAGAATGGAAAAGCGTGAAATATTTTTAATGGCATCAGAGAAACTCTAGAAAAATTTGAGGTACTGAAGTATATAAAAATGATAATTTCTGATACAACCAGTATCAATACTGGTAAAAGAAACGGTGTTGTTAAGCTACTGCAGAACTATTTTGAAGCAATGTCTTTGCCTCCACCTCAGTACATTGGATGTCAGCACCATGTTTTAGATCTTGTTCTAAGACATGTTATGGATGCTTCGTTAGATGGAAAAAGTACTTCTCCAAATATTGCTTACGATTTCGTTGGCGAATTGGTAAACAACTATGCCCAGTTGAAACAAATATACCAATAAAATGAGGAACGAATAAAAATTGAAAATATAAAGTGGCGAGACGCCATGCAATATTTGTACGAATTAGGTAAAGCTTTTAGATATTTCATTGAGGAGAAAAAATTCGAATTCATAAATTTTAAAACAATACAGCCGCTAAGTAATGCAAGATCGAATTCCAGAGCAATACTTGCAATTCTAGCATTTATGCTTTTTCCGAAATATCGTGAAAAGTTATACAGAGTATGCGAATTTATATGTGGAGCCTGGTATAACGTTTGGTTTTCTGACCACTGCTTTAATGAAATTGATTTAAAATCTTTAAAGCAATCACTGGAACAATTTACACATGCTCGGGAATGCTTTCTTAAACATTGGGTGAGAGAAGACTTTAAAATTCACAAACAACAACGAAGTAACATTTGCGCGGAACGTGGAATCAAACTTGTGCAAGATATTTTTCAACTTTGCAAAACAACACGCACTTTGAACTTAAAGTTTATTTCCTTCAACAAAGATAATTTGTAGTATCTGAAGTTAATATATAGTACATGAGTGGTATGTATGGTATTTAAAAAATAAAAATTCGATTATCATTTTTTGGCAGCTTTTAGAAAAAAACGGTTTGGGGGGAGGTTTTTTATCCAAATTGATCTCAAAAAACTGTTTTCTTGATATACACATCAGTGGCCACCTTGTCGTGATAGGTATTTTTTTTTTTGTTAAACCCCTAGTGTACATGGATGTCGATTTTTTCGTCATTAGACAGAATGCTAATGGCACTATTTCGCCTTCTACTCTACCATATACTGAGAATAATTGCCGCATAAATGGTGGAGCAACGTCCAATATTTCGTCTATAATGCCGGCAATCACTGTTTTGAAGCAATTTTATAGATGTTTGCGTGGCTATAACTATCATATAGTCATTATCTGTCATTACCTCAGACTGAATAAACATCTCTCTATCCACAACATACAAATTAAGAGGAATGTCTATGTCTTCAATATTCTCCGGTTCTTTCAAAACGCAATCTTTTTTCCTGAGCATTTTGAGCATTTTTGGATGGTAAAAAATCTCGACTGTTTTCACTTGTCTACACTATTGACTCTTGAATTATTTGACTTGGTGTCAAAAACGATCTTTTTGCAAGTGTCTTAACCATATTATTGGTTTTGCAATATTCAAGTCGATAGCAATGGGTTCAAGTGTGTGCTGGTTTGGGTACTTCACAATTACCACATTATCATTAACAATCTCTGTTACAATATGAGATTTACACATATGCACTTTACGTTGTGCACAAGCCCAATTACAAGTGCCTGAATTATAATTTCTCTCCAAGTATCCATCAATACATAACTTCTGATTTCCTTTGTTTGATTTAATAATCAGCCCAATTCTAAACAAAAATTCCGCATGAAATTTCTAACTTCTCCCTTTTCCCCTATTATGAGTAAAAATTCCTTCGGAAAAAAAATTTCCCTTGTAAAATAGAGTTTATTTAAAAATGTAAGTATTTTGATAAAACAAAATTTAAATAAAAAAAATTAATATTTTACTAATCTTGTAGGCTGAAGACCACAAATAAAGCCAAACTTCAACTTTTAACTTTAGTGAGAGCCAATTCAGGCATTGATTGTGTTTTCCATAGATTCAGCGCGCAATTGACTTCTAGCAATCCTTTAGCCATTTCGTTGTTGTTGTTCTACAACACCAATTTCCTCCACGAGTGCTCGCATCATAGCTATGCTATTAATTTTTTATTTAATTTTTCTTTTGCACACAAAAAAAAATAGAAAATTAATTGTCAATAAGCAAAACAACTGGCTTCGAAATTCGATAATGCCACTTATAAATTTTTTTGTTCACGCGGAATGTATAATTGGAGGATTTTTTCCTCGAGAAAAGTATTTTCCGTGGGAAAGAAATTCCTTGAGAATATTCGTAATTGGGCTGAATATTAACTTTTGACATTATTAATTATTCACAAAACAACAATTTCAACAAAAAGACAAGATTATTAAACAAACTTTTGATTTGATTAACTACACGTGGGTATCAACACGTTCAATGCTGCTTGCAATATCAAAAATTTGGCTATGATAACAACAACACAAGTGACCTGATAACATCTGCAATGAGATCAGCTGTTATTAATATATGTTGATTACATTAGAACTGTCTTTTGGTTTTGTTATGGTTTATTTTAATAATCATATCGTCAGGTTATTATTGGTTTGCGCCATAATCATAGGTTTTCCTGCAGACATGGCGCAAACCAATAATAAGCTGACGATATATAAATTGAGATAAATTTTACTTCATTATTACAGTGAAGGTTTTTGTAAAAATAAAGTAAATGAGCACATGCTTCTTTGTTTTATTTTTACAAAAATTTTCGCCGCCCAGTAAAAAAGGATTTTGCAAAACAGTATTACGAAAAGCAGGATTTTGAAAACAGGATTTTGTTATACATAGGATTTCGAACCGATCCCCTATTTAGTGTATAGTGGTTGTTATTCAAACTGAGAGATGGTATAGTCAATTTGCAATTTTAGAAAAGGTATTTAACAGTTATATATCGCCAATTTTTTATTTTGAAATTATAAATTTACTGTAGGCCATTTTATCATTATTTTAGTGGTATAATTAAAGTTTGAATCCATTAAGCGGTAGCTTAATATATCAGCATTTATGTAAAAAGTACAAAACATTAGGCGCAAACAAAACTGGAACACTTAATGAAAATACAAAAAGAAATCTTTCTTCATTAGCGTTTTCTGTCACAAATTTTAATCGAAGTTTCTTTATGAGTCGGATGTTTAAAACATTTACATATTGAATTAAACCGTGATTTATGTTTCTAAAATGTGTTGACAATGGGAACGAACTTCCGTGAGCTTATAATGCGCCACCGCACAGTGGGGCCTTTTGACTTTTTTCGTTGCAAAAATCATAACTTTTAAACTGATTAAGATATTTTAAAAGTTATAAATGATTATGAAAGTTGACTTCTTTACCTTTAAAATGAGTGCTGGCGGAGGCTGCGAGGTGCACAGGTTCAATATTATTTTGCTAATCTTACATGTTGCAAATATAAAGATAATGTGCTGAAATTTGAAACTTAAGGTGTTTTTAACCCAACGACGAACCCCATTTAAATTTTTTAGAATAGGCCCATGTTTAGATCTAGTCTCCATACACATTTCCTTAAAAATTGGTTTTAATACCATTGAATGTATAAAATGTTATTCTACTGCGATGAAATTTGAATCATAAGGGTTTATTAGGCCAGTGCCGAGATGTACAAAAAAATCGTTCTACGTTTGGGCCTAGTCCCCGTACGAATTTTCTTCAAAATTTGGTTAAAATGCCACAAAATATGCCAAATTTGCTAAGTTCTGTATTATATTTAAAAAATTTACAAAAATATGCAAAAAAAACCCTGTAAAACCACTCAAAGGACCTATAATTTTACAATACATATTGTTTAAATCCGAAAGTATAAAAAAAATACCACTCTATTATAACATATTAAACTCATATTAAATTTTTAATTATTACTACAGATACACATTTTTGAAATATATTAAATATTAATATATTAATGCTATATATATACTATATATCAGTGGTTTTCTAGAATAATCGCGTATGTCATAAAACCAAAATGTTCAGGGGAGCCAAAAACGTCATTTTCGAAATTATTAGCTCGATATAAAGTTTTTAGAGCTTTTTATTTAACAGTCCTGTAGATATGGGCAATAAATATATTATATAAAATTTTGAGTCATAAATCTTCAGAGGAATAGATCCTAGAGAAGGACGAAAAAAGAATAGGTAAATAACACTTAAAGTGTGTGCAGATAAAACACCTTATATCGACAAACGTCGTTTTCTTTGAAAAATAAAACTACCAATGCAACCACCCATGTAGACATAAGTTGTTGTTGCTTAAAAAATGGATTTTTTTTGTTCGTCAACAAAAAGTTAACGGGACTTAGGATGAGAATATAACAACGTATCAAGAATAATAGTGACAAAAAATAACAGAAATAAACACACAATTATTTATAAGTGGTTATAAACTGAAATATAATCTAAAATTATTTTGCATTTTTTTTTTTTATTAATAACAACGTATGACGCTATGTGTCGTTTTCTGATAAAAAAAATTTGTCAGCGATCAAACGTGGGTTGACATACGTCGATAGTGCTGCAAATTAATTTAATTAACATTTAAGTTACGTCGTTATTTAAAGAAAAAACTCAGAAATGGTCAATTTTTTTTTTTTTTTTAAATTTAACACATGTAAAGAGCGCTCAAAATTAATATATTTGGCATCGTTAACTCAAAACTGACAAAAATGAACATACGCGGTTATTCCAGAAAACCACAGATATATGCTATAATATAGATATGCTGTACTTTTTACCAAAATATTTTTTGGTCTCCTATTGCGTCAAATGCCAACTGGCCTCAGCACGGAAATGTAGGTCAATATTTATCAGTCATCAGCACAATAACACTAAGCACAAAACATTCTATTTACTTTATTTTATTATGCTGAATTTAGTAACCGCTAAAAAATACCTGTCGTATTTATATAGCGCTAGAGGATTTTCGTTGTTTTAAATTTAGCGAAAAGTTTCTAATTGTTGCAAAATACATACATTGTAAATTTTCGACCTTTAAAAAATAATTCAGGTAGTACAAGCAATTTTTTTTATTTTTTTTTATTTTTGAAGTAAATTTCTTGTTATATTGAATTCATTAACAGAATTTGAACACTGAAAATTTTGGGCCTCTTAAAAATAATTCAGGTAGCGCAAGCAGATTTTTTATTATGCTCAATTCATTAACAAAATTTTGATGATCATTGCCGTCCAGAATTTGTAGTTTTTACTATTGTCAATACAGAAAAATTACAAAACATTAACAATTTTCTTAAAAACACTTCGTCATCCTATCAAAATCAAAATATAATATGAAAAAAGTTAAAATTTCTGTTTTCAAGCACCAAAAAAAATCGTGAAAAATGATATAAAAATCTACAAAAATTGGATAATATTTGGTATTTTATAGCCTTTAAAGTAAGCCATATAACTATAAAATCGATTAATTTTTCACTGAGTTATGCCAAAACACGTCCGCCAATCTATCCTGTGTATGTCACGATGTTTTTACAACTTTATGGTTGTTGTGTGCACACTGGTAAGTATATGCAGCCAAGTTTACTTCAATTAGTTAGAGTATTGTATTACACTGTGGAACAAATTCAGGTTAGCAAAAGTCAGGTCCATTCTGAGAGTGAGGGGTGAAAGTAGAGGTTAAATTAGAAGACCCGTATCGCGGCGTTTGTTTATGTTAGTTCGAATTTTTTTTAAATCGACCTTCGAGCTTTGCAGTCAAATGCCGATTTTTAGCATATTGTTTATATGGTTTTTTGGCTATAACTCGTCGACTAATTGATATTTTTCCAATCTGTAAAAGCCAAATTATTGCTAGAGACCTGTGCCAAAACATTAAATTTTTTAAAAAATTGATTTAGAAAATTTTTGTGGTGCTTAGAAGCAAAATGTTTGAAAATTTATTTTTTTTTTCATGCTTTTTGAAAATATTTCCCACAAAACTAAGTATTTTTTGCTTTCTGTTTGATCTATAATATGCTTCTCAGTTTCTTCAATAAATTCCATTTGAAAAGAAAACAATCATAATACAAAACTTGCGTTTTCCAGCTTAATATTAATTTACTTCTCATTTTTTATGTACCAATTTTGTTCAGTGTTGGTTTTGAAGAAACATTGAAAAAGAAATTATAAACATATGGAAAAAAAATATATTTTTGAAATGTTAGTTATGAAAAGTTTTAAGTAAAAAAATTAAATAAATTAACTTAATGATTTGGTCAGTTGCCGTTTAGCAGGCGGCTGTGGATCAATATCACTGCTCTCTCTAATATCTTGGTCATCGTCATCATCATCAGAAAGGTCGATAATTTCGTCCAACAGATATTCTGGTATTTCATCTATGTCTTCCCCTTCTTCCACTTTTTCCTCGTCTTCCTCTTCTTCAAAGGTGTTTTTATACCACCAACAAATTTCAGCGAGTATTGCATCTGGAGATTTCTTTCCTCTGTACCTGAAACGAAAATAGTTTTCAATCGTTAACATGTTTAAGTTGTGCACTCTGACAAAGATATTAGAAAAATCTAGGAATTCAAAATATGCACACTCTATAGTTACCTTATTTCAAATGGAAGCGTAGTTTGGTGATAACGTTCGCCTTGCTCATCAGATTCAGTTGGCAACTGTTGCGCGAGTTGATCAAGATGTTGATGCAAAAGATGAATTTTGTACGACATATTAACCCCAATTTCATCGAAAGCTGCCAACATGTTTGCAAAGGATTGCCTGCAGTTGTCTTTGCGTTCTTTACCCAAAAGTCCTTTAATCACTGCTTTCGATGCGAGCCATTTAATTCTCGGTCTGTCAGAACTTGGTCAAAATCTTGACGACCCATTAGTTTCCGTATGTCGGGACCTTTAACAACCCCTTCCTGAATTTTGGCGTTACTTAATCTTGGGAAAATATCTTTTAAGCGGTTGAATACTGCTGGTCTTTTTGCGATACATTTCAAACAAATTTTTAGCAATGCCAAGTTTAATGTGGAGCAACAGCAACAAAATTTTAATTTCAGGAACAAGACTTTCGTGCAGCCTATTGTCTTTACGCCATTTCCGCCCAATGCGACTATTCCAGTTATGCTGTTTGTACTGGTTTCTTCCTTTAATACCTTCTCCGTATCGTGAATCCCCATCGCACAAAAAACATGGATATTTTGGACGGCCAGATGCTGTTAAGCCTGTAATCAATGAAACTATTTTGAGGTCGCAGCAAATGCGCCGCAGGTGTTCGTTATACTTCCAGAATGTGTTTCAAATTATCGAAATTTTCACTAGAGTCAGAGCTATACGCAATCGGAACAGAAGGCATTCTATTTGTCTTGTGCAAAACTTTTAAGCTGATTAGAGAACTATCGATGAATAAATGCCAATCATCTTTTTTATAGGTCAACCCTATCGCCTCCATTAACTTTTCAATATCGTTGCAATAAGCGAAATTTTTTGCATCATTCACATTGAAGAACTTTTCTAACTCTTTTTGGCGTTTTCGATATGCTGTTAGTTTGGTACCTTTCGCCAGCAAATTATTTCCTTTCAAAAATGAAGCCAGTAGTTCTGATTTTTTCTGAGTCAAACACAAATTTGCAACAATTCCATCCAATTGGTTTTGTGTGACTAGGATTGGGTCCTTTGATGTTTCATAGGATGTACCTTCAATAGGGTCGTATTCTGAGAAGAAATCCATGGAAGTAGCAGCGGCGGTTGTAGTACTGATATCTGTTTGAAGATCAATACTTCGGTATGTTGGTACTGGAACGAATTCTGAGTGCGGTAATGGTAATTGGACACTTGGCACTGCTACATAAGTTTTATTCTTTGCTTTCCTTCTATTCAAAGTTTTATGGTACTTGATACATCCATACCAATTTTCTTCTTGATGCGGGCTGTTGTCTAACCACATCATTGGTATACCAAAAGGCATAGCCTTCTTCTTTTCACTTTTCCATTTCATAAGAGTTGAATAGCAATTAAAGCAAACTTTTTTAGGGGCATAGTTTAAGTCAGTGATAAACTCTTGCGAGAAATATTGTTTATAGGATTCCAAAAAAAAATATCACTCTCATTGCCACATTTCTCATCGCTTGCTATGAAACGCCCACAAACATTACAAAAATGGTCCATTTTACATTTTGGTTCCGACATTTTTAATACAATATATATTATACAATGTTTTTTTTTTGTTATTTTTATGAAACTGATGCACTTAGCTTAAATCACTCACAAAATTAAATAAGTTCCAAAAGAATTAATAGCGAATTTTATCACGACCGAGCGAAAATTAAAAGACATCAGCTGCGGCTGAGTTTCGAGTCTTAATCTGAATCTTTATTTTTGAAATTAGTTCGCTTGTACGAAATAAAAAAAATCGCTACCTGTGCGGTGGTTGAAAACAAAAAAGTTGTTTTACTAATTCCAAATTCTTGGAACTTTCCTTTTTAATTACTTCTACCTAAATCGCTATTTATTTAATGGTTTTGGGATTTTTAACGCAAATTATCGACTAAGACCATTTTCTTTTCAAATGAAATTTATTGAAGAAACTGAGAAGCATATTATAGATCAAACAGAGAGCAGAAAAAACTTAGTTTTGTGGAAAATATTTTCAATATTCTTTAAAAAAAAATAATGTTTCCAACATTTTGCTTCATAAGCACCATAAAAATTTTCTAAATCATATTATGGATCAAACAGAAAGCAAAAAAGACTTAGTTTTGTGGAAAATATTTTCAAAAAGCATGAAAAAATAATGTTTCCAACATTTTGATTCATAAGCACCACAAAAATTTTCTAAATAAATTTTTTAAAAAATTTTAGTTGTTGCACAGGTCTCGAACAATAATTTGGCTTTCACAGATTGAACAAATATCGATCAGTTGACGAGTTATAGCCAAAAAACCATATAAACAATATGTTGAAAATCGGCATTTGACTGCAAAGTTCGAAGGTCGATTAAAAAAAAATTCGAACTAACATAAACAAACGCCGCGATTCGGGTCTTCTAATTTAGCCTCTATTTTCACCCCTCACTCTCAGAATCGACCTAACTTTTGCTAACCTGAATTTGTTCCACAGTGTTATTGAACCATTTTAGGTAATATCTAATTGCATATATTTAAAAAAATTTAGTTATATTCTATCAAATTAGAAAAAACTACCAAAATATAGTATATTTGAAAAACTGAGACTGTAGAAACAGTAAACGACCAAATAGCATCATTTTAATTTTATTTTAAACAAAATAAAAGTACGTTTAAAACGGCGCCAAAAGCATTGTACTCGGTTAACTACCTTGCCTACAATATGATTTGAAAGAGGATATTTTTCACAAAATTTCGCGCCTTTTTCTAAAAGCTAAAAAATTCCAACTTTGCGGAGCTGTATCATCCATAATTTTTATCCGATTTTAAAACTGTTTATTTATTCTTAATCTGAGAGAAGTCCTCTATCGTTTGCATTCATTGATTTTACTGAATGCTTTTATAAAATTTTTTATTTTTGTCATGTTATTTGGGGAAAGGCGTCACTGTGCACCGTAAGAATGGAAAAACCATAAGAGAAATTGGAAGTCCGTTAAACTCGACCATTCGACCATTCATAATACCGTTAAACTCGATAAATAGTTGCAAGATGTTGCAAACATGAACGTTTATATAACAAACTCGGAGATATCGATGAAAAAGATGTAGAAAATTGTTGTAATTATATCAAAATATATGAACATGACTACGAATGATATACTAAAAAGCTGCATACAAATGAAACAAGGAGAATGGATGGCAAATGAAATTCGAGAACTTCGACTGACACGAAACAAACACAAAAATTTAAATTATGAAATCTATTGGGAATTGAACAAAGAGATCCAAACTGCGACCCGTTCTGCAAAAAATTAACTATTAAACCCTCAATGCCGGAAATCGCATACTTACACGATTATTTTTACTAGCAGATTCCAGCCCTCGAAATTCGAGTGCAAATTCTAGGAAATTTTATTTTTTCATTAAATAAAGACATTAACATATTTAATAAGCACACACATAGCTTGTATAATTTTATGTATGTGTTAGTAGCAACTTTAAATGCAATTTACTCAAAATGAAGGAAAAAATTTTAAAATCTGTAAATCTGCAAAACCGCTGAAAAGAAATACCTTTCAAATAATATATGTTTGGTCAAAATCGCGATAAAACGGTAGAACAAAACATCGGTCACAAGAAATCGCCTAGCCTATTAATATTATAGATTTGCACAAAAACTAAAGGAAGCAGCCTGAGTATATAAAAGGACATCGGTAGCAATTCTGTTTGACGACAATACTGAGGCTGTATTCAAGATGGCAGATATCAAACGCATTTGGAAAGATAAGAAACTATTTACTGATGACAAAAGAACGATTTAAGATTGTAAAGCAGAGACCCCTATATTTGGAACACCAATCACTAGATGTGAATGGGAATACGCAATAAACTAGCTAAAGGATTAAAAGACTTTAAGTCTAGATAATCTCCCCTACGAAAGTTTGAAACCCAATAATGTGACACTCTGTAACTACATTTACGATACAGGCTTAAATTAACATTTATTACCGTGCCGGAGAAGAACAATGCAAGAAGGAGCGATGAATAAAGACTGATTAGCCCATTGTGCTAAAATATTTCTAAGAATAATACACACGAGAATATGCGCCAAGCTCGAAGTAGCTAGGGCAGAATCACAATTTAGCCTCAAGGAAGGAATGGGTACTTGAGAAGGGGTACCTGGTGTTCAGGTACTTATTAAAAACTGTAGGGATGTCCAGAGAGATGCCTTCCTCAGCCTTATTGACGATGAGAAAGACTTCGATACTGTTCAACATGACAAGCTTATGGAAACCGTAACCTCCATTGGAATTGACAAGAAGCAAAGATGATGTATAAAAAATCTCTTCAAAAATAAACTCAGTGAAGAAATTGCCATCTGCAAAAGAGTAAGACAGCGGTGTATACTATCGTCCTTGCTTTTTGACGCATACATATATTCCGAATATCAATTGAAGAAGAGAGAATAGGAGTAAAAGTAAATGGAATGTTTATCAATAAAACACATACTGACGACATCACGTCATTGTCAAGCACCATAATCGGCCAACATAAGTTCCTCGACAAACTTACCAGTGTAAGGGAACCACATGGTCTGAGAATCAACATTAGAATGAGAAATACCATCAGCAGGAAACATTTACATGACAGCAAGACCCTAAAAATAAGAAAAACGGGCATAGAACGGGTGAAAAATATTAGATATCAAAGGAAATAAGATGTCGCATAAAGATGGCGGGACATGCATTGTTTAAATACAGCAAGATATTTTCCAGTCATGATATTAATCTTAAAAGAAAACCACGGTTTATCAAGTGCTATATGTTGTCCGTCTTATTATATGCGGTGGAAGTATGGACAATTAAAGCAACGCATCCCAAATAGTAAAGTACTGAGGAGAATGAACCTGGCCGACGACTAAATAACATTATGAAAAATAGAAAAATTTCGTATTTAAGACATATAATGAGAAAAGATAAATGCAAATTTCTTCAAGAAACTTCTTAAAGATGATATTGATGGAATATGCGCGAGAGGCAGAAGAGAACTTGCCTGGTTGAAAAATATTTAAGACTGGATGGGCTATCGTGGTGAACAAAGCCTCTTAATTTTACCAAAAATAGGTTAATTAATTAATTTCTGAACTGCTACATAATTTGTTAGCTTGAACTTAGACTGTATGATTTCAAAACAGCTCTGGCTATTTTTGAATCGTTAGCCCACGCCGCAACTCGAATGCTGCTGGATTTTTCTGATCTTCCTAAAGTTGGAATATTACTTCTGTAAAGCTTTATTATAATCTCGAACCTAATATTTATATTTGGCAATTTGCTAAAATAAAACACGGCCCTTATTTGGGTTTCTTCGTTTTCTTTTATCGCACTGTATCAGAAAAAGATTTAGCATGTCCATTTTTTGTTGGTTTTTTCTTGAGCGTTAAAACAAGTATATGTAAATCTATATATATATATTAATCAAACGCTGTGTGTTGGACGATCTAAAACTCGAGAACTGCTTCACTGGTTTACAAACCAATGTATGCTTTGGAAAGCTCTACTTTCACTGATGGTTTAAAAGGAAAGAACATCGAAAAATATCAACGCATGTGCGTTTTACGCTCAATTTTGTGATGGTGCGTTTTTCCCATATAAAATGCGTGAAATCATAATGGAATTTATTTTTATTTCTTTAAATGGAAGGTACGGTAATAAGGTAAGCGCTATGAATTATTACGCGTATCGATTAATTTTTCGACATTTTGCTTCGCCATAAGTTTTTGCATCAATACATTGTTGATATGTGTGCAAAAATTGAAACTGAACATTTAAATTACATCATATATAAACAAACAAAACTATGTTCAGAAGAATACATTCATGTGCGTAATACTATAAACAATGATGTGGATCCTAATGATATTGGCAATACGGTGATTTTACCACGCAATGTGTTATGTGCGGTAATTATGGAAGACCTGATTTTTTATAACTTTTACGTTCAATCCGGTCAAGGTCAAGAGCCAACATCCCGACAAGACCGACTGCACGTGCATTTAAGCAAAAGATGAAATCGTTAATATTGATAAAATTAAAAATATTTGGTGGAGTGCGTTGCTGAGTGTATTCGATTGAATAGCAAAAGAGAGGATAACTGTACGCTCACATTTTGACTTGGATGGTTGATAAAATGGCACCAGATCAAATTGATACCGTTATATCAGCAACAATTCTTTATACTGAAATTGCTCCTGCATTGCATGAAATTGTTACCAGAAACATGATTCGTTGACCAAGCGGTACTTTGAGTATGAATATGGAAAGTATAAAAAAAATTGTCCACAAATTATTTCGCAAATTGCAACAGTTAGGAAAGCTTGTTATAGATGATGCAATTTTCCAAGGTATTGCTATGAATATATTTTTTTTTAGTTTAGAAAAATGCTTTTTAAAATTAAATTAGTTAAATATAAAAATCAAGGTTCAGAAAATACACACATGAAACACACAATGTTCTGTTCAAAAGCAGCCAACACATATCTTTATTTTCATATCAATTATGTGCGTTTCTAAATTTTCTACGGTGCCCAACACAACCATGACTGTGTTCGTTTTAATATTTCGTTATTTACACGAACATTTTTGTATCACATACTTTTTGTTTCAATCACACATAAAGCACACATTTTTGAGTGTTGCTTTATTTGAAGTTCATGTTCTGGTACGTGTACTGAAAAAAAAACACAGAACATGTACAATAAACAGGTTCGAGTTCAGTTATATTTTAAATCGTGTTGTGGCTCGTGGAGTAAGAATAAACAGAACATGTACAATAAACAGGTTCGAGTTCAGTTATATTTTAAGTCGTGTTGTGGCTCGTGTAGTGAGAAAAAACAGAACATGTACAATTAACAGGTTCGAGTTCAGTTATATTTTAAACACGACTTAAAATATAACTGAACTCGAACCTGTTTATTGTACATGTTCTGTTTTTTCTTACTACACGAGCCACAACACGACTTAAAATATAACTGAACTCGAACCTGTTTATTGTACATGTTCTGTGTTTTTTTCAGTACACGTACCAGAACAAGAACTTCAAATAAAGCAACACTCAAAAATGTGTGTGATTGAAACAAAAAGTATGTGATACAAAAATGTTCGTGTAAATAACGCAATATTAAAACGAACACAGTCATGGTTGTGTTGGGCACCGAGGAAAATTTAAAAACAAACATAATTGGTATGAAAATAAAAATATGTGTGTGTTGGTCTAAGTTATGTTTGTTTACATATATGTACGAGTTTTTTATTCAGTGTGTGTTTTTTTCTGAACTCTGATAAAAATAGAGACATTATTTTTTAGAAACCTTTTCACTAGCAGATTCCAGCAACGAGGAGATTTCTACCTCGATGTCATGGTTTGAAAGAAATTTTTTTTAATTGGTAAGAAATATTACCTTTCCACTTTTTTGTATACTTAAAGGGTACATATTGATTAGTGTTTCCACCGAGTTTCAGAAAAAAAAATGGGCGGCCATTTTTTCCCAGCCCATTAAATTTGGGTAAATTTTGGAGATAATTGTTTTAATTTTCCACATAAAAATATAGTAAAATATATATTTAATTTTATTTAAACAATGGATTTGTATTCCTCATATAAATTGCTTCAAATTGATACTAAAATTTTAACCATAATTTCTCAAGTTATTGCAGTTTTTCATATTAGTGGCAAATCCATGATGGTCAAAATTTGTTAAAAAAGAGCATTTTTCAAATGTCCATATCTCGGCCAAAAATGGGCATAATTAAATTCAAATTTAGATATGAGGGTTTCATCACCACAAGTTTCAGCGGTAATTAAAAAAAAAAATTTTTTACTATGGAGCAACAAATTTTTCGAATATTGGGTGATTTGACATGGAATGACCTTGCACTCTCTATAATGTTGTCGTATTATTTTTATCTACGAAAAAGGAGAGAAACTCTAAATATCAATTTTGTTGTTTTGAAAAACTAGCTTCCATACGTCACAGTCGTTGTTTATTTTTTTTTATCATTCTTTGAATTGAACAAAAGAGACTAAAATATGAATTTCTTTTCAGTAACGAACAAAAGAGAAACCAATTTTTTTTAAATATTTCATTAGTATTTACATATTTTTTTTTACAGATCAATTTTTTTTTTACTTATTACGTATCATAACATCTTGTGAAGGATTTATTTAATTTTTTTATACCCTCCGCTCCAGTGTGCAGAGGGTATATAAGTATATAAGTTTGTCATTCCGTTTGTAATAATTAGAAAAAAAATTTTGGACCCCATAAAATGTATATATTTGTGATCCTTATAACAACCGGAGTTGATATAGCGATGTCCGTCTGTCCGCCTGTCTGTCTGTCCGTCTGTCCGTCTGTCCGTCTGTGGAAATCACGATGACGGCATCAATCGGGCAGCTAGGGTGCTCGTTGACATAGAAAATGATTTACTAACATCCTGAAAAGTTTGCTATTTAAAATCGTCCAAATCGGTCAATTAGCGCACGAGATTTGAATGAAGAACTAAAAAAAGTCTTGAAAAAATATAATTTTCTATGTTGTTCTTGTCACGATCACGCCCTGAATAGTGTAGCTACAGTGATCGTTTTCAGTGAGAATGATTCACCAAATTCATGGAAAGATTTCTGTCTCAAAAATCATTAAAATCGGAGGAACATGTCCAGGGAAATCTCTGAAAAATTAAAAAAAAAAATGAAAAATATGATGTTTCTATATTGTTCTTGTTGTTATTCTAAATGTTGTGTTGTTGTCATAGCTGGACTTGATGTTTTTGTGGTCATTGTGGTAATAATATAATAAAAACTATCCCTTTGTACATTTTTTTATTAACTCTGGTAGAAAAATTTTAAAGTTTCCATTGTTTTGGCATCACTCTAAAAATTTGTTAGATCATTTCTATTATTACCACGATCCAAAATCTTTTCGACAAGCAGACACTACGAGTTAATATAAAGGGAGTAAAAATTCACCAACATCTAAAGCAAATAATGCTAAAATACCTAGTTGTTAATAAAAAAAAAAACAATGTAAATATAGCAAAAAAAAAAATTTTATGTATAAATTTATTTATAAATTTATATAAACATATTTAATAATACAAATAATATACATATATTATATATGTATATCCATAACAACTGCATGTTAGAAATAAGTCGGTATATTATTTTATTTACATACAATTCTGCAATATTTTGTTGTGGGGAAAATACATTTATTTTGCATTAACAGAGTGTCACTTCATTTTGCTCAGCGTGACTATGCCGCAGCAGATGGCGCCACAATTTTTGTTCTAATTAGCTTTGCAATAGTTATTTCTATTTTAACATGAATGTTAATATTTTCAACTGGATATCATACAGAACAATGTTAAGAGTATACACGGGCTGGTCTTTTATTTCATACGTATTTTCATTATTCTTTTACAAATATGAACATAAGTTTGGCATATTAACTGTTTGTTGCCTTTACAAAAAAATAGAGTTACCGGGTTCATCAATGAGTTTTTTGCTTTCAAAACAGTTCTACATAGTTATATACATAGAATTATTATTCTGCTTTACCTACAAAATATCTGATTGCGATTATATCTAATTTTTAAAAATTGTTTATAATTACTAAAGCATTATTATTCACATAAATACAAAATTGCACTTTTTAAATTTTCCAAATTTAAGAAAATATCAATTCTAAAAACTGGAAGTAAAAAATTTCCAATTATAAATTACAATTAATTGAATTTCAGAAAATCATATCAAAATGTCGGAAATTATAATTTTAAATTTAGAAGACATCAATTGCATCTTTAATATATAAATTTTATTCGTTAAACACAAATTGAAATTCCAAAAAAAAAAAAAAAACACCAAATACCTATGTTTACATTTAAAAAATTTTTACATTTAAAAAAAAAATACTGACATTCAGGAGAAATTAATAGCTTTTCAGTATCACGATTTAGTAACTTCTTTTAACGATAGTCGAATCGTTAAAAAAAGAAAATTGCAAAATTATCAGTAAAATTTTTAAACGATAATCGCTATTGTTAAAGTCAGCTGTTGTTGTTATCTAAACGACAACCATTTTTGTGTTGTTTATTCAATCGATAAAAACTTAAATATTTAGGTTGAAATTTCGTCATACATAAATAAAAATCATAAAATAGTGAAAATATTTTGCTTTAATTAAAAAACTTTTTTATATAAATAAAAAAATTAAAGAGCATATTCAATTCATTATTTCATTTTCAAATAAATACACAGAAATATTAGTAAAAAAATAAAGATATTAAACATAAACATAAAATCATCCTGTCAAACACGAAGTAATTTGTTTTTTTCTATTCTTCTTTGTGTTTTAGCTTATTTTGACAGAGATGCCACTCGTTTACAATTTAAATAAATAGAAAAATAATTTTGTCGACTGTCGTTAAGATGTATGTACTTAGTGAATCACTTAATCCTTAGTGCAAACAACAATAGCTGTCGATATATTTTGCGATTGTTGGATCGTTGAAATTTACAGAATCACACTACAGAAAACATTAATTTAAATTCAATGAATTTCAGAAAACGTCAAATGATATTTAAGAATTGCGAACATAAAAACTGTTACATAAATAAACGCAATTTGATGAGACTGCTATTTTTTATATATAAATTTTCACAATTTTTTTTGGATGAAAATTTGAAGTTTTTCAGAAAATAAAGAGAACAAATTATTTTATTTAAAATGTTAAAATGGGACATTTGGTTTTTTGCGTTTGCATCCCTAAATTGAATATTTATTATTATAAATTTATTCTCTATGTTTTCCAAATATGGCAATATTTTAATAAAAAAATTGAGAGAGTTTTTTTTTGGTTATTATTTTGTTACTCCATCCGACCTATATGGCCGCAATGAAGAAATATTTGGCCAGTTAAAAGAAACTATACAGCCATCTCCAATTAGCACGATTTAGTGCATATAGCCACCCTACACAACCATTACCTTTGCAATGGAGGTTAGGGCGGGCTATTTAATTAGCAAAAACTAAATTAAACGAGAAGTTATATCATATAACCGGAAACGCATGCATATAGGTATATAACCTAAATGCTTGCCGATCAGCAACCACGATGACCAAAAAGCAAACACCGAAACAAATCCGAAATAATAGAAAAGACGAAAACCAACCCAATGAATTTGCTGAAATAATTTTGTATTAAGTTTAACAAATTGTTTACTTTTTCATTTACATTTATTATCAAGACTCAAACCGAGGTGGAGGGTATCAAAGATTCGGCACAGCCGAATTTAACACTCTTACATTTTTTATATATGACGCCCCAGTCTGGCAGTCGGCCGTAAGGTCTTGGACTGTCTCGACCATGGGGTCGGCCCTGGAAACAACCAGGCATACATATTTTTGTTTTTTGTACGAGCTTCTGCTAAACTTCTTTAATTAGCAATGTTCTTTGCAAATGTGTGCGTGTTCTGTACCTTTCTCTTCTTTCTGGTAATTTTGTCCAAACTGCTTGTACTACATGGCAAAAAAGATTGACAAGTTTTAAAAAAAATTTTTAATTTTTTTCACAATGGTACGAAAGTAGACTCATTACTTACTGCCGTATTCTGAAAGCAAAATTAATATACATATGTATTCAAAACCTGCATGAAATCAACCCTGAAGGAAACCTGGGGGCAAGTGTCTCCAAGTCACCAGTTTTGTCAACTATTTTGGAGACTTCTTGGCGACATTGTCAACAAAGTGTCTACATGTTTTATTTGCTTTGATTAGAAAAAAAAAATGTATACACAACAAATAAGAGTTCTAATTCGCCGCCAAAGCGCTATTATTCGTCGGCGGCATAACTGATTTTATTAATCTAGTATTTTGTCAATTCCGCTATAAGTATGCAGTACATTAATCTTTATAAATTTAAAAAGTACATACAAAATACCGTTTTTCATATTTTGTATATCTTTTGTTTATTAAAAATTAAGAGCTGACGAGTTCGGCGCCAGCAATGTTAAGAGAATGTCAGCGGCTAAATTAAGCCTCAAAAATTAAAGCTTTGTAATAAAGCCCTGCTTCTTCTTAATGTTTTTATTAGTGTGTTAAAAATTAAAGCGGCTGCAAGAAAAATTGTTTGTAAAAAATATTTAAAATAATTTAATAAAAACTTAATTTAAAGGTAAATAAACGTGTTTTTAAAACAATTGAAGCACTATACGTACATTCGTTATGAGTAAAAGAAATTATAAACGTGAAGTGAAAAAACAATCAATTTTGTATAAAAGTAGAAAAAATGAAAATGAAATTAATTTAAGTGAAAGAGTAAATTGTGAAAGTTTTGTGGAACCTGCAGAAGATTTTTTGGAATCAGTGATAGATTTGCCAAACGCCAAATTGAGTTTGCGTGAAAAGATAAGAAATTGGTATATTGAAACAGCACCTTCCAGAAGGTGTTTAGAAAAGCTTCTTGTAATATTATAGGAGGAAGGTCTAGATGTTCCTCTGTCAGCTACAGCTCTGTTAGGTAAAAGCCAAGCAATTTCAATTAGAAAAGTTTTTCTATGAAATTATTGCCACATAGGAGTTGAAGCCACATAGGAATTGACCACACATTCAGACCCATACGTAAGTCTTTGACTTTATTGTGAAATTAATACACGTATAAAATTTTATTTTTTCTTTATGTTCTATAGATAAGACAAATAAAATCTCTATTTGCTGGTAATGCTGAACTAATCTGCATCAAGTATTTGGCCAAAATATAATTATGAATTTTAATGTTGATGGTTCTTTTGGAAAAAAGAGATTGCGTGATTTCGCCAACGTTTTTAAAGCTTTAACAGGTAAAAATCTTGATATTAGAGTTCTCAAAATTTTTAATATTTTTTGTTTCTATTTCCAGACGTAATATCAACTATTAGTGAAGCCACCGATAAAACGCTTAGAGGAGCATTGCAGTGCCAAAAAAAAATATTTCAAACAAATGGGTCGAAGCAATTCTAAAAAAAAAAAAATTAAAACATGGATTCATCGAGCAAAGAAAATTAATATTTTTTTAAAATACCTATTTATAATTTAATTTAATTAAAATTTTTTTTTAAAATACTATTTAAAACGCTGAAATGTACCTTATGTATTATTAATATAATTATTACTTTTTTAAAATACCTATTTCTAATGAAAATTTAATTTAATTTTTTTTTAAATACTATTTAAAAGGCTGAAATGTACCTGTTATGAATTCCTTAATTTTTTGAATAAAATATCAAATGTTAACAAAAGTTTAATTAACGGCGTCTATTTCAGAAAAGTATCAAAAGTGTAGACTAGAATTGTCGGGGGTATAATACATCACTAGTACTGGTGACTGTGTCAACAGAGGGTCAGTACAGATTCACTACTGACATTTACATCATAAAAGTACCAAAAGTGTAGATTAGAATTACTAAAATGCACTAGTGAATCTCTGGTGACAATGTCTACATATGGTCCCAAAAGAACTACCTACTCAATAGTACCAGTGTCAGTAGTAGATTTCCAATGACACGCACATGTTAAATGTCTATAGTAAAAACACATTGTCGGGGGTATAATAAGTCACTAGTACTGGTGACAGTGTCAATAGTGAATCAGTACTGATTCACTAGTGACATTTCCTACAGGGAATTTAAAATTTGTTTTTACCTATGTACTGCCTTTGCTTGTATTAAATCAAAAAGTCATTCTGAGTCTATCGGTATAATAAAAGATCTAGGTCAAATATTTTTGGCAGTTAAAAACATCAGCACAAAGTCATAGTGGTTAGAGTTGTACTTGTAGGATACGTTTTGACCTTTAGGACCTTTATCAGCTTTTTCATCACTCATCAAAATGACGCTTTTAAACATATCCTTTGAGTTTATTTTATGCTGACAGATCCTGAGATTCAGCAAATCCCACAATGCTGTATGGAATTAAGATCGAGTGATGATTTAAATTGTTTTGGAACATTGTTATGTTACAACCAATAATCTTCTCCAAGGCCCTTGTTTATATTTTGTTATTGATGTTATATTAAAAAGCTTAGGATCCGACTCCTCCCTTTTCGCCTAAAATATATAAAACAACAATTAAATTTTTTAGATTCTTCACATTATTTAAAAGTTTTTGCAAATGACTTTCTGCAATAACAAACCAATTGCTGTTAAGGCATACATACATATTTACAATAAAAGGATAAAAGAATACAAAGCATTAGTTTTACGAAATTAGAAAGAATTTCGTTTAAATTCATAACAATAAAAGATCAATCCATTTTTAAATTTAGTGAAAGTGAAATCTTTTGAAATAGTACTATGGAATTTACATTAATTTTATTGGCTCTTCAACTTTAACTCATGCACATTTTGAAAAATATTCCGAAAATAATCCCTATGTTCTTTTTTTCTGTAATGAAAAGAAAATTAACCTAAATTCAAAAGAGATTCAGACATACATACATATGCGAGTATTAATTATACTAAAATGAATAGAAACATTTCGCCCAATGACTTTTTAAATTTACATCGACTCGGATAATGTTAAAAGCTTATGAGAAAACATTTCACAGTCATCAAATGTGTGGGTGTATAAAAATAACACATAACTTCCGAGTTTGAACCCCCCAACAAAATCCAACAAACAAATAAACAATCACACATTTTTTCTTTACTATTTATAAATATTGTAGTTCATCCATTTAGTGTCAGGGGGATGTTGCTGTTTGTTTATCTTGGCGTTGTCTCTTCTTCATATGCAATCACCTCTATAGGGAAAACGATGAAAATTTCTCTTGGCCTCATTGTTTGGTTCCGGTATAAATATTTAGGGGAATGGTGTGATGTTGAACATCTTAAAGAAATGTGCCTACATGAAATGAAGTATTTTAAGTGTGATTTTAACTTCTACCAAAATAATAAAATATCTATCAGATTGATTTATGACAAAACAGGCGCACAAACAATTAAAAGTGTGGTTTTCGGTGGATATTTGAAGTGTGTATTCCATAGTGTAGTATCACGGCTGCATTGATTGAGTGCATAATGTGTATATATTTTCTCTGGAGAAATTTATATTTCTGTAATCGTTCAACTGCACATAAAAATACCTTAGGTTAAAATAATAAATTGAGGCGGCTGGCATAACAAGGGTCTTTATTTTTAAACAACACGCGTGCCCTACTGAATAAAATTGAATTGAATAACAATGTAATGAAATTGTAGAGCAATAACAAGAACGATATGACTGAATATAAATAATTTTAAAATGTCATCACGTAGAGAGAAATTCGAAATTCGGAACAGAGGAAAATATTTATAAAACATCAACTCAAAGCCTTTGAGAAAGTGAACCACAATCATGAAGATAAAAGTTCCGTTACTGCTATGCTACGTAAACAGGCGAGAACCGAATGTGCCAAAATACTAAGACGCTAAAAATATCATTACGATCAACGTCTTCGTGCTAAAGTTGTTTCTGCTCCTCGGGGTAGCAAGAGTTTTTGGTCAAGTCTTATAATGAATGACCAAATATTCACTGCCTCGGTTGATAAGGCTAAATTTTTAGCTGAACTTTTTGCAAAAAATTCTTTTTTGCCGGATAGCGATCAACAACTACTATGCCTAAAATATTCTTCCGAGCTTGTGCAGTTAAAAAGGTTCTTTCAGATCTCAAGATAAGTAAGGCTCCGCGGAAGGATGCTGAAATAGTTTTCTTGGATGCTAGCTAGTCCATTTCATCCCCATTTCAACCTTTTCATCTCTTCTCTTAATGAAAGATCGCCAATATCCAACCAATCCCTAAAACGGGTGAGGCTAATAACTCTGAAAATTACCGTCCAATTGCAATCTGCTCTGTGCTCTTAAAAGTGATGGAGAGCATGATTAATTACCATCTTGTCAACTATCTAGAAGTCAACTCATATTTTTTATGAATGGCTTCCGTGAAAATCGTTCCACAAAGTTCTTAGTTCTTGTTTCTGAGCGCTGGAGTCAATACATTCACAAAGTGTTGCACAGTACATTGATATCAAAGCTTATTGCATTTGGGACTGACATTGAATTCTCTCGATTTATATCGAGTTTTCTCACAGACCCCACAATAAGTTTTGTTATTAATGGGGTATCATCCAATGAGTTTCAGCTTAATTCTAGGGTACACCAAGATTCTGTTCTTTCTCCCTCTCTTTTCCATATCTTTCTGAATGACCTTCTTAGACAAACCTTTAATCCTATATTCTCTCTCGCAGATGACAACATTTGTCATTCATTTTCCTTCAACTTTATTCAAAGCCCTTTTGAGGTTGGGTGCAAAAGGCTGGCGTATAGGTTTTATTTTTAGGCGCAGAAGAATCAGTGTTGATTGTTGGCCCAAAGAGCCTTGGATTCAACAATGTCATCTGCATATGGGTTAAACCATCTGAACTCAACTTAAAATATGGCTGTTTTTTACATCACTGTTTCCAAATTGGCTGAATTTTGGCAGGATTAAAGTGTATGCGAGGAATAAGAAAAATCCTAAATTTAAGTTCACTGACGCATCTGGATCCGGAAATATGAGGTCTTGAATATCGGGAAAAACTATAAAAATGTACAAAGTTGTACTTACTTAATTATCATTTTCTTGATTAATATTATAGTGACGCAACTTATCAAGGTCGCATTTGAAAGGTTAATTAATTACCTTTAATTTGATATACAACATGATTTTTTTTTGGAAAGGTCAAAGGTCACATCTCTTGACCTATAATTCGGGAGGCTATAGCTGTAAAAACGACAATTTTAAAAATCTGAAAAAAATATATGTTTAAGATTGGTTCCTTCCCTAAAGTTCCAAAAAATTTCAGACTGGGGGTATGCTGGGATCCAGAAATATTTATCATAGAGTAAAGGTAGATATTTAACAAGTGAATTATTATTATTATGAATGCTGTTGATGTTGGCGTTGTTGACATTATTATGATGAATGCTGTTGTTGTTGTTGGCGTTGTTGACATTATTATGATGAATGCTGTTGTTGTTGTTGTTGTTGACATTATTATGATGAATGCTGTTGTTGTTGTTGTTGTTGTTGACATTATTATGATGAATGTTGTTGTTGTTGTTGTTGACATTATTATGATGAATGCTGTTGTTGTTGTTTCGTTTTGTTATAAATGTTTTCAATTACAAATTTGCTATCAGCGGAATAAATTTTAGCTTGTAATTGTGTTTTTGAAATTGGTATGAAGCTGTGCTGCTTTTGAGTTCCCGGAATTGTACGTAATCCTATAAATCTATCAGTTAGCAATTTCTCTTCTTCTTCATAATCTTTTTCCGTTAAATATGCAAAGTTGCAGTTCTGAAGAGTTTGCTGACACCAATTATACAAGTGGAGAGGAGTAGTTATCTGATCTTAGAATGGACGTTGCAAGCTGGCTCTTCGTACTTCACGCTTTACCGTTCCCCCAAGACCATCACTAGGTCCTTTGCCGTGACTGGTAGCAAAGAAATGCCACTCAGCGGAACAATTAAAATCTTCGCTATGATGGCATAAATTGCCAAAGTTTTTTTTATTTTTAAATTGAGCGGAAGAACCGTCCGAAAAATAAAAAATTTTCTTTGGTATTTTCAAAAACTTGTTTTTTAAAAACTCATTTAGGTGGCGATGAAATAAATGAACTGCTATGGTATTATGTATTAGACAGTCTGATATTATTATAAAATTTGTTGTTTCTAATTTTCCATTTGATTTGTAATAAATTGCTATTGGGTATAGTGTGGCCTGGCTATTATTCCATAAAAAGCCTTGCACAGAATCCTCAACCACAAAAGTTGCATTTTCGGAGAAGTCGCAAATTACTAAATACTCATTTTCTTCCGACGCAGACTTTTTGTGAGCTATAAATGCACCCTGCTCTTTAGATACGAATGAATGGGGTAGAAGAGTTTGCAGTTTTTCGCATAAAGAATCCAGAAAAGAATCAGTTTCTTTAATAATAGTTTCCAAAGAGTCTCTATCTACACTTATCCACTGTTTATATACGATTTCATCAATTTCATTTTCTAATAATAATTCACCAAGTTTCTCTTTAAAATTTTGTATATCTGGACACATGCTACATCTGCCAGGGTAGCAATTGGGTGATGGGGGATTGCATATAAGTCTTTTTAAACAATCTTTATAAGTTTCCAGCACAAAATCCTGCACATTTTCTGTCAATTTTTTCAGGTTTATTGCGTGGAGCATTAGTTTTGTATTTTGATGTATTTTACAAACACATACATTATAGCTTCCTGACGCATCTGCTAGAACCACATTTTTTGGCCGAAGTTCACAAAATTTAGAAACTCCAATAGTTATCCCTTCATGTTTTTCTTTAAATAAAGCATAAACTTCTCGAAGATTTCCGAGTAAAAGTCTTTTATTTTTTTTTTACTTTTACACCATTTTCTGTTATTGACACGTAGTCTTTACATCCTGGTAGACATCTGCTGACATCATCAGTTTCATAAAAGATTTTTACCACATCAACAATTTCTAATGGCAATCGTTTTCCAAGTTTTGGATTCGGTGTACTCAATACGCCTTCTGTCTCAACCAAGTTTTTTACCTTTCGTGCCATGAAATTTGTTATTTGAAATTCCTCCTCCATTCTTTTCAATGTCCAGCTTTTAGGTAAAATAGTTAAAAGTTGAATTTTATCACTGTTTTTAGTTATTGATTTAAACTTTTCTTTTAGTTGTTCGATTATTTCCGATTCTGGGCATACGTGAGAGGTTGAAGGTGTTGAATTTGGAAAAATGTTGGTTTTAATTGATGTTGTTATTTTTTCTAACTTTCTAGTTGTATACCCTTTTAATGGAATTTTTCTCGAACATATTGGAGATTCTTGTAAATATGTTAAACTTTCGTTTAACTTAGAAATTCGAACATCTCCCGAAACTGATGCTTCACTTTCCGAGTCTGAAGTCTCGTTTTCTGGCTCGTTCATAGATTGAATATTATTGTTTACACTTCCTTTTAATTTATAAAGTTCTCTTCTGCATATATCACATATTTTATTTGATATTGAAATGTTATTACTAATTCCAGTCATCCATTGCTGAACTTTTCGAAGTCCTCTTGCATTCCGGACATGAGCAACTTTTTTAAATGGATTACAACAATATATTGTATTAAATGACATACTGTTTACAGAGGCAAAAAACAATCACTTTGAACACTTTTGGTTTTATTTAAAAATATTGATTTTATAGCAACACATGTGGTTTTTTAAAGCAACGTACTTAGAATGGTTTTTTTTTCGTGGTGCTTCCTTTGACTTCTCATTTTTCAATAATTTCTCTATATCCAAGTTATTTGACACTACGAACCACACCCGACAACATTTATACTGTTGTCTCGCTCTAACATAATTACCTGTCAAACCAACCCTAACACAGGTCTGTACTGAGTACAGTACAGAGCTAAGGAACCAGAAACAAATAGCGGCGTGCGTGCATAGCCCGCCGACGCTCACGAGCACAACCAACCACATTCATAAACAGTAACAGTAACAGTACCGACTTTTTAAATATCTACCTTTACTCTATGATAAATATTTCTGGATCCAAGCATACCCCCAGTCTGAAATTTTTTGGAACTTTAGGGAAGGAACCAATCTTAAACATATATTTTTTTCAGATTTTTAAAATTGTCGTTTTTACAGCTATAGCCTCCCGAATTATAGGTCAAGAGATGTGACCTTGGACCTTTCCAAAAAAAAAATCATGATGAGTTGCGTAGCTATAATACTTTTCAAGAAAACTTTGTAAATTTTGACCTTTTTTTTACGATTTTCAAGACCACATATTTCCGGATACAGAAGTGCCAGTGCCCTCAAACTTTGCATTTATTTTAGTTCTGTAATAGTCCGTCTTCCTACGAAAAATCATACAATTTGGAGAAGGAAGTGTACACCCATTGGTTGATTTGACATGGAATTACCCATATATGAGTGGTATAGGTATTGAGGAATCAGATACTCTCAATGTTCTGGGTATGATAATTCAATGTGATGTCCGTTGGAACGAACATGTTTTTCAAATGTGGAAAGAAGCATTCAAATGTCTTGCAAAAATTAATTCACTCTTTCTGATCTCCTTAAAATCTATACCACTTACTTCCGACCGAAAATGGAATACAACTAAAATATATGGGCAGGAGCTTCAAAGTCTATTTTGGAGATTCTCGAACGTATATAAAGAAGTTCGTTGATGGTCATTAATGACAGTAGATTATCCAACTCTACTGACACGTTACAACATTGTCGAAATGTGGGGTTTTATAACGCTGTTGTATAGATGCTCTCATAATATCACATCCATTCGTAGTCTATTGTCAAGTTGGCCACATAATGCATTTCAGAGGAAATTCATTTATGAGTCGAACTAGCCGTATGTGGAATAAACTCTCCACACAAATCTCTCCTGACAGTTACAATCCAATAAAATTGAAGGAAAATAACCATACACAGTGTTCCCCCAATCCTCCTTCCCATAACCTATTTTCCTGAAATCAACAAATGCACTGCTTTTGTAGAGGACATCCGCTGAGTGCTGGTTAATTAAAAAAAAATCTGTTTAAATTGCGAGCCAAATCAAGGAGATGTTAGCCGTAGACTTTATCACATTGATCGTATTGTTCTTAGCGATAGTACTAAATTTATTTTGTCAGCTTAGTTGGCCAGTCCTCAGTAACCAGACCGGTGTATACACAGCAATCTTCTCAAGGTAGTGCCAGTAGACATATTACACATACTACATATTAGATGATGTAACAGGTTAATAATTCCCTCCATTTTCTGTTTAATCTGAGATTTTTTATTTCAACAATTCTGTGGTTTTAAAACAATTCTGTGGTTTTCTGGAATAAACCCGTATGTCAATTTTTGTCAGTTTTGAGTTAACGATGCCAGATATATTAATTTTTAACGCTCTTTACACGTGTTAAATAAAAAAAAAAAACTGTGTTTTTTCTATAAATAACGACGTAACTTAAAAGTTTATTAAATTAATTTGCAGCACTATCGACGTACGTCAACCTACGTTTGACCGCTGACAAATTATTTTCTCAGAAAACGACACATAGCGACATACGTTGTTATTAATGAAAAAAAAAATGCAAAATAGTTTTGGATTGTTTTTCAGCTTATAACCACTTATAAAAACTTGTGTGTTTATTTCTGTTATTTTTTGTCACTATTATTCTTGATACATTGTTAAATTCTCATCCTAAGGCCCGTTGACTTTTTGTTGACGAACAAAAAAATACATTTTTCAAGCAACAACAACTTATGTCTACATGGGTGGATGCATTGGTAGTTTTCTTTTTCAAAGAAAACGACGTTTGGCGACATAAGTTGTTTTATCTGCACACACTTTAAATGTTATTTACATATTGTTTTTTTCTTCCTTCTCTAGGATCTATTCCTCTGAAGATTTTTGATCCAAAATTTTACATAAAGTATTTATTGCCCATATGTACAGGACTGTTAAAAAAAACATATAAAAACTTTGTATCGAGCCAATAATTTCAAATATAACGGTTTTTGGCTCCCCTGAACATTTTGATTTTATGACATACGCGGTTATTCTAGAAAACCACAGAATTGTGTGTACTATTACTAGTAGTACTAGCAGTATCTATTGTACCTTTTTCAATTTTCATAAATTTTATCATAACAAAATATCATTTCATAAAATGTAAAATATTTTGATAAAATTTTTATTTCTAATTTCAATTTATTAGTATGTGTTTTCCGTCAACTATTTTCAAATTACTTACACAAAATTGCAATTTCCATCAGCACCAAGATATTCAAATTGATCAAATGCCAGCCAAAGTTTTTAATATAGATCCTCTTCAACATATACATGGCTTCCTCAATTTGAATTTGCTAATATTTGGCCTGAATGGTCTAACTTACTAAGCTCGTTCTAACTTGTTCCTGAGAAATGGCAGCGCGAAAAGTGAAAAATGTGTTTAAAAGGTGTTCAAAAAGTGGCTCAAAATAAATGTTTTTATACCTTATACCACTATGTGGTTTGGGTATAATGACTTTGTGCTGCTGTTGATTTTAATTTATTTTATGAGAGTAAGTTTATTCAAGTACTTAAATTAAATAATATAAAAGTGTTTCATAATTTGAATTATTTTTCTAATTTTTTTATTATTATTAGTCTCGGTTATTGATCAAGTCGAAAATAGATGTTTGTGGTTTTTTAAGGTTTCTGTTTAATTTAATTGAATATGAACAATATTCAACATAAAATTAAAATTGATTTGTTTGTGTTATAAAATATTATAGTTCATAATATATATTATAGGTCTGGTGTTT